>VWZP01006437.1:0-200294 GCA_013396995.1 Dicaeum eximium | reverse complement strand
TTTTTTTTTTTTTTTTTTGAGGGGGGTGTCTGAAGGGGTCTTCTGAATGCTTTTATAAAGGAAAAGTAGAATGAAAAGGTGGTTAACAAATGACCTACCAACCTATCTGATTGCTCTCAGCATAACTTGTTGACTCTGCAGTGTACAAAGAAGTAAACTAGCTGGAAGACCATATTTTTTTGTAGCGTTCCATTAATTTGTAGTAAATCTAACACAACCCAAAGTTATCTTCAACAGAGTTGCAGGCCTGCAATCTCTCTGAGGAGAAGATGGAGCTGTCCTGCACCAGAGTCAGCTGATCCCAGTCGGCTCCAAGGGACCCAGCAGAGCACAGCTGAGCCCCTCGGCCAAACAGGGAAAACAGATTTAACAGACATTAAAAAAAAAAAAAAAAAAGGCAAAATAAATTAAAAACCATCTACACAGGCAGGAGAGGCAAAAGAGCGAGGAGCAGCAGAGGGAACACCATGGTCAGAGGAGCTGGTTCTCCATGGCATCAGTGGAGGTGTCCATCATGGTCCACCCAGGACCCCACACAGCTGCAGTTGATGTTTCCTGAAGGACTGGAGCCCATGGATAAACAGAACAGGTGAGAAAAAGCTTTATGCACTCACCATTACCCCTGTTTCTCTTCGCCCTGTGCTGTTCAGAGGGGCTGAGAGAAGACAAGAATGGAGTGAAATTGAGACTAGGAAAATGGGAAGGAAAGATATTGGTTCGATGCTTGTCTTTTTATTACCTATCTATTTTAATTGTCAATAAAGTAATTTACCCCAAATTGATCTCTTTTGCCTCGATAGTAGCTGGTAAGTAAACTCCCTGTCTTTATCTCAATTCATGGATTTGTTCTTTCATGTTCTTCCCATTTTCTTCCTGCTCCTGCTGAGGGAGAAAGTGAGTGAGCAACTGCTTGGGAGTTTGTTAGCCAGAGTTAACCAGCACATGGAGGAAAAGATGACTCACTTTTATGCATAGTTAGCATCTGGGAGATGAAAATGTAAGTCTGATGTAGCTGAAAGGTGCTGTGGACTTGGAGACACTGTGGCAAGATTAATATCAATAACAGTGGAAGGTCTCAGATTATAAAAAGGCTTTGCTCCTACAAGAACGCATTTGCTTAATATTTCAGTGCTTTTCACCAGAACAGTAATTTGCCAAAGTTGGGAGCACACTAGTAAAGTACAGCTCCAGAAAATTCAGACTTATTCCCAGTTGTGCCAGGGAGCTGCTTTAGCAACTTGGAGAAATCTCTTGATTCTACTTTCAAACTGAGTTTTCTGACAGTAGTCAGACTGCTTTAGACCAATGCTTAAAAATTCTTAAGAAAAACAAGTCAAACTTTCGTACATGGAAGTGTAGCAATGGTAAGAGCTACATGCAGGTTGTCATGCCTCTGATTCCCCTCCAGGACTGTCTGTTTAGTCTATTTGGCTTATATACCCTTGAGGAGGAATTGCCTGTGTAGTGTTTAGAACAATGATATTTAATCCAACTGCATTACCATGGACAATTTTAAAAAGAGGAATGGTTTCAGAGAGGCCATTTACAAACCCATCTGCAGAATGCTACACATGAGCATAAACGTTTCTGGGACATGGGGCTCCCAATGCCTGGAAAGGCAGCACAAAATGAACAAAATTTGGAATGGCTAAACTGAGGTTATCTGGAAGCTGGTTCTGTGCTAAAGCAAGGATGAGCATGGTTTTATAATGAACCAAAAAATAGGGTCTATCTTGAATTCTTAGTGACATTAATGTTTTTTAACTCACAGGTTTGTAATTCTGGAGAATCATATGGAGGTTTATGAATGTGTTTGATTTTCAAACAAAAGCCTGTGGAGCACCACTTTCATTATGGAATTTAAGGTAAATTCCATTAGGATCCAACATGGATCAAGTAATCCACATGACTTTTCAATTAACACAGCTCTGCAGGCTCAGACACCTTTGAAAATGAAGTTTGCATAGGATTTATCACCACTTTTAAGTTTCCTTTAACATACTGTCACTGATTAGTCCTAGAAGCTTAATTCACTGGTAATTTCCATTTGCTTATATTTAACTCAGCTGTTACCTTTTAAAAGTTTCATAGCTGAAGCAAAGTTGATTCTGAAGCATAGCATTTGCAGAAAGCTGTTCTATCTTTGATTTCTGACACTTGGTTACACAGAGATGTGTAACAGAAATCATCCACTTTAGGAGAGCGTGCCTTATAATTTTGGGAAGATAAGGTTCCATTTAAGTCAAGAATTATGATCCTGTGCATTTTTTTCATTTGCCTGGATAAAATGGCTGATAAGCCTTTATCAGGAGAGGTGTGGCTGATTTGGTTGCAGACCATGGGGGATTAGCCCACGGGGTGAGAAGTGTGGCACTGCTGGTAACAGGCCTTTGCATGGAGGGATTGTTCCCTGTGTGTCAGAGGTGAAAACAAATCTTGTGCTGAGAAATATAAACCAGATTTCCTTTTGTTGGCCTGAGGATAGGAAGGGGAGACAAGAAGAGAGAAGGGGAATACTGTAAATTGAGTCTGAAGTGAACTTTCCACAATAAGACTACTATATGAACTAGTATACACTCCCTGAGGGTGAAATTCACTCTTCTGTACTGGGATAACACATATCTGGGGTTGAATTTAAAATCTCTTTTGAAGAGTTTAGGGCAGCTAAACAGTTCTGTTCATGCAATCCACCAGCTAGTAGCCCTTGCTTTTCTCTCTGGGCCTGATTTACAGTGTTGAATCCCCACGCTCTTGACAGCCACCACTCAAGGCAGCAAACTCAGCACATTAAGAACTAGAAAAAAAAAAAACCAAAAGCTCTATAGCTTGAGCCAAATACTGAATCTTTATTTGCTGAGATGTTACAAATCTACGTTCTTTGTGAATAGTGAAGTGGGGTTGCAGAGTTTGCTTTCTCAGCAAATTCTATCAGTGTTTTCAAAAGCGAAAATATAATGGAAAAGGCACAACTAAAAACCTAGTAATACAAAAGCAGAACAAGAGGGGGAAGGGAAGGAAATTTCTATCATTCATTAATGTAATGCATTAAATTCTGTATCTTGCAGCAGAACCCCCACTAGAATCAGTTGTGTGAAGTCAGTGTGACAGACGGGAGAATTTGGTCAAATATTTTATTTTTGTGCCTATTTTTCATTGCAGTGAGCCATTAGAGACATATTTTTTTCTTTCAAAGAAAAAATAAATTAAAGTTTGCTTTAATAGTGAAATTTATATATGCTTTTCCAACACTACTATGTTAAAATAAGAAGGTTTCTGTGCCATCTCTTGAGCAAAAATAGCAGTTTTATTTAGTTTTTATTGTGTCTGATTCTAAAAGCGTAAATGACAATTCCTAATAGCACTACAGATTTCAATGAGGCAATATTAATCAGCCTGAATAAGAAGATCCAAAATTGACATCTCGTCCAATGTAAGATGCTCTATGATCTGAACTACAGCATAAATCTTTAAATTAGGTCTAAAAATATTGGTTTCCTTTCACTGCCTTCCTGGCAGTTGTAATTCATTATCTATTCTTCCTGTGAAGGGCTAATGGATGTTTTAAATTCCTTAAACTCCAAACCTGCAATTTGAGAAATAAATGCTAGTGGGTGGAATGATTCTTAATGCTTCCTTCCTACTCCCAAGGTGTTAACATACCTCTACCTAGATGGTCACATAATGTCTTTATTTCTTGCTTTTCTTGTTTTATCTCTTCCTCCTGAGTTGTGCAGCCTCTCATCCTCTTGACATTTTCTTTGAATTTATTACATAATTGAAGAGAAGTTCTCCTGCTTTGTAGCTGCTGTTTGCTCTTCCCTTCATTTTTTCAGACAGCTCAATTCCAGAATGCAGGTGTGTGGGTTTTATATTTTCCTTATCTCACTTTTCAAAGTAAGATTAATGAGAGAATCACTCAGAGAGGTTTTTCCAGGTAGCAAAGTAGTTGCTAAAAGGGAATAACAAATATTTTAATTCAATTGTCTATTATTTAATGTCACAATACCATTCAACTGCAACAGTTACCATCAAGACATTATTTTTCTAGAAGATGTATGTGTGGTTGAGCGATGTGAAACTATCTTTTGTCATATTGAACTCCCTCTGTTTTAAACTAAGCTGTTTTAGACCTTCCTTACCTCAAAAAAACTAAGGTCTTGCTAAAAAATGATGTTAAGTACTACTGTTTTATTTCTCATCCCACTGAGACCTTTATTTGCTATATATATACACACTATATTGTTGTGGCCTATGTTTTAGTGATTTCTTGTTTATTATGGATTTAAAAGATACAAACAAGAAAATAGTTGCATAAACAACACCAAATCAATGTGGTTCTCTCCCAAAGAGCTAAAGATGGTATAGGAGCATGTTTTAGGCTCATCTCCCTGCCCTCTCTGCTCTTTTCCTTCATACAGTGGTTAATCACCAACTGGAGGTATCCAGCTAGCACATTCAGAAAACCAAACCCATAAACCTGCAGAACACCCTCATTGTAAAAGAAATTTACATTCATTTTTGGAGGTTGATAAAGCCCAAAGCAAGCTGAGTACCCATTTCCTACAGCAGTGATGAAACCTCACCTTCTAAAGAGAAGCAAAACTCCCATTTCCGTTTTCTGCATGTCTGGATGTGAGAGAAGTGATGCTGCTGCTGTCCTGTGCTTTCTGCTTGGTGCTGTTGATGCAGAATGGGTTCACCTTGTGCACAGATATTTAAACAGTTTGGGAAATCCTCTGTAAGGTCAAATTTCTGAGCAGTTAAATCTTTCAGTTCTCTTGTAATGCTTTTTAGTAATTTAGGTTGTTTTGGGGAAGAAAGAGGTGGGTTTTTTTCTGAAATGATTTAAACAGAATATCTCCTCAAGGCATCTTACAAATTTGAAAGCATAAGTTATATTCATTCTTTTCAGCAGTCTGGTGAACACTTAAATGACAACATTAAACTTTTTACTGCTGACTGACACTCAGTAAATGATTGAGTATCCCCAAATGCCCAAAACTTCTACAGCATCACTTGGTGTTGTCTATGAGAAAATTCTAAAATCAGTTTGCATGTGTGGCAGTGTTTCAGGTGTTTAATTTAATATCACTACCACAGTCACCTTAGTTCTAGAGTATATTTATTTCTTAAAATTTTAATTTAAAAGTCACAAGTGTGCTGCAAAATTTCTAGTACATTCTGTTCTGCCTAAATGAATTGAAACTTTGTTTAACAGTTTCCTCATAGATGCCTACTCATTTGTAGAATTTTTCTATATTTACTCATAATTTATTCAGAACTTTTAAAATACTAATCCCATATACTTAGATGTTGTTCTGAATGATTTTGTGAAGCAGATGGCTTAGGACTACTAAAGAAATCTAATTTACCATGTATTAATTTTATATTTTCTGGAAAATGGGTTAGATATCAAAGTTACCAGAGTATTGTAAGGAAATGTTCAAATTCATTGTGATTCTATTTTGTATTAAAAATGTCTAAATTATTCACTTGCAATAATTATAACTTTTTTTTCTGTTTCGTTAACTACGTCCTTTTATAGAGTAATTGGTAGTTTTGAAAGGTTAACAATAGCAGACACTAAAAACTGTTTCAGAGAATAAAATATCAATTAGAGATATATGTGTAATAGCTGGAAACAGTTTCTCAGGTGCTGTATCAATCCTGTTTCTGCTTTTCATTCCTTAAGGGTTTGCTGGCAAGCTTATCTCTGCACATGCAGACTTTGTCTAATGGCCATTTTATGGCTTAGGCAAGGCATAATCGTAATTAGCTTAACATTTAAGGCTGAAAGTGTATTGTTTTTGTGAGGAGCCCAAAAATCAAAGTAACTGATTTAAAAATACGATGGGTTTTCAAACGCTGAGTTATGCTAAATAGTAATGATACAGGACTCATTCGGAGTGCCCAGGGAGAATTAAGGCTGAGAACCTGACCCTCTGTGATGTTGATTATTTGGAGCTGGGGAATCCAGTTGAAAGGATATAGCCGCAATTTAATGTGATTAGCCTGCCATGCCAAGTCATTGGATAATTGTAGACCTTGCAAGACACTGCTCTGGAGTTGTTGATGTGCTCTGGCCTTTGGGAACACTGATTGAAGATGGATGATGAGAGTGAAATAGAGTCAGATAAAATTAGAGACAACCGGAGCAAATAGATGTGGATTTTCTCATTTTAGCACAAAGGAAACCTGGCTTAGGTGAAACGGAATCTGGCTGTAATATGCAAAAGCTACTTATCTCAACTCCCTCTGGAACATGCAACAAGCATATGGAATAAGCTTGAGATTTAACCTCTCCACTCAAGTTCATATGACAAATTCATTATTTTCTGCATTAGAGAGAGAGTATCAAGGTCAAAATCTCCATTCTGATTAGCTGACAAATGTGCACTCTCCTAGCACAGAGCATGCATTCATGTACAACCACTTTGCTGTATTTGAACATCAATTTGTCTCAGTCCTGTTGAGGAAGTGCCATAGTATCATTTCACAAGAATTAAAGGCCTCAGTTTAATTTCTGGTAATAAAAATCTGAATTCTTGTTTATCATCCAAACCTCTCACAAAGTGTATGTTGATCTCACTGCTGTAATTCTGGTTTACTCAGAGATTACACCAGTTTTCATTTACACATTCTATTGCCATGCATCCACTTATCTAAGGATGAAATAATGCAAATTTCATCACAGTACATACTTAATTTGATAGTGTAGATGCAAACCACTGGTGTAGTTACATATGCACAGCTCTAGTTGAATTAATGGAAGGTGTGGTTTGGAAGTAAAAGCAAATCAAATTTGGGTAGATATTCAAACTTTACTGTTATTTATGCAACACTATAAAAAGGAATGAAAATTCCCCCTACAATACAGAAGATTTAACTTGCCTAAGTGCTTTTAAGAATCTGTGTCCAAGTCATTAATGGATTTTATTTATGTAACTCATTATGAATTGCCTAGAGTGAATTAATGATGATAAATTGAGATGATAGCAACATACAAATTGCTCAGTGTTAAAGAACAAAATCACATTCTTATGATAATCAGAAATTATACCTTGCAACTTTTTCCTTTTCCAGATCGTTGCATCTGAGAGAATAGATTTCACAAAGAACCAGAATCAGGGCTTGTCCTGATTTTGTAATGAGGTGCCATAGCATTATTTCATTCAACATGAAAATAATTTGAATTCAGAATCAAAGAGTCAGGTGTAGAGTCATTGGTTCATTTGACTTGGAAAGGACCTTTCAGGTCATCAAGTTCAACCACGTGCAAGCACAGTAAACTGTCATGAAAAAAAAAAAATTAAAGTATAGATAGATTCCAGGAAGACACCTTTCCTTACACTTGCTTAATTAAAATTGATAGTGATTAAAAGTTTTGTTCTATTATTTCAACTCAGAATAAAAGTCAGGATTTTATTCTTATTTGCATTAGGCATAGTACCTTCAGAAGCAAATGGTATAGATCATTAATTGGTAATGTCATATATTGTATTAAATGTTCTGACATGAATACATTCCTTGTAAAGTGGAATTTTGTATGGAAGGATTGTAGGAAGCTCCTTCTTTAAGTTGATGTTGATAGTCTAGGGTGCAGAAAGAAAAAATGGGAAATTCAGCCCAATTTCTTAAAAGAAGAAATTGCAGATGACTGTGCAGCAAGATGTTTTTTTGAATCTTTTTTTTTTACAGGCAGGCACACATAAACATACTCATTCAACCAGACATTAAAAAAAAAACCCTCCCTAAAAATAATAAAAATAATAAAAATAGGTAATGTCTGGAACAATCTACAACTTTCTAAAAGCTGTGAACTCTAGCTGGTGGTCATGGATTTCTGTCAGAGAAGTCATCAAGAGTCTGTACAAAACCAGGAGATGCTACATCTGGCAGTTGACTGCAGCTCACTGTCCTGTCAGAAACACTCTCAGCTAATAGAGTTATAACCAAATTTTAGCCCTGTGAAAAATACTCTAAACTGATGATGGCCACAAGCTGGGAGACTACAAAGGGAAAGGTCATTTAATAGTTTACATATTTTCCATGATATTTCTTTGTTTCTTTGATGGGCATACAACGACCCTTTAGATACAGATTGGAACCCTTAATTGATTGTAACATTTTCAGTGCTTTTAACTGATAGTCATCTTTTGTGTGTGTGTGGGGATTTTATTTCTATGCAGCAGTATTTTTTTTTTGAGTTTCTGTTGGATCCTTAATGCCAGTTTTGAGTTCTTTGCTTTTTAAAAACATGCACGTAGAATTTCTGTCTGTTCAAAAAGTCTTATTGTACACAAGCCATTGAAAACTACCAGATCCACTCCAACTCTTGAGAGTGACTGTAAAAACAAGGCTTATGAATAGAGTCATAATAAAATTTGTAGCACAGGGAAAATATTTTGTTTCATATTCAGCCTGCTCATAATTTAATTAATGTAAAGTCTGTTTCTCCAAAAGACATTCCTCATTATTTACTTAGAACTAGAAAAAACAGCACTTGTACATTGTGACTCCATTTGGTATGTAATTTCATTGTCTCCCTCTGTACCATCCCATGTATTTATTTTGTTAAATTGTTTGCACATTGTTCCATCAATGTAGAATAGACTGCTAGTTTTACTTTTACATCAGCTTTTTTTTGCTATATTCCTTTTGCAGTTGAAACTATTGATGTTGAGACTCAGAAGCTCTCTCTATATCAGCATGTTAAATATGGAGAGATGATTCTCTAGTCCCGAGTCCAAGCTGCATCAAAATTCTTCCATCAATATGAAGAAAAAAATCTCATTATCTTAAGGTGCTTGACTGTAAAATATCAACTACAAATATTGCATTATCTTGTTGTCTTCTGAGCTATGCTCAGGAGATATTTGGGACAGATCTAATTTTTCCATATCAAGTTTTGAAAATTTAACAGTATGAATGATGGAGCTTCTCAGTGCTTGGAAATGTTTCTTGGTATCATTTAATTTATCAGTATAGTTTTAGTTTTGGAGAGATTAAGTGGGCTTCATTTCAGGGGTCTACAATAGATAAGTAGGAAAAACAATGCTGTGCAGTATTCAGTGTGCATGAAACTCCTAAAAGAAAAGAGCTCATACTTGCCTTCAAAAAAACCTCACTGGTCCATATATAATAAAAGTTTGCAAACTTGAATAGTTACTAAATTATCTGGATGGTTTTCCTAACCTCAAATTCTTTTTTTTTTAATGCACTATATCTTAACTACACATAGTACTTCTAATATTTTTTTAAAATTGCTTTGCTATATATATGTAGAAAATCTAAAATTTTTTACATTATTTTTAAACTTTGTATAGTTTCTCCTTCAAAATCTTGGACTACCACCTTAATTTTTCAATTTTCGTATTTGAATGTAAAGCCTCAAATTTAAGCTTGCTCAAATCAGAAGGGTTTCTTCTGGTGTTGAGTCAGATCTGTGATCCTCTAATTATTTTCTTGCAGTTTAGAAATTAGAAACTATCCCATTGCAAAACAAGAGGGCATTTAGATTTTACACCATTTGACAGATTTTGTGCTTTTTGAAAAAAAACCAAAAAAACAAAACAGGGACATGAATTTTACATAAGCATTTAAAGATCAAAAACTTATTTTTCTAGACACTTCTCCAAAACCCTGATTTGAACACTTAAAAGGAATTTAACAAATAAACCTTTGCATTTCCTTCACAAAGCGTGATTTTTTTATTAAAGGGCTATGCTGTTTTTATTCTCTCTTCTTATTTGTGACACACATAGACATCTGTAGAAGGTCTGGCATTAAATTATTTCCTTCTGAAGCCAAATACAAAAGTCCTCAGCAAGACTGGGCTTTACTCTGTATCTTAGCAGACTTTGAAATGTTACCTTATGACTTAAAATGAATTAACTTAAAATGATTTCCTATAACTGTGATATTCTGCTTCTCTTCACTCTTACTGGAAGGAAAGATGTAAGGAGACCTTTGCTTAGATATGACTGTAAAAAGAAGAACATCAGCAGTAAAGGTTATTGAGGTTAAATATAAAACTCCTGTACATTTTGCTATACCAGTACTTGTCTGTAGTAGTTAATATCTTAGTAAATTAATTCAGATACAGTTAGAATGTGAAATACTTTTTTTTTAAAAGAGCTTATTTTATACAACCAATAAGGTTCACAAATTTTCATCTTCAGTTTTGCATTTCCTTCAGATAATAGCACTAAATTAATATAGAAAAAGGTTTGTAGATCTAGATGTAAGCATGTTTTTCTATGGAAAGGTAAAGAATAGTAAACCTGGTGTTTCTTATGAGCTATTCTAAAGCAATTAAAACTTTATTTCTAATTCCAAAGTCACATTTCTTAATTCTAACTTTACAAAACTGAATTATTGTTCATCATTTTATTGTTACTGCTTTTTATGTGTTTCAGCAAACTGCCATTACCAATTATGTAAATTCTGAACAATACAGATACAAATAAAGCCTCTCACACCATCATATATTAAATCTAAATGTACAGTAAATATAAATAGTAAATAAGACAGTAAATTTGGGTTCACCCTGCATTCATGGCTGAAAGACATCTTGGTAATGATTGAAGAGGTGCAGCACATATTCTCCTTTGCCCACTTCAGCTCAAAGACTTTCCCTGTCCTTGGAGGGTTCTCTGAGGAACCAAAATTCTCATGAACTCTGAGAAGCCCCTCCAAAGAGAGGAGAGAATGGGCTGAAGTCTCATAGGTCAGCAAACACAACATGGACAGGTTCAAAATTATTAGTACACTTCCAACACATTTTTAGAAGAACATTTAGTAAAGAGAAAGTAATTTCAGGGTAAATTTAAAAGATTAGTGTATGTACTGAGTCCTTAATGCCATGGCTCACAGTAAAATAGGGAGAGATGTCGAAGACCTTTGCATTGTCCCTGGGCTTTATGGGTTTTCTCCATAAAGATCTATTCTTCCAATAGATCTCTGATGAGGTGGTACCACAATCACAGAGTAATGATTTCTCTTTTTGGAATCCAGAATGCAGGGTAAATATGGTGATTAGGCTTTTTTACTTTCACATTCTGTTGCAATTTTAACACCTGCGTAACCCTTCATTGTACTAAAATTAGACAATTTTGCTGTTGATTTTTTTTTTCCCCTGAATCAAGGCACTGATATTATTCAATAGCTTGATAAAGGGCAGTATCACTCACCCCCTGGACAGGCTATAGGTCAATCTCTTGT
Source organism: Dicaeum eximium (assembly GCA_013396995.1). Taxonomy (NCBI): domain Eukaryota; kingdom Metazoa; phylum Chordata; class Aves; order Passeriformes; family Dicaeidae; genus Dicaeum; species Dicaeum eximium. The sequence continues at coordinate 189,071 of VWZP01006437.1, read as the reverse complement.
ACAATGTCACTGATTATATTTCCTTTTGTCTTTTTCCTTTATCCCACTGAAATGCTGAATACATTAGGTCTGGAAGTAAAGCATTAAATTTGGCCTCTCAGGCTTGATGGATTTGGAAATATACTAATCCAAAGGGAGTTATAGTGCACTGTAAATCACAAATTTCCTGAGGAAGAGGAGAAATGTGTAAAATTTGTAGAAGACATGAGTTATAGCACAGTTATCTTCATAGAATCAAGTCCTCTTGAGTATATTTTCTTACGTTATTTCAATGTGAAAGCAACCCTACCCACATCTAACCTGAAATGCATCTAGTTATGTTTCAGTTTTATTGCTATTTTCACCCACCAAAAGAGGAAAAAATGAAATTTTGATAGGATCAAGAAATGAGAACTATATTCAAATTGAAAGTAATTGCTTATGTCCATAATGAATTTAGATGCACAATTGAAATATATATACATAGTTATTTTCAGTGTAACTATTATCTAGTTTTAATATGTCAGTAACTGCTGTAGCATAAGTGTGTATATATATATATATATATATATATAAACACATATGTATGTACATATAAATATGACCTGAAATAAATCATAAACTACTGCATGAATTTACCTGTGTTGAACCTATATTATTGAATGAGATTTTTTTTCCTTAATTTGCGAGATTAAAGGTGTCTAAAATGCTGGATGCACTGATTTCGTGCTTCTTCAACTGGATTATGACCAGGTAAGAAAATGTAGAAGAAAAATAATCAGATTCTGTCGCAATCTGTTTCATGAGAAAAAAAAGTCACACCTATTCATGCTTGTGTGATTTTATTACACTATTTAGGAACAATAAAACGGTTTTAACTAAAATTTACTTCACTGTACGTAGCATGCTATGTGGAAATAATATGGAGGCATTGCTGTCTTTGTAGGCATCATTGTATAGGTGGGAAAATGTTATAAGGTAGAGTCACAAAGAATTAATCTTAAAATTTGATATAAATTCCACAAGCCAAGTACACAGTGGTCACCAGAAGATGTTGAATTCTCAGCATTCACATAATTTTAGGAAAGTATGACTCCCTTAAGCCATTGGGGAAGGTTATTAACTCAGATCTTATGAATTTCAGGTCCTTTTTTTTCATTTTAGCCAGTGATTCTTTCATTCATAGCCCCAGAAGGGTAAATAAAAGTCAGAAAAAATGTGATCAAGTGTACAAAAAGAATTTAGTTCTCTACATGAAGTGTCCTCTCATGCCTTAAAGCACATATATAAACAGGCAAACATTAGTCATAGCTGATGGGGTTTTTTCCATATAGTAAAGATTAGGTAGCAATGATTATATTTCCATTTTAAATAAGGACTCACCCTATAGGACAGAAAAGGGTCACTATTATTATCCAGTGCCTCTTTCCTTTCAGTATTCTGTAACCTTTTCTGCTGGTCTCATTTTTCTTTCTTTAAAAAAATCAAAGCCTATCAAAAATACTCTCTAGACTCATTCTTTCTTTTTGTTCCATGTATTTGCCCTGTTGGCAACATCGTTCTATTAATTAACCTTTACCACCCTTTCATAGATCTCTTTACTAAACTGAAACACCAAATAAGAGAACTGTTCATGGAACATTTGAGGGAGAATTGACTGAAACAAAAGCTTGACATTGTTTTCAATAATGAATTTTACATTGGAGTATTCAACTGGACTTGAGGAGATTTAAAGCACATTCTAAGTTGTGTTACAGAGACACAGTGAAATGCTTTGCTTTAGCAGCTGTTTACACCTGAAGCTATTGTACAAATCTAGGATCTCATCAGTTTGGGGGTTTTCTCCCATCGTTTTCTTGATTTCTCTTTTTTCACTTCTGACAAATGAGGCTTTTATAAATTAACTCAGCTGGTGCACATTTGACCCCAATTTTTGAATGTGTTCCCTGGGTCATGTACTTTTGTGTGTGAGAATAGAGTCATTCACCCCACCCTGAGGCAACCAGAGTACTCATGCATTTAACTTGCCATCAACACATTTTTAATAATAAATAATTTTCTACATGTTTAATCTAGGCAAACAAATCACGCTAAAAACAATTACAGGCAATTAGACCTTATTTTCTAGCCTCTGCTTACCATATTAAACTATGTACTGAATAATAAATTACAAATTAAAATCCGTAGCATACCTGGTAAGTGGGTGTTTTAACATATTTAAGTGAAAAGTTATTTTACTCTGAAAAATCCAGTGAATCTTAACCCCTGACCTTTATGTAAATTTAAGAATGATATTCTTATATCTTTACATCTCTGTCTTCTGCACTTTGTCTTATCAGTTCCTTCCATGGCTGGAAGTTTTGCTTCCTCAACCTAAGTGCCAACATATGGTTGCATTCTGTAAGAGGAACTCATGGCTAAATCTCTGAACTCCATTCCCTGGACTCCACCTTGGGGACACCAGTAGGTGGTAATCTTAGCAACCTGGATGTGATATCACCACTGTGGCATTTTCATTGACACTGCTCTGCTATAGAGACCCCTTTGCCCCCCAGGTATAATTCCTGAAGAATTAGCCTCTCATTACAAACCATTAAATCTCTTGTCACTCAACTCTGTAGGTTGATGGAAGCATGGGATGTGCTGTGGGGGGTAAAAGCTCCCCTAAGAGTTAAACTTGGCACTTCCCTGCTTGGTGATAAGACTCTGGATGGGTGGTCCCTCTGGATCTCCTTTCAATAGCAGGTTCACAGGTAGACAACAGCTATAGGCAGGATTAGAAAGCTGGAATTCAACAACTCCCAAATTTTATGAGATTTGAAGAGCCAACTCTTATGCTTATGCTTTGTAAGGTTGGCAGTATGAAAGAATTGCATTTGATAAGAGAGTAGTTCTTTATTTATTATTGTAAAATATCTAAGGAAAGCTTCCCTCCTGGGTGGTTTGCCTTTTCCTAACTTAAATTTCTAGTCAATGTTTGAGTTGCCCCTTCTATCCTTCTTGTGGTGATTTAGGTTTGGTGAAATCTAAACAATGTGTTTCATATTTCTTATATGCCAAGAGGGACTTTCAGGGCAAGGCTGAAAGAAAGCAGTGCTTTTGGTTAACATCTCCCACGAAGGCAATATATCTAGAATAATTGTCCTGGGAAAAGCAAGCCACAGAAATTTGCTCAGCTGTAGACTGACTGAAGAGCTCAACAATGTGATAAATGGTTTACCTTATCTGAGTACTGAATGATGTCAACCTACATATAGCAGCTTTGATAGTCATGCAAATTGTTATCACATTTAGGTAAAGAAGAAAGTTCTTCTAGGAATGTAAACTGTAAAAATGTTCTCTCTCCCTACAAAACACTAGGGGTTAGGGTTGAATACTAGGAAACAATCATGTTATAAATTCCTTCTGGAATTAAAAATTTGTAAAAAAAATTTAGAATTTCAATAAATATTTTTGTCTACATTTTAAAACACTAAATAGTAATAAGATAATTAACGTAGGAATGTCAGAGAGGTGAGACAAAAGAGACAATGCTTTGTTCATGGTATCATCAGGAGATGGTAATTTAGGACAGCAGTTCAGACAGTGCTCAAGGATTTTTCAGAAAACCTAGTCAAAGTCATTGTTATCTCAAAATTTGAAATAAACCACAAATTTTGAAAGCAAATAAATGACTGACTTTTGCATTTGACTGGCAAACTATAATGACAGATTAACAAAACAGCCCTATGTTTTTGAAATCTGTTTTTACAGTCATTTTATTTAAACTGTGTTTAAAGTCTGCAATAAATTGCCACAGAAGCTGAAGAGAAATAAGAATTCCAGTTTAAATCAAATCATCCAAGGATCCAGTATCTAATTGGCTGTGTCATGGGTGGATTGACTTTAACTATATCATCAGTATTTAAATGCATAATTTATAAAAATGAATAAGAGAGAAATTTATTAACCTTAAAGGATATAGAATAACCTGAAAAGCTCCATTCAGTTTTTTTAGTACTGATTCCTGGAGTGGAAGGACATTCTTTTTCATCTCCTGCCTTGCAGTTTAAATTAGAAGGTCATACAGACCACAGAAACACTCCAATCCCCCACACAAAAAAACCCCATGTACACCCCTGAATTTCCAGGTTCTGTTGCCTATTGGCCACCCCAGTTCAAACCAGTTTTTGGGAGAGATTCATCCCCCTGAGGTATCACCATCATTTGTCAAGCACAACCACTTGCTCTCTCTGGAGGCTCTTTGATTCACTTCCAGCTATCAGCTACAGATGTAAGGCACCTTTTCAAAGCATGTATCAGCAAAATTCCTCTCCTGGCTTTTCACCTACTAATTGCAAGCAGGGAGCAAGTTCTCCTTTTTCAAACAAAGCCACAATTTTTGGATCTTCCCTCGGTATAACTATGGCTGTAGAGCCATACACTGCATAAATTGTGATCGTGATAATGTGACACTTTCATCTTAGCTTGAAATAGCATCTGTCTGCTGCAACATCTTTGAAATCTTGATTGATAAAGGATTTAGACCTGGTTTTAATTATCATCTTATGTACTTGGCAAAGGTTAATATTTTGCATGGGGAAAAAGATCAGGCTATAATTCTTGGATTTAAAGCAAGAACTCCAGAATTTTGATTAACTATGACTTTCAGTGCTAGAGAAAACTTAGATTTTTGACATGAATAATTTTACTGTTGGTTTGAGAAATATGGAAAGTTTTTTTTCCATGTCTTCTTCAGTTTATAAACAGGGATTCTTAGTGCTATGAAAATAGGAACAAAAATATTTCCATGATAAACACAAAATTTCTGTTTCTAATATATTTCAAATTCATTAATGACGTAAAGTCATGGTCCCAAAGTTAAAGGCATTACAATAGCTCTCATTTGGCCATATTTTTCTGCTAACCCTAACTTGATCAGTCCCAAGCATACAGAAAATCAAAGAAAGTTGTAAACTCACTTTTGTTTCTTCAACTGCTGCCAATTATAGGAAACAGACAATTAAATCTTATTGTGTCATTTTAATGCTGGTCATGTCCTAAAATATAGCTTCACAAGATAAATTTCTTTTTATCTTAGCTTTCAACATGCCTTAAGGATTAGGGTTTGGGGTTTTTTTAGTATGATTACTTTTTCCCAGATCGATCTAGATCAAATATCTATATATGGCCTGGATGGGTATTGCATGGCATTAGTATTTTAAAGAAATAACAAAGCATAAATAAGAAAATATAAGTTTATATGACAGAAATGTAGTTTTCATGGAGTTGCAAAATCACACGCTGAGTTAATTCTGATGTACAAAAAAATTTTTTTAAGTTAATAAAAATCATATGCTTTGCTTTTAAAATGTTTGTTGAATTCTTATGGCAAAGAGAACTAATAAAGAGGGTGACTGATATTGAATTCATAGGTTTCTATTGTGGGTATTTAATTTTTGAGGTTTTTTGTGTATTAGTGCTGCTTGGGATGGGTTTTTTCTTTGTTTGTTTGTTTGTTGTAGAGCATTTTGTTTCGGTTTTTTTTTGTTGTTTTGTTTTGTTGGGTTTTGTTTATTTGTTTGTTTTATTTTAATCAACATCTCTCAATACTCAAAATCATCATCCAGACAATATGGCATTCATAATCCCTTTCCTTCATCTTCAAAAGGAAGCAAGTGGGAGCTAAATGGAAGTAGACAGTACTGTCGTCTTCCCAGTCTCAGCAGAGAGCAAGGAACAATTTGACATAAAAAAAGAGGTATCTTTTATTCTGTAAAGATGATCTGTCCACATTTGAAAAGAAGATTTCTAAGAGTTTAGTGAGATCAAATTGGAATCATCATCAAATTACTTGTATAAAGAAAACCTAATTGCTACAATATGGAGTGAGTGGAAGTACCACTTCTTACTCAGTTCAGTGTGTAATATGATGTCTTTATTCCAAACCTTCAGACTGACTTGCACAAGGGAGTGGTGCCACTCCGAGACTATGGACTATTTTTAGATGATTACAGTAGGAATGTTTGTGATCTATTTGCTCAAGAGCTGTGTATGTACTAGGGTTAGTTTATTCTGAACATGGAAAAAGCTCTTTAATGGAGCAAATATCAAAGTTTTTCAGATGCTTTTTTAACTCTTCAGAACATGCAAAACAGACTTATTCACTGTGGCAAGAATCCAGTCTTTGGGGTGTAGAACACTGGGTTGACAAAGTCCTTGGTTTCCAGATTTAGCTTGCTTCCTTTTTTTTGTGTGTCTGAGACTTCTAGATGGGCAAACTCATATAATTCAGTGATTTCAATGCTTTAGCTTTTGATTTTCATTAAGCCATCTTGTGTGATATCATACAGAACACACCTGTAGGGTGATTTTTTGTTTTATTTAAAATGTGGTAGGTGTTTTTTGTGTTTTCACAGAAGAATCCTTGGCTGGCTGACAGTTTATTTGAATTGTTTTAACTACTGTATTAATAAACAGTGCTACTTGCAGATTGTGGCAATGTGCTTTGCATTTTCTTTCCCTTTTTTTGTATTATTGAGACATGTAATGAAAACAGTATATGGGGCTGGATTTTAAGCATTTATTTTTAACTACTCTTTATGGCTCCAAATTCATTCCTTGTGTAAGATGTGCCTAGAAAAGCAGTGAATGGATGAGACTGACCCATGTTCCTATATTTTCACTTAATTTCTGCAAAAGACAGTTGTCTGTGCTGGTCTCTGTGGGATAACTGTGTCACATGCTAACTTTGAAAGAGAATTAAAGAGATGATATAATAGTTTTTCTAACTCTAGTTCAATGATACTTTATGATGTGATTATGAAGTGAGCTGCCAAAAGATAAATAAATAAGGGATGAGCTTTTAAAGGAATTGCTCTTGTTCATATAGTTGTTCAAAGAATACAGAAAAAGAAGTCACATTACTTCATATGTACACATCAATTCAGGAGAACACAAGCTTCTCTGTAATGCTGAAGGATTTTTTAGATTTTACTATCCATATTTCTTGTGGATGTGTCCTTTGCTTAAACTTACATTTTTCCAAATACTACGGCAAGAAAAGTCTCTCTCATATATTAACGTCTGTTTCACTGCATCTAAAGAGTTTTTTATCTATGAGCTATTAAATAATAAATTTTTTTATCCATAGAATGTGGTTGTAAATGATAAAAGTCTGGGAAACAGGGACCTAACTAGGATAAAACCAAATACAGGTAAAAAGGAGCACAATTTGATTGGTTTTCACTGTGATTTTTTTTATTTTTATTTTTGAAGATTCTCCTCCATACTCCCTCTTAAATGTTGAATCATTTTCCATGAAACATCTTTCATTAGCCCAGTTTCCTCTAAGGTGAGCTGCTACCATTCTAAATGTAAGCTGCTAATGCAAAGAAAAATGATTGTTCCAATTGTGTGGTCTTCTGCAACCTCTGCTGTGAGGCCAGTAAACCTGAAATAAGCACTTGCAAAAATGTGCTGCAAAACACTCCCCAAAGCCACTGGTGCCAGCTAAAAAGACATTTTTTAGTCTCACAGATAAAGAAAAGCACTTAAGGAATGAAAGTTTTAGTTTGCTGGTTTTAACTAAAGCTTGGCTCTAATGGTGAATATTTCAGCATTGGCCTGAGCCATAGAAAGACATTTGACACTTAAATTTCCATAATAGAGCTATTTCAGGGATGAAGCTATTCTGTTCATTGCACAATATGAAAATCATATGGAAATAGCTCTTCAGGAAAACAACAATAAACAAAACATCCACGTGCCATCAATAATTCTTTACTATATTGTGGAAGTAGAACCACTTCACAATTACCATAGGCTTGCAGAATTCCTAAAAAGTAATCTTTAGTTATAATAAAGTTGGCTTGTGTGATGATGTCGTGCAATATGGTCTAATTACAGCTAGAATAAACAAAACTATGGTTAATCCGGACAAAATGTCCAACAGTTTATAGGCTTTGGCTTCAGCTTTGCATTCTGAGAGAGCAGAACCTTTCAACAAAGTCCAACTCTGCTGCATTTGCCCACAATTATCTTTACCCCAGTGTTTACACAGTGACATAGTTTGTGCAGTAAAACAGCTTCTGCTGCATTTGGAGGATGTTCTGCCTTTTATGGGCACAAGCAGCAATTTTTATGTGGCTTGAGAGGAGAAAGTGAAATAGAGAGCTCCTGCATTGTGGTTTTTTCTCTCTGGTTTTCCCTGGTTGCCAAACCAACACTTCATTGAAGCTGCTAGGGTAATGTCCATAGACAACAGCCACAGTACCATTAATGCAGGTGAAATCTCCCTTAACCACATCCAGAGATGAGTAAGGGTTCACAAGTGGAAAGATGCATTTGAAATACTTTTTATTACTTCTTATTTTATGTTTCTGTGTGGTTTGTTTGTTTGTTTGTTTGTTTTTGTTGTTTTGTTTTGAATTTTTGGTGTGTTTTTATGTTATTATTATTGTAACAGGTCCTTCTGGTCAGACATGCAATGGAAAAATGGTAGAAGACATAAAATTGGCCTTTTGAATGCCATACCTCATCTCTGGATTTCATTAGGTAGTGGATTTTAATGTGCAGTGGTTTATATTGTTTTAAATTAATAGAATTTAATGTTAAAAAGAGTGTACTTTTACTCCATAACCTATGCTGAAAACACAAATAAAGCTTTACATCTGAAGATTTGCCATCCCCTAGTATTTTTGATTACCTCAATTACTACTAGCTTACTTTTATTAATAGAAATATTGAGAAAACCAAGAAGTAATAACTAACAAATGTAGATTTCTTTTCATTCCAACTTACAAAGTAGTTAGAATTCATTCAACCCATCTATAGTTACAGGGAAAATATGTAAGATTATCCATCCTGTAGCTATGTTGGCACAAAAGAATATGTTCAGAATATAATGAGCTTAATAATTTTGATGATAAGCAGCTGGTGATTTTTGCCATCAATACAAGAAGCATCAGAGGGGAAAACAAAGGAGAAAAGAAGGAAAAACTAAAAGAGAAAATGAAGATGAAAAGTTGAATAAATTTTTTTATGCATGTCAGTTCTTTTTATCACATCTTTTAAGTAATTTATACCCTGAGTGTTGGGAGAGCAGCATACTCAACTGATTCTTTTACCTCTTTGAAAATAATTTGTATTTATCACTGAGGTCTATTCTTATTATAACATCAATGGGTACAAGCTTACAAGTAAAAACAGTTTTATGTTCTTGTACCATTTTCATAATTTTTCATCTTTTCCCACCATAATATGATTTTCATACTGTTGGATTTTGTTGGTTAAGACTAAAGACTGATCCTCTGATGAACATGAAGACTTAGCCATTATGATCACTACATGCAAAAGAAATTATAAATAAGAAAACAAACCAAAACAGATTAGAAAAGGGTAAAAAAACCAAGCAAATGAATGAAGCCCTTCCTCACCAAAACAAAGTGATATAAGAAAAGACCATCTTATTTCCCAAATAATGACAGAGATGGCTGTCAGATGTTTGTAGAAGTAACTGTTATGTACAAGGAGGTTATAAAAACATTGATCCCCCTAAAACCTAAGAAATTTCCTATATAATTTAAATATTTTTAGTTATTAAGATTGATGGGGTAAAATATATGTAATTGAAAATTAATGCAAATTGCAATCTGTGTAAGAGAGCAGACTGGAACTGTTGAAAGAGAATCATCATGTGCTGTTTAAAAAAAGTGATGTTGCAAACACCAAAAAGGTAATAAAAATATAGCAAAATAGAATGATGGAAATTTAGGATGCATATATTTGTTCAAGCACTAGCCATTGAAAGGATATTTTATGATGAATGCTGGATTATTTGAGAAAGTAGTAAGTAATGGAATAGTAATAATTTTTTATTTTAGTGCAGTGGGGTTTTGTCTTTTTATACTAATTTAAAGAAATTATCTAGAATAAGAGTAAGCCCCCTCAGGAGCTGAATATAAGCTGAAGCTGCTTAGCAAACCTACAGATCAGATCCTGGGTAGGGAAATAGGTCGTAATCCTATAATTATGCATGAGCACAGCCTCTTTTTACGTGTGGTGGGAGTCCCAACTTATTTTAGCAATTTAAAATTTATCTTCTGATAGCACCTTGGGAGCCTTTTATGGTCAGTAATGGAGCCAAAACCCAAAGTATCTTAGTCCTCACTGCTGTATTCTCATTAGTGTTCATGATTTACTCTGGCTGTGGTTTGCAGCAGAGAGGAGCTGAGATAGTGCACCATTAAGGAAAATAATTAACGTTTCCTTTTTTAGCTTGTCATGAATATGTCTTTTGAATATATGTAGAGATTCCTTCCACCACATGTAACCTCTTCATCTTTCATGACCCCTCTGCAGCTTTGAACAGAAACCAGTACTTGGATGATTTAGAGAGTGTGAGGGGGAGATGGAAAAAGAACAACTACTGTAAATATAACTCAAAAAATCATGACAAACTAGGAAGTTTAATGATTCTGTGGTTTCAGTAGACAGTAGATGTTCTGTCTGGCAAAAAGCTTTGTCAGAAGAAAGCTGTTGCCATGTAGTTTGTGGTAATGCCTTTCCATCAATATTGGGTTTTTTGTTTATTTGTTTGTTGCGGTTTTTTGAGGGGGATGTGGTGTTGAAATCAGTTTGGTTTTTTCTTTTTTCCCCCAAAGATTATGTTAATATTTATAGACTCTCCTGCCTAAAGGAAGATGTCACTCTAGTGTAAAACAAAGGTGGCCCAGACAATGGGAATACTCTTCCTGAATCAAATGTTGGCTTCAACTGCAGCATAACTAAGTTCTCACAGAGTTCATGGAGCACTGATGGATCAGCTCAAGGCCTTGGTTTAAGTGCACATTAGCCACAGCAGGGACACTGCCTCTACTCCTTGCAAAGGTACCTTTAACTATTAACAAAATTAGACTTCTGTGGAGCTAAGGAATTTCCCATCTCCACATCACACTGACCAACATGACGTTTATTCCCAGTCACTTCTCAGAGAAATAACAGCACTTCTACCTGCTGGTCTCATCATCATCACAAGGTCAGTCATGCATGTGTTGAAGAATTACAGCAGATGACTAAGTTCTGTGGGTCTGAATCTTATTTTTTGATGCCGTTATTTTCTGATTTAATATGTTAATGAACTTTATTTTAATGAATTTTATATTGATGGTTAATATAAGAAGATGTTTATGGTAGACTATTTTCAAAATGACCATGAATGTTGTATTCACTCTACAAATAAAATTTTTTAATTTATACAAAATATGAAATATTGTATCGTTTATAAAAATTAGATTTCACTCAATTATTTGAACAGGATTATTCAGCTAAGGAAATTTGATTAATCATATTGATTGATTTGAACTATTTACATGAAGTAAAACTTGCAAGATTGGAGCAATATCCTGAAGATTGTCAGACATAACTACTCTGGATCCTGTTTTTTGCTACCATGAATGGGTGAAGGCAGTTGAATTTTGCCCATGATGGTGCATGATCCAGTGCACAGCCATTTCTACAAAAGAATCCAATAAAACCCTTCCTTGATCTAGCTCATAATTAGAAGCATGGACTCCTTTGCAATGCAGACATTAGCAAGGATAATTAAATAGTCTTTTTTGCTGCTGTCACTCCTCATACACAACTAAAAAGTAACCTTTGGATGCGGCAGTGTCTCTTTCCTCATTATTGTAAATGAGTGTAGGCACAAAGCTGATAATTTTACTTACACGTGTGCTTGCATGCATTGCCCTCTTGGTTTCATTATTCTGTGTATACAGGAGGGGACATGCATGATCAAAGCAAGGCACCAGCAACTTGCTCTGAGTTATTTATGTTCTTCGAAACAAGACACTGTACTTCGAACAGATTTTTGTGGAAACAAGAAAAGCCATTTTTAAAAGTGCATAGTAGAAGGTAGGAAGAGGAGTTATCTTTCTCAATTTACTGTTAAAATAATTTTGATATCTGTAAAACCAAGAAAGATAACACAGTTAAGCTTTGGATATTGATGACTGGAGCAGAAAATTTCAGCTAAATTCAAGTTACGGATCCTAAAAGTTGAGACTAAATCTACCTACAGATAACAGTTTAAAGGAATGCAACTTTTGTAAACTTCAGGTGTCTGTAATATTTTAATAAACCTAGAGTGCATGGTGACATGCAGTCTAACCACAGATTAGCCCATCATGCTTTCGGATAAAAAAAATTATTATACTTTTTTTTTTATTGACCTGAACCTGGAAGAGAACACACTTTCTACAGACTTTGAAATTTTAACAGTAACCATAACCTAGAATGAATCGTATTCCCTATGTACTTTTATGGTGTTTTTTCCCTAATTAAAAGTACATGCTTGATTAACCTAAATTAACATACCGGCATTTTCTAAATACAGGCTGATGTAATTTCATCCCTGGAAGGTGCACTAGGATAACTCTATAAAATACTGCATGTAGGCAGAGATGAAACATGTACCAAACAAATCTCTGTGTGCCCCTTGGTCTCTAACCAGGTCCTAAGGAATGAAGGTTGTTTCTTCAAGTCTTTCACTGTTTGTAACTGGTGTAAATGTAACAGGTTCAGCCTATAGTAGCATCTAATTTTTATATTCTAAATCAGTTGTAAATTTATTTTCACATGTTTCTTCAAAATATCTGTAACTTTCAAGTATTTTTTTTATTCCTGACTTGGCAACAAATGCTATGAAAAGGCTTTCTTTGAAGAGCTCTTCTCTAAAGTAATGTTTTAACTCCCTGGTTAATTTTGCTGTGATGTGCTTCCCCATCCATGCTAAGAATTGTACCTCTGGAAGGAAAATTAAATTGCACATGTGTGTGTCATACTACATGAAAGAAAACATAGAAAATGCTACATATAAACTAAAAGTTCTTTACTGCATGTGACAGCTAATAATTCATATAAGGACTAATGATGTTTTTTACATATATGGAAATCGAAAAATCAAATATCTAGGCTTGGAAAATGCATCCTAACTTATACCAGGTATACAAGACTGGATAAAGAATGTATTTACTGAATCAGAAAATGTGACAGGTATTGAAAATTTAAAATTAGCTGACTAGGTTCAAAGTAAATTAAAACCAACAAGCAAAGCACCCAAAATCCTAAGAACAGGGTACCTTAATATCAGCATCAGGGTAAGTAGATAAATAATTTTAAAGAAAATATTCTTCTGAGTTTGTAGAAAATTCACTTGGAAAGAAAAAAAAAAGTATGTCATTTTGATTCATTGTGGCAGAAGGCAGAGTGCTGGAGAAGAGGATGAGGAAAGAGATTTTCTCTATTGCTTGTAATGGCCTTTAGAAATCTACTGGGAGCAATTTTGTTTTCTTAAACTAACTGCTCTAAACTGCCTGACTGCAATCCTGACCTATCATCATAGTAACAGATAATGTCATAACACAGATCCATCACAATTTATTATCTAAATATATTACATATCTTTTACTCTTTTCTCTCAGTGTTCTCCAGCAGTCTGAAGCTGCTTTTGACGACAGTTCTGGAAAATGAAAAAGTCGTGGAATGTGTGGGAACCAAGAGTCTGGGACACTACAAAACTGTCATAACTTGAAAACTGTGTCATCCGTGAAATAACACATGCCCCAGTTTATATTGCACTGTTTAGATTAGAGCATAAACTGTAGCACATGGAAATTTCTTCCTATGCACTGTGTGCCAGTGCCTAGGATTAAAGCTGGAGGCTCAACTCTCCAAGTCTGGGACTACGAACCTCAAAATCCCACCCCAACATCACTTATCTCTCCTCTTCAATTTAAAGAACTGATTTTTTTATTACACTGAGGTTCCCTCATTGGTTGAAGTTCCTTCTCTGTATAATTCAGAAACTGGATAGCCCACAGTGCTTACCTTGGGCTTTTATTTTAATTACTTCCTTTTATTTTGTTTGACTAAATAAATTGTGAATTGAAGGCTGTGGAGTTCTGAATAGGAAATCAGAGTCTGTAAATACTGTAATGTGGATATAGTGAAGGAACTGGTAATAACTATATATTATCAGGGAAGTCTAGTGATAACTTGAACAGGAGTTAGAAGTACAAAAATTGGTTTTGTATTCTTATCACCAGCCACTACTTTATTTGTGTCTCTGGATAAACTGCAGAGGCACACTTTTTCACAGGAGCCAAGTTATAAAATGGAGATAAGAGCACTGCTGCACTTTTCAGAAACCGTGAGGTCAAAAACACAAGAAATTTGCAAGTAGTTTGGAAGGTGACACCTCGGGTCAGGACTGTGCATTGTGCATTCTTAGATGTTTAGAAGGCAGCCTGATTTTAAGTACTTCTCATTGTCAGGCCTCAAGGTAAAGTTTTCAACAGATAATTATGGCAAAAATTGCCCGGCTCTTTCTCATTCTGAGACTGAGAATTAGAATCATGTGGGGACCAGAAGACCAGACCTTTAGGAAGGGATTTTGAGGCATTAAAATGTGTATCACTGGGAATCAGATTCATCTCACAGAAATGCTAGTGTTGTTTGGGAAGAATAATAAGAAGGGATTATTGTCTTTATGTTTTCTGGTTGAGAAGTTCTCTGTTATCAGATTTCATCAGGAAAGTATGTTTAATCACTGATCATGTCACTGATTAACTTTCAGTTTTGGAAACTAAACTAGTCTTCTGATTTTTTTTTTTTTTTCCTCAGTAGGAGATGTTCTCCAGTCCTTTAATCATATTCCTGGACTTCTCTGAGCCATTTATAATTTCTCATCATCTTTCTTTAAACACATAATTGGACACAATAATCTAGCATTTATGGCTTCATTGCCAGTACAGATGTAACCCACTCTCTTCGCATATACTTGGCATTTTCTATACTAAAACTTTCAAGGACTTTTGTATTCCACAATGAAAACTCATGTTCAAGTAATTATCCATGCTGACCTCTAAGTCACTCAATATTTCTCTCATTCCTTAGAATTCCCAGTCCTGAAGAATGACTTACATTCCTTATTCATAATTATGTTCTTTCCACTTGGCAAAGTTGAAATACACATCATTTTCCCACAATGTGTTTACCAAGAAACTGAGTGCATTCTGCATATGGGATGTAGTCCTTTTGCTGCTACTGATTCCCTTGATCTTTATGTCATTAGAAAAATTTATAATAATATATTTACATTGTCTTTTCTCAAGTGATTAATTAAAAAGTTTAAATAGTATGTATTCAACAATCAAAATCTACAGGCTGACATTAAAAATATTACTTTATGATAGTAATTTTTAATTTAAAAATATTTAGTTGTCTTAACATTTTAAATGTCTAAGACTGTCTATCAGTTATCAACATGTGTCATCATATATGTTTCTTTTTTTTTTTGCAAAATATTTATCACTATGAGATCTTTCTCTTTTCTATCATAATTATTAGTTAATTAATTGATGCTTTCAGCTTCCTTGCATGTCTGTTTTAGCTAGCACAGTTTTCTTCCTCAGCAGAAATTTTGACATTTTCGGCACTTTAGGAATTCCCAATTATCCATCACACTTAATTACTTTCTCCCTATAGACTTTGCTCATAGCTGCTATCATGTTCATGAAGCTAGCTTATAAAATTTAAATGAACTGTAAATATGGAGGAGGTTGGGATGCTTCAGATATAATTGACTCCTTATAACTTGTACTCTCCCAGTTGTTACTTTTTGCCCTGAAATTAATGTTTTTTTCCATGTGAAGACAATGTACATTGGTTGTCACATTTTTTTCAGGTAAAATGTTATAATTTTATAAACTGCAAAATTATTGAGGGGCTCCTTGTATTTGACTTCTGATGTGCCTCAGTAAGAATTGGAATCGCTAACATTAATACATCTTCTTCAACCTTCACATGATGTATTGGTCTTCAAGAAGCTGACCATCCCCTTCTTTAGTGTGATTTGGTGATCTGCAGCCTCACATTTACTGCTTTATTCATTACCACAGTAGCTCCTAATTGGTAAAGGTTGTTTCATAATGCTGGTAACTTTGAAACAGCTCAAATTATTTTTAACATATTTTATCTTTCCCTTCTTTTTGCCCCCACCCATTTCTTCCTGTATAGGTTATAACTATCAATGGAAAGACTCCAGTAATGTGAACTTTATAGCATGGTTTAATTTAGGAATGAATGATATTATGACCCGAATTTGGTAATTTTGAAGTCGGTCAAACTCATCTCAGATATGAGAAATTCCATTTTCACTTGTTTATTACCTAGACAGAAATTAAATAGTTTCTCCTTCGTGTCCATCTGGGGCTTGGTGGTGATCCTTATTTCATGGTTTAGTTCTAAGTACATAGGTGTACATTTATATTTTTTCACCTCTTCTCTTTCTTCTTATGTTTATCCCTCCTGGCTACTTTAACCATACCATTCATGGAAGATTGATTCCAGGAAGCTCTAACAGGATCACATCCTTCTTTTGCTGTACAAGGAGGTTATAACATCTGCTGACCCTTGACTGCCTCTGCTCATGACGTGGGATGAATCTCTGGGAAACCCTTTAATGTTTTTCTCCTTCAATCTCCTTGGAGGCCTCCAGAGTATTTTGTAATTAGTCATGTACCATGCTATCATTTGTGGCCATGATCATGTTTTTAGGACCACTTAGGGCTGCAAGACCTTTTCCTGCCTACCTCCAGAGCAAACTGGAGTAATTCTGGTCTTGTGATTGCATCTTCTGTCCTGGCTCCAAGGGAAAGCACAACCTTCTTTTGTTGGTCAGCTCATCACAATGCACTTATTATCTTCTTTGTAGGGCAAAATACCAATGTCAGGTGTTTTCTTTCCTTGGGTCATTGAAGACCTTTTTATGTCCTTTAAAAACAGCTTCATGCCTGTTTGTAATCCCCAAATTCCAGTGGTGGAGAAGGTCTACAAAGTTCTGCCTTCGAGGTAAAATACAGTGCACTCTTTGATGGTGTGTTCCAGCAAGGCCCAGGGACACAGAGAAATAGTAACTGAAAAATAGTAACTACTAACTGAGTGATGCCTATCCTGAGCAACTCATGAGGTGAATTCTGTGGTAAAAATAAAAAGTGACAGGAGGTCCAGACATATCTGTGTAAGAGTACAATTCAGGTAAATGTGGGTTGTACTAAAGACTGACAAACACATACATGAATAAATAGTACTTGAAGGATCAAATTAAGGTAATCTTGCTTCTTCAGTTTTAAATTCTGTATCCCCTCGTTTAATATTACTAGTGGTACTAAACAGTAGATTTAATTTTTTAAATAAAAATGAAATGTAGCTACTACAATAAATGGTTGTCATAGTTGGTATAGCTTTAATCAGGGTCACACCTAGTAATTTTCTTCTAGAATCATTCCTTACTTCTGTGGAGGGGGTCAAAACTATGAAAAGTACTAAACACCTTGAGATCATTAAAACAAAAAAATAAAAAGGAGAAAGAAATTAAATATTTTCACACATGAACAATTCTCTGTAGACTTCAGAACTCCCTTTCACCATATAGAGTCTCTAAGGCCTAGCATTTCATATCCTTTTCTTTCATTTTTGTATGGCTAAAACAGTGCATTGCACTAGAGAATACCCTGTGATTTATCATTGCTGGTTTAATCAGGGAACTGCTCTTTCAGATAAACTGTTTGCCTGAAATGCTGTCCCTGATGTACTATTGAGTTAGATTGGAAAAACTGTGGCAGATTCTGTGGTCCTTTTCAGGTTAAAACCCTGATAATTTTCCATTTCTTAGTAAGTACTTTTCTAATAAATTTCTCTGTCTGATTCTTACATTATTTGCCAGCTTAACATTTTGTCCTATAAGGTGGCTTAATTGGTTGAGGAGCTAACAAGTTGAATAGGTGCCTAAACACTCAACTACTAAATGTTATTCTACAATATTGAATTTAACAGTCAGTTCCAGAATGCTCTCTAAAAGAAAGCTTGCCATGCCCAGTCTTGCCTGAAAATGCAGGGGTTGAAGAAGAAGAAGAAGAAGAAGAAGAAGAAGAAGAAGAAGAAGAAGAAGAAGAAGAAGAAGAAGAAGAAACTTAAGGGTACAGGTTTTTAGAACTTTAGTTTTGTTCCATAGATATGTAAATATCAATGGCAACACAATTTTTCCCATCTTGGTGTGTGCCCTGTCACCTCCTTATCCAAGTACTGACCACATAAAGTCAACAGAATACAAACTTCTTTGGTTTATGTTGTTTTTCCTTATGTCCAAATTTGATCTGCTGATACAGATACACACTCACTAAAGTCTTATATTGAACATAGTCCTGATTTCCCATTTCCCCAAAAGAGTATCAAGTGTGTTAAACTTCCCATATAGTCTTATTTCTCTAAAGTTCAAAATCCCTTCTGTACACATAAGTTTTCTGCTTTTGCTGCTGCAAGTCCTTACAAAAATTTCAGTTAAATTGCTAAGTAAGTATTGGCCCTAAAGTAATTGGTGAGCTAAAGGGGTGAGTAAGGGAGAGATTGGAGAATTTCTCTTACTGCTTTTGAGCTGCATCTTGGTTCTGAAGGCTGGCTTAGTAATAAGAAAATTTATTTGATCCTCTAGGTAATGAAGCTTTTAAGCCACATTGTTAACTACTGAAGTCTGGGAAACAACTTGTGAAATAAAATAAAGCTGACTTCCAATTGCACACCCATATTCTTTCTTTCACTGGGCTGACTTTGTTGTTACAATTTTCAATCAGTCCTTCTTTCCCAGCTCAGATGTTAAAGATTTCTTTCAAATTGGTCCAAGTCGCTTATGTAGACATTTTTCATAAGTTTTAACTAAAATAAATTAGTTTGAGACAGTAAATTAGGAAATTACATTGCTTAAAGGAATAAGAAACTCTTTTAAATATATCTTTATATAGAATTTCCTATAAAATTGGACATTAAGCTATTAGAGAGCATCCAAAGGAGGGTCATGAGGACAGAGAAGGGTCTGGAGGACAAGCTTTAGGAAGAGCAGCTGGGATCACTTGGTTTGTTCATCCTGGAGGAGATGAGCAGAGACCTCATGGTGATTTCAACATCCTCATGAGGGAAAGTGGAGGAACAGGGTCGGGAGTTGGACTTGATGATCCTGATGGGTCCCATCAAACTCAAAATAGTCTATGATTCTATGAAATCTAGTTTAAAACGATCCAGCTCTTGCTGAATGAACAACAGCTAAATGAGGTGTAACTTTGTGGCACCTAGACTTAGTCCATATGTGAATGATTTAGGATCGTGATGAAAAACACTTGAATTTACTATTATTTTTGTTTTAGACAGTCCAGAAAATACAGAAAATATGCATCAAGTCAGAAGTACAAAACACGTGCCAGATCTTTCATGCTGTGTTCAATAGAAAACAAGCACTAATATCAGGCAGTGTGGCTTTCCCCAAACCTCCAGTAGCATGTCTGCCACCCAAATTGAAAAAATGTGTGTGGTGATATCATTTTAGACAGCAATGCTTTGCCTGTAAAACATTACTGCCTGGGAATTGATTTCAATGATACAAATAGAAGAAGATATAATAATAGTAAATTAAGGGGGGATTTTCATTTTTCTAGGAAAGTGTCTAAGATGCTCAAGTCTCCTGTGTCATCTCCTGATTAATTTTCAGTGAAATAGTTTTTCTTGAATATAAATTACGCTTATCAGCAAATTAAGCTGTTACTAAGGAATGGCAGAGGTGCACAGAAAGGAACATAAAGCCAAAAAAGAAGAGTT
Source organism: Dicaeum eximium (assembly GCA_013396995.1). NCBI lineage: Eukaryota > Metazoa > Chordata > Aves > Passeriformes > Dicaeidae > Dicaeum > Dicaeum eximium. The sequence continues at coordinate 169,406 of VWZP01006437.1, read as the reverse complement.
TGGTCATCTGTCCTAATAAAAGGTGGTTGAAATTGGTCTAAAGGAAAATTACTTTCATGGAGTCACAATTTTATAAATGGATCCAGATCCAAAAACATATTCTGAATTATGTGGAGGGATGTCACACTGAAATTCTGCATGGAAATGAAAGTAGGAAAATATTTTGTAGGACTAAGTTCAGATAGAGATGGCACTCACTAATCTAAACAGAATTGCACCAGATACGAAAACAGTGATAGACCAGAAATTATCAACAGAATATTTTGTAAGCACATTGATTTTGATAAGATTTTAGTACTGTACACAAGAGGAAACTGATATTTTTCTTAACATAGTGTTCTCTGAAAGCCTAGGTATCCTCATTATGCTATTACCTACAGAATGAACCTTAGACACTGGGGTGAAAATAATTAGGAAACTTCTTTTCTTCTCTGGGCTTTGGGTTTTCATTTCAGTATCTTTGTTCCCTTTGACACTGCACTGAGGAATGTTGTGAGACCTCAATGAGCTGTGAATCTGGTGCACCATTTTAATACCCTTAGAAGCATATTCTTTGCATTAACCTCCATAATCCCCTCTGAATAGGTTTTTTTTTAGTCTTTGCCTCCTACACATTCCCTATCCGTTCCAGCAGCACCAGAAATACACCACTTGTCAAAGTGATCTGTCAGAGTAATGGGAATGTAATAATGGACTGATAATTTTAAATTGCTACAAGTAACACTATTTACTAGAAGTCTTCCTTCAAAAAAACAAAGAAAAAAAGAAAAAAGGGTAGTTAGTTAACATGATACAAATGGGTGATGATAAGTTCCTTCCTAGCCTACATACAGTTCTGCTCCTTGTCAGACAAAGTGCTTTCCACAAGCTCCCTCACCTGGCTTTGCTGGCATCTCAGTCACTTTCCTGGAGGCTGTGTGGGAGTTGCTGTCCTGTTTTTTGCAGAGAAGCTCAAATACACCTGTTGAATTTTGTCCCCGTGGACAAGACTGCTAAGCATTCTATGCCTCAGAGTTGTGCCTCAACAGGAAAAAAAAAATTCAAAAATCTACCAACAAGAATGATCTAGTGTACTTGTAATATGGTTGGTTTTCTCTCCTGCCCGTGTGTGCTGTTATTCAAATGCTGAGGGGCACTGGGTGACTCAGACTCCAGGGAAGCACTCATGAGTTTCACGCCTACTCTTTAAGGCAGCAAAGTAAAAAGTGATCCTGTTGCCTTGTGCTCTCATTTCTCTCACTTCCTATTTCTCTTTCTCACTCATTTAATTTCCTCCTGCTTCTTTCAGCTTGATAGGGCATGACTGACTGGGAAGTGTACATGAAGGGTGGACATGAGGTGCTGAGTGTCCAGTGCATAGATCACTGCATGTCAGTGAGCAAAACTCACTTCTGGGTGTGAACAAGATCTTTGCACAACAGAAATACTGCAGCAGACATACTTTTAAATAGATTTGTCTTGTTGACAAAAACATTAAAATACACCCAAACTATATTTCAACGAGAAAAACATATGGTTTTATAGTCTTAATGTAATAGTGAAATACAACTTCTGCGCTTTTAACTCAGTTCAGTTCTGCAATTCCTGCTAATGTTATGTAGTTATGTGTTGTTAATTTTTAGTGTGCTTCCAGCTGTAATCACTCTCACATAAAAAGTCAACTTCTACAAAGCTGGCATGCTTCTGCTGTTAGTATTATGAATCCTAACACACTCCACATGGACTACTTCCATGCCATTGTCAAACATTTGTTCACATCAGAGATGTGTGTTTAATTATTTTTCCAGTACATCCATAAAGCTTGAAAAGAAATCCTTCTGGAATGAAGTAGTGTGAGTTTTTCATTGCTATCAACAAACCAAACAACTTCTGGCTCAGATTCTGTAGTTGGACAAAAATAAAAAATCTAATTTGGGACAAAAAAGAAACTCAGTATATTTAATAAAAGAAAAATAGTTGGTGGACTTACACAGAACTCACAAAATAACTATACTTTCAAGTTACAAAGTAATTTATGTTTGTAGCATTTCCCTATGCTTATGGAAGAACATAGGTTCAACATCCTGCTCTGCTTCAGGAATTTTAAATCTAAGTATGAGAATGTTCTCAATCATCCTGCTTTATATCTGAGATTAAGCTATTTTAGGTCATTTCTGTTTAAATTATTTCATTTTGTGTAAACTACTTGGATATTCTCTAAATCTGAGACTGTATATCACATCTCTAGGATAAGTACCCTAAATACTGTGTGGCAGATGAATTATCTCAGTCCTGTTTTGTGCTTCACTGAACATCTGAATGTTCTGTATAGATGAATTGAGGTAAACAGCTTAAAAGTGTTACCCATACAGTCTTGAGAGTTAAGAGTTCAAATGACTGCTATTATATAGGTATTAAATCTGTAATTGGTATTTTTGCAGCTTATTTTAGCACTTTAGCATCAATTCCTCTTAGTGGAAAGGTATTCAGATTGTGCATGGAAATCTGCTGACTGGTGTCCACCTGAAATATAGGAAACCAGGTTTCCATGCTGTATTTCAACTATGAAGAAACGTCAGCAGAAAAAGTTGAAACTGAGTTTTTTGCCTCTAGTACAGAACCCATAACTCAGCCCTATGTACATTCTCTTTTTTCCCTCATATGGTTACAAAGTTGTACAGCAGTGTCATGGAGAACAGACAACACACAGGCTCCATTCTTGCTCATGAATCCCCCTATGAAACCCTTGAAACAAATATAGAATGGTTTGTTTTTTTCAAATTTAGAGACACAACACTGAAAGTTTGCACGCTGTTCCTCCAGAATTTCACTACAGAAATCCATGTGGACTTAATCTTATCTGCCCATGGGGATGAAGGAGATGATACAGTTTACTTTACTTCTTTTTTTATAGGTTCTCATAAAAGTAAGCACTGTGTCAAATGTTTGAAAAAACTTGGGATGCAATCCTGTTGTAACCTATATTGATGCAGATTTGGAACCACTTTGCTGGAGTTTCAGTGACAGAACTGTGCCTATAAATTTCTCTAAGTGCCTGAAAAAGTATGTTGCTTAAGAAAGAAAAATACAGTCTAGTCAGCTAATCCTCCACTGTTGTTTCTTCTAAAAGAATTCTTTGTTTGTCTATGGTATAGTAATAATTTAGGTAATATGCAGAAACATTCTTAGACAGTTGAACATGACTGTCTCTATTTTCAAGATCTTAGAATATTTCCTGAGATTATTTTGGAAGGTGTCAGTTGTCCACTCAGAGAATTTCCAGGCGTGTTCAGAAGCTGGAACTTCTTGTGGACTAATTTCAACAGTTTCCATACAGCCAGCCCACTTAGAGGAGGAGACATGGATGAACACAGATAGAAGCTGTTCTGGGTCATGCAATCTCTGCTTCAAAAAGGATTTCAGAATGTTTAATTTATTAACTGAATGAACATGGTAAGGTTACATTCTACATTCAGAAGTCAGTTAAAAATTTCCCTTCCTTCATTGTCATAAAAATTGAAAAGAAAAAAGCAACCCCCAAAGGTTTGGTGTGTATAATGTATTTTGTAAAGAAAAATGATTGGTGATTTTATAACTGTGTGGCATGCAAGACTTCTTTCTGTCTACATGAAAAAAGCAGGGTCCATCCATTTGCAAAGCAATTTACATCACAGCACATCTTGTGGTCAGCCTGTGCTGCTGCCTACAGAGCTCTGAGAGTCGTGAGACTTCCACACCTTGGTGTCTGAAAGACAAAAAGCCCTCACAGTGATCTCATGGATGAATCTCAGCAAATGTGCATGATAATGTCTGAAGGATAACAGTTCCTTGTCTTAAAATTGAATGAGGCAAATTTAAGAGAAATATGTATGAATGTGTTTAAGTTATTCTAGTTTGCCACCTTCTGTTGAGTTTCCTTACAGCCTTCCACTGATAAGGCAACAGGGGGAAGTGAAGGGAAGGCCACTGACAGAAGTGTTAACAGAAACACTCCTGTAATGCTTCAGTCTAGAAAAACACATGAACAGCTCATAATTCCATGATCCATTCACCTGTTCCCTTTAACACTGTACAACCAGAGAAAAAGTCTTAATTTTGTGTTAACAGTATTTTTAGGAATAAAGTTGTGTTTTGATTCCCACAAGATGAGTATAAAATATCTGTGTGGACATTAAATGTCTGATTTACAGGGATAGAAAGGAAACAGAACTCATGATCCATTGAAAAAGTAAGTCTGTTCCTCTTGAGGGATGGGGTGCTCCTGCACTGCCAGGACATCAGCAAACTTCAACACTGCCTGGTTATTCCACCTGTTCTCACACAAATGCTGTAGCTGTAGGAATACATCATTTTGTGTTTCCAAGTCTGCCATTGTGGCCTTGGCTGAATGTACAGATGCCTTTATAGAGAAGGTAGGACTTTAATATATGATTATTTCTGATCATGCTACAAATAATTTTACTGGTCATGCTACACATAATTTTAAATATTGGAGCGGTGGTAAGATCATAGTGATTTTTTTGAGACACAATATGAATGTGAAAAAAACGGATTTTAGTCCTTCTCTGAGTAATAAAGCCCAGGACAGCAAAAATTTGAAACAAATAGCATATATTTGAAAAATGTGTATTCAGGATTCATTAAAATGATCTAAAATTCTGGGTATGCAGCTCCAATTGACTTAATTGGGAACTTACCCCTAACCTTTAACCCATTCATTGCTGTTGTTTTTACTTTTAAAGAAGATGACCCTGCCCAACCCTGCAATAACCCCCAACCCCCACCATAAAATAAAATGAAAAATTGGATGGACCAAGCAAAAAAGCTGTAGTTACAGAACAAAATAATAGAGTGTAGTAACTTTCCCTATTGCAAGATTGTCTTTGTTTTTTTGCTATTTTTGACAAGGCAATAAATGCTTCTAAGCACTTACTAAAATTAGTAAAATTGTAAGATTATAAAGGAATGTGAAACAATGGTGCTGAGAGATCTTTGCAGTTTTTACCCTTTACAGCCTTTATCAACCTCCAATTTCCCAAGTTGTATTGGAATGCCAAAATGAACTGAACAGTTCTCTTTTGTACTTTATGTCCCCTCGTCTTTTCATATAGTACTTAATTTTCCCTAGAAAGCCAAAAATTTCCAGATGACAGACAGAAGGCATGGACATTAATATAGATCATTCCTAAGACAACTGATTGGGGTTCATTTTTAGCCAGTTCTAATGAAAGCCACAGCAGTTACAAACAGAGATCTATGTTTATACAATAATTTATGGTTCTAATAATGCCACTTATATGAATAACATGTTTCTTATAAACTGGATAATAAACTATATGCTAGGACCGTAGCAGGCTGATGGCACATTAGTTCCTGCATTTTTAATCAAATGTGACTCTAGGGACTAGGCACTACAATCCTGATTTTACATCCTTTCATGGCTGGGCAGGGGGTGGGGGAGGGAAATCACCCCAAATCATAAAGGGAAAGTGTAGAGCAATATTGCTTAGCCTGAAAGCTCACTGAATCTTTCATTTCTGTGTCTTTGCATCACAGGAAGGAGAATATAAAGGAACTGTCATTTAGAAATGAATGACCTTTGCATTGAAGTAATAAAAGCAAAGTTCCTCAGAATCCTTCCAGATGAAAGATGCTGTATAAAAGTAGGATTGTTAGTGGTGGTTTGCAGTTGCAGTGACATTACTTAGTTATGAGCTATAGAGAAACTGAGGGGGGATTTAGAATATTTGTGAACTAGTTCGCCACAAGCACTTTTGGATATTATTGGTCTGCAGATCCAAACACATTAAATCCATTAATAAAGTCTTCAGAAAATCTTTCTGGAAAATAATTACTCTGGAATTTATTTATTATTCTATAAACTGTGTATATCTGGAAGGTATAGATATGAATCATGTGGAAATGGAACACTGTCCCATCTTACTGCTCTGAAATAGTTGTAATTCCAGTCCTAAATTGCATTTTTACAAATTGAAACTGACATAAATAATTTAGCTATAAAGCTTAGTATCTTTTCTTTACAGATTGTTTACTGAAAAAACCATTATTATCAACTAATTTTCCCATTGTTTCACAAAGCTCTTTACTTTTCACAAAGCTCTTTTCTTTACAGATTGTTTACTGAAAAAACCATTATTATCAACTAATTTTCCCATTGTTTCACAAAGCTCATTGAAAGGACTTCAACTGAAATGATAAAACATTCTCCAGGAAAACCTTGATTGCGATGAGGATTCATTTAAAAGAGGAAGGAGAAAAAAAATACTGGTTTTAGAATATTGCATGAGGAATTTCTGCATTATTGCTTTCATTTTTTAAATTTCAAAACAAATGAGGCAAGTAAGGCCTTGAAAATAGTTCAGTATATATAACTGAATAGAAGGTGACAGCTAAGTTTGTTGCAAGTGTATAATCCACAGGGATCTGTGCCTTGTTAGAGTAAAAAGTAGTATCCATAGGTAAAGTAAGCCTGTTTTAGCATTTTTGTAGCATTTTGTAGCTCTAAACTAAGGCTAGAAGAATGTGACTGTAGTGCATATTGCTTCTAGAAATTTCTTGCCTGACCTCTTAATGTCATTTCATTGTAGTTTATGGGAGCTCACAGATTGTGCAAGACAGAGAGGTCTTCAGAAATAATCAAAAATTTCTTTTTCTTAAAAAAATGGGAAATGTGTTTTGTGCTTTTTTTGACTTCTTACTGAAAACCATTTTTTAAAAAATCAGTTGCTAGCTCTGCAAGATTTCTTAAAAATTTCCAAACTGCTGTGGATAATCTGTCATCCTCCATTTAAACACCTTTCTTAGCATATGAATTTTTTAAAATCAGGATTATCTCTTGGAATCTCATGTTTTTACATCAGAACCAGCAATGTAATTGTTGTAATTGTTACTCGGTTGTTACTTGATTAAATTGTTCATTTCTTCCTGGCAAGTAACTGTTGTACAGTCCTGTGGGTTGATATCTTCTGCCCCACAGAGGCATAATTCAGTTAATTTTTTATTCTTTTCTATCTAGATACCTGCTGTTATTTTCCAGCATCTTTCTTTTGCTTCGCTACCCAAGCAACACTATGAAATCTGTGTAGAGACGATAAAGTGAATTGGTCAGAAAATGGTTCTTGGTTTGCCTAATGCTGCAGCTAAGACCAGAATATTTAATTACAGTATTGTCAAAGTGCCATGCTAGAAGGACAGGAAAGCACAAAAAGAAAAAAAAAATGTTTTAAAATTTTAAACTTAAACAAGTTTAAATATTACCTCTCAGCTTCCATTACCAATTTATTCTTCTTAAACCAAAATATTTCAACCTAGTTAATTCATGACTGTTTCCGAATTTTTTGCGAGAGTAAATAGCATCCCTATAGCTGAGCTAATCATGTCAGCAAGTGAAGCATATTATTGCATCAATTAGAAAAAAATAATTTATGGGATATGGAAGTTCAGAAATTGTGAAATTTTCTGTTTCAGTAGGATGCCTTCCACTATAAAGAAGGTTGTAGTTTGCAGGCTGAAGCAAGGCCAAACACATGGGTTTGGATTGAATTCATGCACCAATAATTGTCATCCTATGTTACTGAAAACTCCTTGACTGAAGATAATCATTGATTTGCCTTTTTTATTCTTCTCTTTTGTGTGTGACACATCATTACTGGAAGCCTGTTCCCTTTGCCTCATAATTCAGATTCTTGGCACACTATGTTGAAATTTATGGTTAAGGGTAGTGTAAATCATTCACAGCTGTCTGTTGGTTAGGTGCTCCCTGGGCTTAAAAGTAGTCAACTTGGTGTTGCTTCAACCCAAAATTGAGAATTCCAAGTCTCTGACCTAAACATGCCATTTTCATACCAAATTTTCTTCTTTCTTTACTATTTTGGACATGTGGTGGACACTTTGCAGGCACTGTTGTCCAAACACTGATGTCTGGAGCCAAACTGGGTCTGAATTAGTAGTCAACAGATATTGCCCCAATGGGAACATTAGTTTAATTTTCCATTATGGTACTCTTTCTGCAACAATATAGACTTTAATTTACAATCAAGGTAATAACTGTAACAAAAGATTTGAATTAATGGCATTTAAAATTTGGAATAGTACAGTTGCAATGGTTAGTTGTAAATCCTTTAAGCTCACATTTTGAAATTTGTCTGAGCTCCACTGGCAGCACTTATCCAAGTAGATGATTCTTTTTCTTTTCCTTGTGTTGGCAAACTGTAAGCTCTATTCCTAGGCAGAGATATGATAATACAGCATCTATGAATCAATATTTTGGCATCTGTCTGGGCGTTGATAAGTCCATTTGGACTTACATATCCAGGATATTTTGTTAGGCCTTATTAAACACATTCCAGCTCATCCTTTCTCTGATGTTTAGCGGAGCTGTCAGTTCCCATTCCTGTGCCTGAGATCCAGCATCAGGAGCTGGAAAGCCGTGGATCATTTGGCAAGAACCTGCAGCATGCAGGGTGCCAGCTGAGCGTAGCTAGCCTGGACTGTGGCTGGAGCTATTAAAAATAAAACCTGCTTAGGGGCTGGCTCAGTCAGGTCTGTGCCTGCTGCAAAATCTGAACTAGTAGCAATCTGAATGGAGATTTATAGCTAATATCTACTGCCTTGACACACTTCAGGAAATGCAAAGGAAATTACATGAGGCCAGAAATGACTTCTCAGTCAATGAAATGAGGTCCCATGTTCACTGTTTCTTCACTGTTTCTTGGTGGCTCCTGGTCAAGCTTGCTCAGATTACATGTTAAAGGACAGGCTGAGTGGTTTTGTGGGTTGTATTCTAAACTTTCTGCTCTACCAGTGTGATCTGTGATGTAAAAGTCTCTCTGGTTCTCATATCTTATGGAGTTATGAAGATTCTTGGGCTGAAACTTAGTTGCTTGAGGTTTCTGTGTATAAAGAAAAGTCTGCCTTGTACATTCATTTTAGAGAATCTCTGAAAAGTTTTCATTCTAGGGGACTTCTGCACAATTTGAGAATGGTGAAATATCTTCACTTTTGAACACTTTGTCAGCCTAAATTAACAAGGTTCCTTACAGGCATCTTTCAGGAACCTAAATGAGAGCAGTATATGCTGTCTGAAGAATTGATTACCCAGTCATTTGGTCAGTAAAACACCTCCTACAGAAAGAGAGTGAATTATAGCAAATGTGTTTTTAAGCTCTTCTACTCATAAAACCCATTATAGTCAGAGCAAATATTTATTGACAGCATGATTTTTTTTTGTGCATGATTTTTAAAAAAGACAAATTTCAATACCAGAAGAAAACAGTGCCTTTGTATATAAAGTGAGGAGAAAGATGTATATCACTCTAGGACCATGCCTATTAATTTTCTCAAGGGTACCTTTTATCATGGCTTTTCAGTACCTGCATTTGAACCAAATAAATCACTTGAAAAATTTCTAGTGATGGAAAAGTTATTCCACTGTTCCCTCTGCGTGTGCCTCGTTTGCATCAAGGATGGCTCATGCTTCAGTGGATTTCTCATTGAACTCTTCAGTTGGTAGTTGCCATGATTTAGAAAGCCATCCTTTTATTTAACAAAGCACATTTCAAATACGCCACGGTCTTCAAGATCATTATTAAAGACGTTGACATCCTGCTTTTCTTTCTCAGCAGATTGCTGACCTCTTAATGCCTGACAAGCTCTTTTGCTTTCACGGGTATGAGCATCTTGCTTTAGACCATAAAGTGTAAAATATTCTAAACAGATGGACATAGCAGTACAATGGTCTATTGAGGTCCAAAATTATTTAAGGTACTTGAGATTTAGTCTTATTCATCTGCATTGGAAACTATTTCCTAATTTAATCAAAAGTTCTGTTTATTCACAACCCACTAAAAAGAAAGATAATCTGTCTGCCATTAGTCTAGGCAATTTACAGATAATTCAACTAATAGAAATCAATGAAAGAGAAGGAAATAATACATTTGCAAAGAAATTAGCAGTCAGTATTGAAGAAAAATGCAGAGCTAGTTAGAAAAAATATGTATTGAAATATAATTTTAAGGTAAAACATTCACAGAAGCTTTTTTTTGACTGAAAATAGCTTTAGGGATTTGCAGCGCAGTCATTATTAAAAGTATATTTAGTCCCAACATATTTCAAAAAGTCTATTTAATTTGTAAGAATAAAAACTCACTATATCTCTCTCATAAAATAAATTTTTCATAGAAAATGGGTTATGATGTATATATGGCAAACAGGTGATACTGTTACCAATTCAGGGTGGAAATTCAGTCTCAACATATCATATCCCCACTTAGAACTTTGGCCAGGAGGTCAGAGAGGTCTGCTAAGTATTGTAGACCCAGGATCTCATGCTGCTTTTCCTTGTAAGTGCAAGTCAGAGCAATGCAGAGGAACAAGCAAACATTCAAAAGCAGGGAAAAAAAAACAAAAAAGAAAGAAAGAAAAGAAGAGAAGTAAGGGGGGGGGAAAAGGAACAGCTTTGAAGCATTTTGTTTCATCCCCATGTGGATCAGGACCACTCTCAGAAAATTATCCTTTTCAGGCTGCAATCTTACTCAAAGCAGCTGGATAAACAAACTATTGAGTCATGAAAAGGGAAGAGAAGGTATATCAGTAAAAATTCTTTAATCATCAGAGTTGAAATTAGCTCCCTAATAATCTAAGACAAAAGAGGACATGAAAAAATTATATTTCTTTTCCCTTTATTTCTTGTTAAAATCTTGGTAGGCATGTCGTTATTTCTATCTATTGCTTGCAACTGTAGCTGAAGATTGGCATTGAAAATTCAGTGAAATTTTGGAAAGAATACTTTCTTAATTTAGATGAAATACTTCATAATTTAGATGAAATTAACATAGGGTTTAAAGTTTACATTCTCAAAAATCCTAACAACAATTTAGGTATTTATTTTATACAGAAATAATTTCAAGTTCTCCACACCATCCCCAAAAAGAAGAGAAATAATCAATGGTGCCCTCAATGAAAAAAATATTTTGGGACTATTGAAAAAACCCTGCTACTTAAAATGGTGTGCTGGCCCAGCCTTCAGCTGATTCACAGTGTTTTACTGCTGCCATAAATATGGTAGTGAAAAACAGAAAAGTTCAAAGAACAGCTGCATATTTGTGCTCTAATCCAGTGACGGGACAAAGGCAGTCAACAATCAAAGCAAATGAAGGATGGTTAGTATTTTCTGCAGGACTTGCTCACATTCTTGAAGCATCAGTCTTCAAATAAATTACTGTGATAAACCTGTAAGAGGGACCCTCCTTAACAGTTACATCTCTGTGAACAGCAGAGAGAACGGCAGAGCATTCAGCTAACAAATGTTCTACATTAAAGCTTCAGGATCAATAACATTTTTAAGATTTTATCAAGCAAAGCATTCAGTGTTGGAAGTAACAGCCTCAGCCTTATGCAGATAAAAACTGTAGCAGCCTCAGTGTCTCTGCAGAAATGCAGTTGCAGAGCCAAAATTCCCATTGTTCCTTCATGTTTATATTGCACTATAATGAGAAGATGCTCAAAAGGAACTAAAATTAATTGCAGATGGACTTACAAGGAAGAAGAGATACATATAGGTCCTATAATAACCCTTTTCTGCTTTGTGGAATGAAGCAGTCTTCCAAGTGTGGAATACAGGTCTTTGTACTCGGTGTTCTCAAGGGAAGAAGGAGACACTTCCGTGGCAAGGCTGGATGGGTCACTGGAATGCCGAAGTGTGGGTGACACGTGCCATCACTGCCTACCAGCTGCAAAGATCCCACACTGTCAGATTAGTGAAGCATTGCTGCTTCAGTCCTCAGAAGGAAAACCCTTTCCAGCTGCTGGAATGAACTGATGGAATAAGATTAATTAGAAGCAGAGAACAGTGTCAGCTTCCTGAGACAGAGACAGCTGAGCTGCTCTCGAGATGAGATTATGTCCTTGTCTAAATGAATTAGAGGTCTGCATGGAATGCACAAAAGATTAAATTTGTGTACGGTGCACAAAAAAACCTACAAACAGTGCATGTAATCATTTGGGGTGGGATTCAGTTCTGGATTTAGACACCTAACTGGAGACATCTCATTCTTCTCAGGGATGTCTCCAAAAATGGCCAAAATGTCTAAGTTTCCTCTGTAGTTAGTGCAGACTCATTGATGTACTTATAGTCTGAAGAACAACAATGCTGTGAAAATCCAGTTTCTACCCTTGCCGTCAACATTTCTCCCCTATTCAACACCCAAAATTTATCTCCTTTATTAAAAAGATAGAAGCTACTGTAGCATTAGACTCTCTCAGTGTGCTCCTACTTTAACAAAAAAACAATGAATATTTCAAAACCCAAAAAAAATTTCCTGCATGGTTATCTGAAATTTTACCTGTAATCAGGAAAATCATGACAGTATCTGGAAAACTCCAAGCAAACATTTGCTAAAAAATGATTGTAACAGAAAAGAAATCCATCTTCACTTTATCTTTTTTCCTTCCCTTCTGCTTTCTTGCCTTCTTTTCTCCCTCCTTTCCATTCACAGTTCATTCTTTCACTTTGGAAAAAGATAAAAACATGTTTGTCCAGACCTCAGTTTTCAGTAATCTGGTAAGATTTCTGCAATATTTTACCATCCTAATCTTATTGAAAAGGTCTTTATCTGATTAAAAATTCAGGATAATGCCACGCAAAAAAGTTGAATTAACTAATTCACTCACTGACTGACAAGTGATACTGGTGATTTTTCTTGTCCAAGGGTTGTACACAGGAAGCAGGGTGAAATACAGAACCTGAGAAAAACATGTTCTGAGGAGCAGAAGGGTTAAGTAGTAAATTTGGTTTTTTTAGCATACATTCACATTTGTTTTTCTAGACTGAAGATTAGGAAGCTAATAAATTTTGGAAGCTGAAATTAGGATCCATTTTGTTCCTCAGGTACAGTGCTAGAAACAGATTTTTACCCTGGCCGTTGATTCACACTCCTGACTGCTCATCCTCTTCCTCACCTTTGAAATGGAGATAGCCATTTCACCCCACCTAGTCCAATTTTAATTGGAATGAGAAATCTTTTGAGGTATTTACTATTGCTGTTTCCAAAAAAAAAAAGAAAAAAAAAATTTAATTTTTTCTCACGTTTCTCACGTCTAATACTAATAGATACTCTGGTGTTGTATAAATTAAAAATGGATGAATGTAAAAAGTCAAATCCACAAACTTCAGTCCTCTCCCTTTTCCTCTGGGTGGTATCACTAACTTTTGATCAGAAAGTAGGTACTTACCATTTCTTATTTTAAAGGAATATAACTTTTGCTTGACAGTAAAGAATGAGGTTTAGAAAATTGCAGTCTCTCAAAAGTCTGTGCTAATTTTCTTAATTAAATTCTGTCTCACTTTAAAGGTTACAATGTCTCTTTATTTACAGAATAGCTTATTCATTCAGATCTTTTTTTTTCCCTTTTGAGCTTGTCAGAAGCTGTTACTGTTGATATGGTTTGACATTTTGCCCAGACTGCATCAAACCACAAACCTGAGAATAGAATGTAGCCATTAACAATTTAATAACCTGTTGCGATACTTAATTTTTTTCCACATCAGCAGTGTCACACTTGATAATGATATGTTTTTTACCTTTACTGAATGAGACCAGACTATTTTCTTTACATGCCATGGTTTTTAAATGTGCTTCAGAACCGTAACTAGTCAGAGGTTGAATTTTTGAGTGCTGGCCCGTTGGAAACGTCAGAATCCATAAATATACTTCAGCTGAGATTTTGAAAGGCAAAAGTTTTGTCTGAGGAGTAGATATGAAAGTCTTGATTCAATATAGTAGATAAGCACAGGCATAATCTGGGTAATATGACAGCCTTTGACATCAGTGGAAATGCTTTCACACATAAGCTTGGGGTACGATTACATGATTAAATATAAAACTTCATATTTAGTCTTGGTAAAAATCATTAAGACCTGTAAAACTATTGAAATCAATTCCATTGATTTCAGCAATCTTTGACTCTTCCCTTGTAATTATAAATATGACAAGTTTGTGTGGAACAAGGATTTTAGGACATTTTCCATTACCAGTGTGCAGCAGTAGTTTTTGGCTACAATGATAAATATCTCAGGCAAACCATGGCTAAAATAAAGCGCATGTTCTTTCTAATGGCAGATTTGCCAAAAAGATTGAAGCTGACATGAACATTTTCAAAATGTTTTGCACTCCAAGAGTGTGTGGGGGGATCAGAAATGTCTGTAGTGGCCATCCAATATTTTATCAGTGCTGAATATAGCCAAGCTGGAGCAGGCAATGGTGGAGATTTCTTCTGCCTTTGGAGTGGGTTTTTTTTTTTTCCTTATGATGCTTATGGAAAACTTTTATAAACCATTGGTAGTCCAGCACAGCCTGTTGCACCCAAACGTAATCCAGTGATCACAGTCCATTTTCCAAGTATTAAAACTGCTGTAGTCTGAAGGAGCTCATGCCTCTGCATTGTTTCAAATGCATTTCCATGGACTGACATCTGATCTCGGTTATACCTTTATAAATTCACAATAACTTAATTGGTTTTCATGGAACTCTTGCTAGTTTATATTGGTCTCAGTGCATGCTTTGGCCACACTAGAAGCAAATCTAAAAACTCTTCTTCCCTTTAAGGCTTCCCTTTAAATACAGCTTTTTAGGTACACTTAAAAAATTCTATTCTTCTAGTCACTGCCTCTTAGTGTGATGCTGACTGCTACAAGAAAGTTTGTCATGATATCCCTGTTTTCTCTAACTACATAGTTGCTCCTTTGCAAATTTTTGTTATTTATGGTGGTTGATAATCTACTTCCTCGCAGGTTTTTTTTTTTTTTAATCAATATAAAAAATATCAGAAATTTTCTTTTGGATTCTGCTGAGTGGGCACCTTTCTTATGCAAAGAAATCTTGCTTCTTTGAGAAGTAAAGAGTGCTAATATTTCTACAGAGAAATAAGTTTTGTTTCTTTCCTAGAAGAAACTAGGAAAAAACGCTGTCAACCTGACAGATAATATTATACTAAATTGTCTATTTAGAATACTTGTTTAAGCTTCCAAAGTGGAATAATTTTTTACTTTTATTTTATTGTCAGTCTGTTCTTTCATATTTTTGTGCTTATTTTTGGTAGAGTTCCGTGAAATCCTCTGTGGAGAATCTCTGCAATGTTCATTGTAGGATCATTATCTTAGATGTGAGACATGCAGAAGGGCGTACTGGTTTCAAAATTTCCTTGGGTTTTATAGACTTGCACTCTTGTGGACTGGCATCACTGCTGGAATTCTTGCCCTTTCCATTTGCAATCAGTATTTTTAGGGGTAGTTAGCATAGAAACAGACAGTGGAATAAAATCTCCCAACAGATAGAATAACCCTGGACTATATTATTTAAAGAACTAAAGATGAAGGTCGTAATTTCTTTCAGTAACTTCCTCAAAAATTGAAGTATGGACCTAAAAAATACTCATTTCTGTTTGTGTAAAAAACGTGTACTGGATGCTGCCATGACAGGCTTTTTATTATGAA
Organism: Dicaeum eximium; assembly: GCA_013396995.1. Classification (NCBI taxonomy): domain Eukaryota; kingdom Metazoa; phylum Chordata; class Aves; order Passeriformes; family Dicaeidae; genus Dicaeum; species Dicaeum eximium. The sequence continues at coordinate 153,916 of VWZP01006437.1, read as the reverse complement.
ACACTTCCACAACTTCTGAAATGAGATGTTAAGATGAGATTGCATGAGTGTGTCTCTGTGTTAATACTAAAAAGACAGTTCTAGATAGAAGTTTAAACTCATGACTAAAAATAGATTACAGATTAAAATTAGATTAAAATTCTTCCATTTGCTTCTTCAATCACTATTTTCCCACCTTGTGAAAATCTTATCAAAATTTGCCCCCAAATGCCTTAAAGTGTAGAGGATAGTTCAACTGAGAAAGCTATGAAGATTCACTTTAAAGATATTTCTTTTCTTTGTTTGTTGGTTCTGCTGTGCTGGTTTTGTTCCCATGTTTTCCTTTTAGATTCAATGGGATCTGCCTTGAATTCCTGTTTCAAAAATATCTAATTCAGCATGCAGGTGCTGTAAACATTTGGATGATGTGCCTGGAAAGGCATTCAAGAATGCACAGCGCAGTTCTGGCATTTTAGTACCACTGTGTTTGTTGTTCAGTATGAGCACCTTCAATAACTCTTCACAAATTTGAACCTTATTTTACAGCTCCATTTTGTCTGAGAGACACTGGATCTCATTCAAGGCTCTAGCACAGTTGATGGCTGCTGCAGGACCAATAAAATACGATGTGTGCTTTAGATTGTTTCTCTGACAGCGCATTCCTTCAGGATTTAACAAATTTGTCCATTGTTTTACAACTCAGTTTTGTGTAACACACAAGGACCTTGGCCTGAGATGGGATGAGCATTCTCAGACTGTTTTTTAGATTTGTACGACTCTGCCTTTATAGCACCTTGATGAAATTATAGAGATGCTGTATTCTGATGTCAAGGGGAATTTTTGTGTCAGTCGAGAAGCAGCAACACCTCAAGAACATTAGGAAAAATAGACACTATGATGTATCTCCTCTTGTATAAACCATGACATCTAGAGTTGCCATTAGTATTCCCTAATACACAACAAAGTTAAAGGTTATCATCTGCTGCAGATTTAATGGATTGCATTAGAATTACAGCAAATGACCCTTGCAGCTCCTTTAAACTTGATCGATCACAATGTAATTGTCAAGGCAGGCTAGCATTTAATTTTCATTAGTCGGGGAAGTCATTAATGCTTGCTGTTAGGGAAATGACTATTAGATTGGAATGGAAGGGATTCAATAATTTTTTACAATTAAAAATGTTGGCCTGATTTGCTGGTTCCATATGTGCAGGAGAATCATTGTGTTACCATGTGCTGCTCTTGCTGTGCTGCACTGGTTCCAACAGAGAGTGGAGAACATCCCTTTTCATACCAAAAGGAGAGGCATTTATTACCAAATTTCTACTGGGAATATTATTTTTAAAGAATGCTCCAACAGTATTTTTTTCTTTTGCCTTTAAAGACAGGTTGGAATTTAATGCTATGGTGAAAGGCATGCTTCCTCAAGTCAAAGTGCTATTTGCTTTTCCTTTGACATTTGGGGCTTTTTTACTGAATAAGACAGAGGAGTTGAAAGATCCCAGGATTATTCAGCTGCCTTGATGTATACTAAATTGCTTGGCAATGACAATTAGCTGTGATCCTGCTGCCCAACATCACGGGTGATAGAACAATGCTCTTCATTCATGGAGTAAAATTCATCTGAGAAATTGAAAATATTTTTTCTAACTCTATATTCCTAGACTAATAAGTCCTAGTCAAATATGGAAGTCAAATTGAAACAGAAAATCAAACACCTTAAACTCCAAGAAGAAATTTTTGTAGATGTTTAGTCTTGTCCAATTTCACTTTAATAAATTGGTATTGTTTTGCCATATCCTCAGTGTCAGGATGCACTTTGCTAAGGTGTTTTTTGTTATTCTAAAAAAACTGTGCCTTTCAAAGCATCATCTTTAATGCCTCTGTAAATGTGTTTGATGGAGCATTTTTTAAAATAATTTGAGTAGAAGAAAAACAAAGCTATCTAGGCTTCATGCAGTCCCTCTGAGACTAAATTTCACCTACATTTTAGGTACCTAAAGAACAGCTCTTTGGGTTTTTTTGTACATACTTCTGTTCTTTGTAAAATAAATGCTAGAAAGCAGTCATATTCAAATGTTTTCATAAAATTGCCTATTTCAGTTTAGGTCAATAAATTAGGTGAACATGATGTAGCTCTAAAGGCGTTCAAAAACACTTTATGCTTTTCCTTGACTAAAGGAATTTAGGCATTGCAATGAGTAACTCACTTAAAATTTATGTGCCTAAAACCTGCAAATTTTGAGTAAATTGGCTCTTATCATGATGACTAAAACATATTGAAGAAGATATATTAATATTACTTTTTATACTGAGAAGGACTTAGAAAATTTAAAGCCAAACATGAAAGTGTAATATCCTCAAACGTACCTAAGGGAATATGCATGGGGTAAGACTAAGTTTTTAGACTTCAGAAGTTCTGTAAGCTTTTGGAAAGCTATTGAGTAACTAAAATTCCATTTATTGCAGACATGGACAAGTTGACTTTGATAGTGCTTTATTTTTTGTGTGTAAAATATGAGAAAGGGAAACAAGTACTTAGCTTCTTTTGTAAATGCCTCTAAGAAACTTATTTTCACCTTTAGCAACCTAGAACAGGTTTCAGGTAATTTAATTCGATGTATAAATAGATTTTCCGATAGTGAAGGCAAAGAGCAATGCAGGAGTTCATATGGAATTCATCTGATTTATTTTGATGTCAATGCCACACAGAGGTAAGTGGTATCCTAACATCATCCTATCATTTCTTTGCTAATTTGAAGGGAAATTGGAATGACTATCTCAAACATAGATGTCTATATCACATGTGTGTAAACATATATTAAGAGCCTCTCTACTGGTGTTTATAAATCTGACCTTTCCTTATTCAGGAGCCTGAAGGAATTTCAAAAGCAACCAAACACAAAGATGCCTAAAAGTCCTTGAAGTGATTTACTTGATTCAAGCTTCGAAGTCACTTTTGAAAGGTTCCCCTTTGCTAAAAAGTATTTGCTTTCTCACTTGGAGGATTTTCAATAGCACTTTCATTGCATAGAGTATATTGTTCTGCAGTTTGATGAATTGCCTCTTTTATAAAACAAAAATATGTTCAAGATGTGATAGTCTATTCCTGTTTTTAGGTATGTGGCAATCTAGGTGCTTCACTTTTACTAGAATATTTTCAAAGTTGGGATGTAAATCAAAGTTCTTTTTAGTGTTCAGTGATGGCCAGCATTCAGCATTTCCCTTAGACAATGAAGTTCAGCAGTTTTGAACGTTGAATATTTGGGAAACTGAGGCTCCTTACGTCATTAAATACTCTGCTCATACATTATATGCCTAGACATTTAACTTTAAAAAATGACACTTTTACTCTTTTAGTTGGTGCTTTACTGAAAGCTACCAAATAGTAACTGGTACAGCCAAATGGTTAAGAAAAAGAAAATTATTAAGATGAGTAGGACTGTGTTCTTTGGAATTGATGGAGTGTTCAGATGGATTCAGGTTCCTCACTTTGGTATATCCTTCAGTTTGAATATGTTCTGTTACCAGATTGATTACTGTAAGTCAGACTTCCTCCTAGCATTTATCTGTCACTCAGAAATGAATTCTCAAATCATTATGCACATTTTACTTTAAACATTTGTGGTTTCTAAAGAAAAAATTGGGGAATGAAATCTGGCATTTCATTCAGTGTATTATATGGTATGCATTAATGGTAAGGCAGTACGTTGTAATCAAAAGATTCTGTGGGAGATGGTGTGGGCAGACCTTTTGACTGGATAAATCCTTTTCTATTATTTTACTTTTTTCATGAGATGAAACACATATAAGCTGCCATAAATCATATTTCATAGTATTAAAAAAAGGAGTAAGACCTTTGCCCTCTCACTTTTTTTACTTTATTGTTCTTAATTTTTTTCTGTTTAAACATTTAATTCTTGCACTACTTAACTGTTTAACTTTCTTTACAGAGCCACCATCAAAACCCCAGGTCTTTGCTATTGTTTTCAGTCTGATTAAAGGTATAATTCTTGCTTATTAATTCTCTTTAAACAGTAATATTATTTGAAATTAAAAGCCACAAGCTATATGTCGTTGGACACTTGTTACAGAAAATGTTGAAGAGAGACCCTACTTGTTGCTCTTTTCCATTTTATAAATACATAGAACTAGGTCTAAGGCTTTGGTTTTTCAGAAGCAGAGTGTTGCACAGCCCTCCTGGGTTAGACACAAAGGTAGAGACACAATCTGGGGATCAGCCACAAGATGCAGGACAGTCTTGTGAGCTTGATGGTTAACCTCACCAAAGTTCATGTTAAATGAGCAGAAAATTAACGCCCAAAACCTGTAGTGCTCTTCTGGTGGATGAGTCTATAAATGTAGAGAAGCATCTAAAACAAAAGTCTCTCTTTTCAGGAAGTGATAAAGTCTTCTGAGCAAAAGCCCTGGCACTAGAGAACCATGGATTCTTTTCCTCATTAATTCTCAAAATCCTTAAGATTCAAGGTTGCACTCAGACACTTCTACACCAGAAGAAGCACAAATCAAATTATTGTAATGAATCTACATTATCATTGCTAATGTGTCTAAATTTCCAAGTTCTTTAGTTCACTATTAGGCACTATTTAATATGTTTTAAACAGACAATTTCGTAGAGTTGTTGAATTATAGAGGAGTTTGGGTTAAAAGGGACCTTCAAAGTCCAACTCCTCTGCCATGTGTGGGGACATCATTCCTTAGACCAGGCTGTTCAAAGCCCCATCCAACCTGACCTTGAGCATTTCCAGGGATGGAACATCCACAGCTTCCTTGGGAAATCTGTTCCAGTGTCTCATCACCCTCACTGTAAAAAAAAAAATTCTTCCTTATATCCCATCTAAATGTACCTTCCTCAGTTTAAAACAGTTGTTCCTTGTGCTGTGATTGTAGGGCAGGAATTAAGTTATTGACTTTTTCCTACTAAAGGATTTGCATGGCTTTTTTCCAGTGATTCAGTCCAGGAAATAAAAGATATAAAAGTCAAGTCATATAAAGAAACAGCTTCTCTCTTGCTTATGGCTTACCTTCAAAGTAAGTCAAGTCTATGTTATATAAAATCAAGATGTTAAAGCTTGGATCAGGTGCATCTCTTCATTTGACAGCTATCAAATATGTTTGGGTTACTCTGAATTGATGTTGCAGAGAAAGAAAATGATAAACTTTTAATTTGGATCAGAATTTTATTTCTGGAACATTAACTCTTCTTTCTCTGTCACAAGAAACCACCCTCCTAATTTTCTATTCTTGTTGAGAACCTAGGAATAGAAGTGATGTATCAGTATTGTAATTACCCCAGTTTACTTTGAAAAATATTTAAATATTCCTTTCATTGCTTTATGGACTTAGATATTTAGTTGCCATTGAGATTCAAAGAAAGTTAAAGGAGCTACAATTGAAAATGGAGCATTAATGAGAAACTTTGAGTCAGTTTCATTTCTTCTTGAAAAGCCTTCACTCCCCAATAATGCTTTCTGCTGTTCAGATCTTCTAAAGAAAGGATATTGAATATATAGTTTACATCTTATTGCACAATTCTGTCTCTTCATAGATCTGGTCTACTTATATTTTCTTCTGGTGGGGTCTACTTCTAGTGTGGTCTATGGCTGCTGAAACTTGGGATTTTCTCTTCTGTGTAATGAGAAACATTGATAAAGGAAAACCTTGGCAAAGGAAAATATTAATATAGGAAAATATTAATAAAGGAAAATAAAGGCAAAGAGTTGCAAAGCAGAATAAGATGTCTTTACAACTTTGGTTTGGCCCCTGTTTTGCATAGGCAGTGTTAATCTTTGGATGGTTACCTACTACTATTACCACCTATTTTTCTGTGTAACTCTGAGCCATGATGTTGAATAAAAAGCCATACTGTAACTATTTTTTCTTCATTATCTTCACTTCTCACTTCCAAAGGCACACAGCTTTTTTTTTCCAGAGATTCATGTATAATACTTATTTCTGTCATTTTTTAATGCTTCAAAAACATTAATTTTCTTTGAGAATCTTTGAGCCAAGAGAATGATGTTTTGCATATGTTTTAGATCAGAAGGGTGAGGATGGAGAGATTAAAGGTCAAAAAAATTTGCTAACATATAATGAAAAATTTGAGATGTTCATGGCCTATTTTTTCCAAATATATGACAGGAAGGAATTAAAAAATTTAAATCTCCTCAATTTACATTGCAATTTTCAAGCTTATTACTTCTTCAGATCTTACTCCCTGGTCTTACAAGGGTCTTTCAGCAAATAGAGAATATGGTGAGAGTGAGCACCAGCTGTAAGTCTGAGGTGAAGCATTTACTTACACATATCTTCATGGCAGAAGAAAAGATGCAATTAATTTTAGGGGGTGGTATCCAGCTCCCTTTTCCTCTCTGGCTGGCTGCTCTTTCTTTGTATATGTGAGTACATTCATAATTTACCAGAGTTAATCACACTCCTTTACAAGAGTAAATGTATTAAAACTATCTATATGATGTGAAGAATTTTCAGGCTCTTCCTGGAGAAGCTTAGGAATATTACTTTGTTTAGAATAGATAGAGTTAATATTTATATTGTTGAAAGCAGATTTGAGAAATTAATTTTACCCATAGGATTGAAAGCTGTGAATAAGAGGCAGAAGAGAAAAAGCAGGGAAGGTGCTGAAGTGCTGAACTCCTCATGTCCTGAATGAGTTTATACTGAAACATCCCCTAAACACCTTTTCCCTGCTGCATGGTGAGATTACCTGGGAGCCCAGTTTCATATTTGCTGTCGTTCCATAAAGGGTCTGTGACTCTAGGTCAGAAAATTCCTGTAAGTTCGGGCTGTAGGTACTACTTCAGATAGAAACAGATTTATTTTCCTTGCCAAATTCTCGTCCTTCTATTTTAGCAGAAGAGGTGGTTATACAATAGAATAACTTAGTCTGAAGGTCATCTAGTCCAAGCCCCTACTCAAAACTTGGACTGGGTAATGATCCCAGTTAATCAGGTCACTCCTGCCCTCATTCAGCAGGCTTCTGAGTATCTCCAAAGGGGGAAATTCCATAGACCTTTTGGGCAGTTTGTACCATATACAGTCTTCACAGAGGAATTGAAATAGTGTCGTTTTAAAGAATGAAATGTCTTGGTTTTTACACAAACTGATTTCAACAGATGAAATGTATTCAACTATTTATGATAATGAAAATTTAGAGATTATTATATCATAAACAAGAGATTACTTCCTTTTTAAAACTTGTTTTCAGTGGAAAAAATGTCCTTTTAAAAGTATTAAAAAATTAAAATACTGTCTCTCTTTATGTAAAACTTCTAGCACAGCCTTGACTATAAGTGTAGTGAATGTTTTTAAACCCCCAAAACAGTGACCTAAGGTTTTTAAAGGATTAAGTTTGAGTAGAGGCTGGTGTGATGAAGGAATGTCATCCAGATGCTTTGTTCCATATTCACTGCATGCAGACCCGTTCTTTGGTGCATCAGATGTGAAAAGTTAGCCACATAGGTCTGAAAATATTTTTTTCTTCTTTTTTAGGTACTGTTGGTCATGATTTGCATTTGAAAACCTTTCCTGATTGGTGAAAACCTTTGTCAAAATAATATCATTTAGAAATAGGTTTCTGTTTTCAACATGTGTTTTTATAATGTGTTTAAGCTTCATATTTCCCAAGTAGATATCCTCAAAATGTTGTCAAAACAACTTATCACGGCAGCTTGTTTCCCATTGTTGTTTATATCTCATGGTTTCATTTATTTCTTAGACCATGAAGTAACTTGTCCTCATGGTCTTCCCAGCTTGTCCTCATGTCCAATCCTTGTGCATTAGTAGCTTTTAGTTCCTGTTTATATTGAGACACAATTTCTTTCAAACAAGGCACTAGAAAATTACTGCTACTTGCTGCATATTTAGTGCATTAAAAGTTAAGAGGGATCCTCAAAAGAACTTTGCTTAAGGATTAATCACATCTGTGGCCCAGGGGATAAGGGATCCTCACCTGTCAATAAGGCTTATTACTACTTATACCAGCTGAGCCTGAGTGTGTAAGCACCTTCCTGTGAAAGTGATTCCTACTTGGTGAAAGCTGAAACAAGGATTTCTCTGGCCCCTAAAGTTATATTTTACAATGAAGATTGCATAGAGAATGGTAATTTTCTTACTCCTTACACCTGTTAAATCACATTTTATGTAAAAATAAAGTAGAATCCCCTGTAAAGCTATTTTTCAGCATGAGCTACTACTGTCATTGCAACTGTAATACTGCAGGATGAGGAATGGGACAGGGAATTGATTCATGTAGCTGTGGCTGGGAGGGAACACAGCCCTGTGGTCCACAAACCCATTTTTCTATTAAAGTCTCATCTATTCTAGAACTGTAGGCTCAGTTCACTGCATAAATCAGAGACTTTTTGTCTTATTTCCCCTCAACTCCCTTTCCGTTTCGAGCTATAGGCCACTGCAAATTCCCTTCAGCTTTCAAGGATACTTTCTTTCTACCCCATTTCCACCTATTTTCTCTCCTCTTTAATAAGTAAGAGTTGCTTTTTCATACTTGCATTGGTACATGACCTAATTCCCACCTAGAAGAGGGCTCTGGGAGCACTTGGGAACTCCCCAAGACTTCACACTGTCTATGCACACATCTGGCTCCCTTGTCTGCTTCCTTGCAAAAACACCAGGAGCTGCTGCTAGGACATCCCTTGGCCTGGATGCAGCTGGGGTGATGGAGGCAGAGGCATGCCCACCCCACAGGCTGGGGAAAAGAAACATGTCTCTGAAACATGAAGTTTTGAGGTTGCCATCATTTTCAAACTGTTTAGGGAAGATTCAAAATATGAATTAATAGCCTTAATCAAGATTTTGTGTGTTGGGATGCAAAATCACAGAGGCAGCTGCAGCATCTGGTACTGCTAACCTGTCTAAAACCCTTTGTATCCTTCTAATTTTTGTCTGGTTTTCTCCAAAATTGAAAGACAACAATAAAGAAATGATGCTTTAAATGTGAATCATCATTTCTCTTTGTGTTCTCTCAATAGACATATTGTATTCTTTTTGTTAAAACCACCAGACATTCTGCACTCACAGGTTAGCAGAGCAGTAACCTTTGAAAACTTTTAGACTGATGTTGGGTAACTTTTTCTTTCTCCTCAAACAATGAAAAAACACACATTAATGCTCTCAAAGGAGGTTATTTATTATTCCAGTGGTGTAAATGAGGGCGGGATTTGGCCCACAAGCAATAAAAGAGGAGTAGAGCATGTAATTCTTCACGCCATTGTGAGGAAAACTCTGTCCAGCAACAGTAAATTATCTGAAATTCTTTCAGGATGTATGAATGAGTCCATGGTCAGAGAAAGCTTGTGAGGTTTAAAGCATAAAAATGACAACTATAAATAAAGGTGGAAACCCCTCATCCCCACTGAAATGAAAAAAACATAGCATTCCTGAGGCACTAGGGTCTTTGGAAAATGCATTGCCTGGCTGACTAGGGAAAGGGAGGAGGGGAAGGAAACCCATCATCTCACTTAGGGCTTTGTCTTCCCGAAGTAAAGTTTATTAATGCTCTTGCATAAAAGAACAGTTTTCTCTGGGAAGATCCATCCTATAAGGACATGCATTTACTGAGTTTGTAAAACCAACAATCAACAACTACACGCGTGTGTATTTTAACAACTAAGTTTACCCAAGTATTTAACAAATGGACAAAATACAGAGAATATACATATTGTTCACTCTGTAGGGTGCAAGGTAGGAACAAGGAACAGTCAACATGTTCATAGCAATGAGGCAGTGCATATAGCTTTCTCTGAAAGTGTTAAGCTTTCTAGAAAAATACCTGCTGTACTCTGGGCATTTTCAATATCTTAGTAGTGTTAGCCAGGTTGCTTTTATGTTAACATTACTCCACTTCATTGGCATAGTACTGCCCACTGTAGACAATATGATAAAATAGCTTCTCAAAATACGCATCTTGGAAAGGAAAATTCTGCAGTCCCTGTTTTGATTTGGCACATTCCAAAAGCTTTGGCACCATTGCAACAACAATTTAGAGGATGGAATCAAAATCCATTAACACTGCGTAAACAGTTCCATAATCTCAACATGCAGACTAATGCTGTGTTGAGTTTAAATGCATTATGATGCCATGGATATGCCACTTCTTGCCATCTCATTATGCAAGAATGAAACTCTAACTTTGTAACAAACCATCCTTGAGTTCAAGTCAATCGCAGGGAAGAATTTTGTCTGTGATTTCCCATTGTTACAGTAACAGAAGTCACATGTTCATTTTTAAATCAAACCAATCAAAGTCCCCAAAAAAAAGTTAAAAACGCTAAAGAGTGAGATTAATTTTTGTAGATGATCAATAATCAGAGACAGACTCCCAGCGAAACTAAAGCCTGTCTGTCTCATTTGGTCCCAGATGGTGGAAGCTGACTCCGTAGCCACTCTGCAATCCACACCAGGGATCTGTGCTCAGCACCTCATGGAAATGGGCAGCTCACTTGATTTAAAACTGTGAACCGTAGATGTTCACATGCCATGCCAGCACAACTTTTGACTCCTTACAAAACCACTGACTATGGTCCACTGAGCCCATGACGGCCCGTGGTGAGAGCTGCTGTGATGTAGGTCAGATGTTAAGGAACTAATAAAATGACACAGCAGGTTCACATTAGTCTAGTCCCTATTTCAGCATACATAATTTTTCAACTATTTGTCATGTACTTAGTCTCAGTATAGAAGTTGTATAAAATTGTGTTGCTTCCTTACTAAAATGTCCTTGTCTTTGCTCAGAATCATTTTACTGTATCATATACATAAACATTGATATGCACATGTCAGAGAAAACATCTTAGATATAAGAGGTAATGTTGTTCTATAAGAATGTTTTTAAAAATTAGTAGAACAGAATTTTTTTTCAGAGTTTACTCTCAAACAATAGACTGCCTATAACAAGAATAAACTCTTTTACTCAGATTTGGAGAATTTTGCTTTCTTCTTCTTAAATGATCATTGTATAAATATGAATCAAGAATAGAAACCAGCAGGAAATAGCAATTGTTTTTTTGTTTGTCACCTGAAAATTTTACCACAGGTGTCTCCTTTTTCTTTTTCTTTGTTCTACTCGCCAAGGTAAAGCCCTCTTCTTTCTGGGAAAGGCAATATTTTGAAAAGTAGAAAATGAATTTAAATGTTAGCTTAAACATATTGATTAAAAGATACTGGATGAGAATTAGTGACAGTTTCATACTGTGTGAGTATTTTTTATATTCATTATCTTTTGATTTAGACTTCAAGAAAATGCTGGAAGGCACTATCATACTGACATGCTGATTTTTTTATCTTTTCAGAAAACAAATATAACACAGAGAAGCAGTACATGATACACCAGCTATAAGTAGCATGCTTTTAATTATGTGTTATTATTCTAGAAGGTCTTCTAAACACAGAGGGTCCCTGTGGGATTTTTATCACTCTTTAAGACATCTCACTTGGTTTCTTTTCTTTGCAGAAAGGCATTGGGCTGAGAATTCCAAGTGGCAGTGGATTTTCTCTCAGCTGCACCACTGAGTAGCTTAATGCATCTTTATAATAAGGGCATATAATTAAAATATAATTTTCACTACCATATCACACTGAAATTACTGTTTAGCTAGTGCACATTATATTCTTTAAATACTGAAATTTCTGGAGAAATTTGTTTAGCCAGTGCAAATCAAAATTATCAGTATTGTAAATATTTCTTTTAAAATTGAATGCAAGATACCAATGTCATGCAGTGAGATTATTGTAATGCCGAAGTCCTTTTTAATTTATACCAAATATAAGCTTTCTGGCTGAATTTTTTGGCTAATATTTTAGACAAAGATGTATGTTGTCCAAGTAATTAGCTTATCACACTGAAATTCTTATTATAACAGACCTGCTCTTTTGACTCATCTAGTATAAATACTGTGGCTAAAACTGTGGATGTAATGAGCTTGAATATTAGAACAACTTCTAATTTTGTGCACCTTTTAAATTATTTTGTAATATAATTACAGAATAAATACAATAAATAATTTCTAATTTCAATATTATGCCAAGAATAATTTTGTAACTGGTTGCTAGTACAGAAACAAAAACTATTATAAAGGTATTACTCAAAGAAAAGCATAAAAAAACACAAGATAAATTTCAATTATGTGAAAAAATTATGTATAAAAGTAATTTTGTAAAATTCTAAGTGATGGGGGAAATATAATAATATAATAAAATATTAAAATATATTATATATAGAAATAGATCTAGAAATACCTTTAGAAATATATGTATAATATATAATAATATGATCTATTTTTGTCTCTTAGCTGGAGAAAATGGCTGTGTTGAAAAATTCATAAATTAGTTAGGTAAGAGGCTGAGACAGAAAACACTGTCTTCAGTTTCTAGACACAGCACAAGTAAAAATAAAAACTGAGTGCAAGGTTTCCAGGTGCATACACAGAACACAGGAAATCAATAGGGAACTTCATTTATCCAGGTAGTTTTTTGAATCCCACGTGACCTTCAGTGATAGTAAATCTGTAAATGAAAGCAATTTGCTTAATTTCCTGCAGAAATCTATGTCAGAGGTGGGCACTTTGTTCCAGCTTTGTTCCAGTTTGATGCTGGTGTCTTTCTAGGACAAGCACACACTGTGCTGACATGATTCCACAGAAAAATTATTCTCTGCTATGGATGTTCTGGTTTACAATGAAGGTTAAGTTTTGTAGGTGGATAAAAGTCAAAACAGCCCATAAGCATATTAATCATGGAATCAGACCTTCAAATAGAGCTCCTTGTGCAGGGAAGGAACCTGCCCCCACACCAATTTCTTGTGGGTACTGACTGATAATGTGATATCTCTGGTCTCACATGCTATGATTAGACAGGCTTTCCTCTTTAAGCACTTTAACTTCAGAAGCTTAGTGCATTATCTGCAAAAGCTGTTTTGAAATAGACCTAATTTTAAAGGATAGGTTTTAAGAAGGAAATAGGAAGGAGGTGTCTTCAGGAGGAGGTCTGAATCCTTGACTTCAGAGCCAAGCATTAACTTATTTTTTCAAATGCATCATTGTTCTTGAAGACCCTATATCAAATAAAGAGTCTTCCACACTCTGCTGCTGAAGTTTATGGCTCAAAAGAAACCATCCCCAGGCTGTAACACAGTCCATATGGCTGCTGTTTGAAGTGTGCTTAGTGCTCCATTAGGGATTCTCGATTTGTACTTCTCAATCTGATTTCGATAAGACACAGGTTTCCTTTAGTGGCCTGACCTGGTGCAAACACATAATAGATTAATTCTATAATAAATTATGGTGGCAGTAAAGCTTTCTGGACCATTTTGCCTTTTAAGTAACAATTTTTTTTTATGTACTCTTATAAAGCTGAACCAATGTTTCATTTGTAGCTCACTTTATGTATATACAGAACTACTTGAAGCTTGGGAATGTAATTTTGTGCTGTGTGCATTGCCTCTGAGTGAATTCCATTTTATTGTGTTTCTGGAGCTACTGGCATGTTGAGGAATACTAAGAGCTTTATGAAACCACATTATGCCTAGAAATGTGTTGAACTGCTTTTCAGGAAGCTCCAGCTGGTTTCTATCTTAACAGTGGCATAACTACACTATTTCTATATGCAAAACTGCATTTCCATAAAGTCCATTATTATCTTCCACTTGTATGTATTCTTTTTACACGACACTGCTATTTTCAAACACCAAGTTTATTTTAAATTTATTATATACTTAGCACTTTCCATAGTTCTGCTGCCATTTCTAAATTCTCTGGTACAGAAAGAGTAAAAGATGTTATTTTAGGCATTGCTGCTAGTCAGAGTTGAGGACCCCAGTGTGCTTGCTGTCCTTGTCTAGGAGCCTGCTAGTTATTTCAAGGGAAAGCTCCTAGAGATAAGGGACAGAAGGAGAGAAAAGCACTGTAGTGCTTTTAAATATCTTGCCAAGGGGTGACAAAGGGTGCTAATCTGTTGGCTTTTATCACCCTTCCTTTTCAGGCTCATGAGCTCCATGATATCTCTCCTCTTTTAGGCACCCAAATCTACTTCCTTACTTTACCTCAGGCCTTCTCACAACTGGTTATGATGGCAAGGTAGGAAAGGACAAGGTAGTGACTGGGAAGGGTCACTAAATTGTGACTCTGAACCAGAACTAATAGACAAAATATGCAGCAACGCACAAAGTTTTGGTGTTCTTTTTTCTGTTCCTTTTAGGTCACATACCCTGGAAGACACACCTCTGAAGGTTCTGTGTGATAAGACCATTCCTCAAAAACCTCTAAAAACACCAGCCACAAAGACAAAAATCCCAGTGACCCAAACAGTGCTCCTGGTAGAAAGAGAATGCTGAGGTGACCTGAAAATGCTGACATTGTTTCATCAGCTGCCTGCCAAGATTTATCTGCACACACCAGAGAGGTTCATCTACACCTTGCATGTAAGGGTGCCAGGAGAGGAAAAAGCATGGAGTGAATGAAAGGGAAATGTGAATATTTTGGGTTCCATGGGAGGACAAAGAAAATGTAGATGTAGAGGAAGCTGAGATGGAACGTGAAGAAATAGGAGAAGGATCTCAGCTACAGGCAGAGTTTTTCAGGTGCACATGGTATGGAACTTTAGGCTCCCTGTAAGCAAGGAGGAAGTAGAGAATAAAGATTAAAAAAAAAACCAAAACCATAAATAAGAAAAATAAAGAAAGAAAATACATAGGATATTACAATCAGAAAATTAAATAAAAATTATAAGATTACATATAAGAGTAAAGGAATAAAATCTACCAGAGCACAAGGATACAAGTATCCAGCAGAATTAATTGGAAAATACTGATGTCATGTACTAAATATTTTAGTTTACTTATAATGAGCATGAGAGAGAGGGGCTCATAAACTTTTTATTATTAGAGAGGAATAAAATAACAGAAATCCAAGTACATAACTTTCCATTTTCCAATAAAAATTCATAAAGAGAAGCAAAATGTTGCTGCATTAAAGACAATTAGAATTTTAAATTAATTTAAATTTAATACCAAGATCAAGTTAATTTTTCAATAATCAGCTGAAATTATCTTTTCCCAGATGGAAATGCTTTTTGTTTATTGCCCAATGGCTTTCAGGAAACTTTGACTTTTCTTATTAAGTAAAATTTCTTTCTTATTTGATCTTTAAGAAAAGCCTCAGTCATCATTACAAACAAAAGGGCACTAACTGGCAGTAATAAGGAAGGATTTTTGTGGACCACTTACCATGCAGGTAAAGGAAGGCTGAGAACATTCCTTGCCAAGTCCTCATCTTACAAAATGTCATTTTGTGTACCAGCAATCACAATGAACCCATGGTGTTTATCCCAGTACAGAGAATTGCGCANAAAAAAAAAAAAAAGCAAAAAAAAAAAGCTTCCATAACTTTTTTAAAAATACCCAAAACCCAACCAACCCAACCCAGAAAGTGCTACTCTACACATCATCTCCAATATAGATTAACATTATTATTACTTGCACTGATTAGATTAAATTGATTTACTTTTCAAAGTAACTAAATATATGTATTTATAGTACTAAGTAGATATAACTGCATAGATACTTTTCCCAAGTTTCATGCACTTAGGCATACTTTGCCAATTAATTCCAAACTTCAACACAGCTGTCTGATGATTCAGCATCTACTGTGGAAAATTACTTTTCATCATCCAGATTCTCAACTTTGTTCAGAGCCACTCTCTTTGAGATGACTTTGCCTTGTGCCTGGAAAGTAATCAAGTGAAAGAAAAGAATAATCCCTTGAACAGGATAGTGAAAAATAGAAATTCTTTCATTATTTTGATTTTTGAGTGTCAGATATTGAGGGGGGCAAAAGCTTTTAAGTGCTTTGAAAAATCTAATTTCCTTATCTTGAAAGTATGAGATCAAGGCAACACAGTATGAAACTTCTAACTAAAATAAAGATCCATTTAAGTATGTGGGGTAGTTAAACACTGTACTAGCTAAGTGTTTTTGCCACTCAAAACAGTCAAAATTATCATTACAATGGTACATGAGGCAGGGGAATTTGTGAAATAGTTCTCACCTCCTACATACAAGTTAATTATTTCTGTATATTGAAGGCATCACAGCCTGATTCAATCCTGCCTAAGATGAGCAGCCAGGGAAGCCATGAAACAGGACAGTAATTCAGGCTCTCCATGGGAAAGGGGTGACTGTCACTGCTGGCCCTTTGGGGACCTGGGGCAGACAAGGCAGCTGACTCAGATCATCTCACCTTTGGCCAGGTATATCAGACAGGGCCTAAAATTGTTGCCATAATTCCAGACCAGTTTCATCTAGAAGTACAGAAGAAATCGTGCTTTGCACATTTGTGTTTCTAGGTTTGTTTTCGTCTTTTCTCTCCTATGAAGATAAAATGGACTTTTTGAAAAAAAATTGCACATTCCAATTCAAAGAAGTCCTAAACTGAAACCCCTTTCAGTTCATATACGTTGTCAAAACTGAAGTATTGATTTTCTCCTTGTTTCAGTTTGCGTTCACAAATACAT
Organism: Dicaeum eximium; assembly: GCA_013396995.1. NCBI lineage: Eukaryota > Metazoa > Chordata > Aves > Passeriformes > Dicaeidae > Dicaeum > Dicaeum eximium. Next base: position 137,374 of record VWZP01006437.1, on the reverse strand, counting down.
ATTAACTGAATGAAACCTTCTACTGTTAAATTATTTCCGCTAAGGGATTCCAGATAATTGCAATGATTGGGCAGGGGTGTTTAATTTTTGAGCACAAAAATTTGGGTCACTTAAAGCTTACTGGGTGATGTCATATTGGTTCCTTCTATCTTTTAATGTGTGCATCAGCACTCCATTTTTGCACACAGTTCTAGAATTTCCTTCCTCCCTCAGAGAGAAGTAAGATAAAGAGTGTCTCAAGTAGGATAATTTTGATTATCTCAATATCAGAAGATGCTTCAGAGAATGCACCTGCAAGCTAAAACATTTTTAAGATATTTTCTTTGAAACTTTTTTATTTAAAACTTATTTTAATACACAACCAGTTCTTCTGGGTGACAAGATATCCATGGGACCATTGTAGGCACAATCCCTCTGTTGGAACCAGCCTCTGCAACTGCATCTTCCCCTGGGACCAGTGGAGGAAACTCACCTAACCGGCAAATTTTGAGCCATAACTCTCATTTATGGATCAGGCTTAAAGATTGTCCTTATCTCTCAGCTGGCTCCAGACCAGCTCAGAAATAGATTCACTAATCAGAAATAGTTATGTGTCTTAGAAAGCCAAAGTCATTACAGTGAACTTTGCTGAGTCTACAGCTGGGGGATGGCAATGTCACATAGGACAGAGCATCTTCAGGCTGCTGACTGAACAAATGGGTACAAAAAATGGCTACATATTCCTGGAATTTCCTCAGACAAGTATATTAAAATTATTGTTCCTGCACAATTAGTCATATTTGTTATCATGTTTCTAGGCAATTTGCTAGTCATTAAAATTTTAAACAGAATAAATATATCCCTTTTTCGTGTCCTGGTTTATAAATCTTTATGGGTTTTTAAACCCAATAATGTTTAAAGAAATTTTCCATTAAAGAGGAGGTGAACTACAAACTTGTAAGTGATTTGAGGAGGGGGAAAAATGGAGGGTAGAATTTGCATATACTCAGAAACCTGGTCTCAGGTATGGTTCTTAAAATTATGTCTTTCATAATCAACATAAATCTTATCCATCCATTTGCACTGAGCTGTGTTGAAACATGCAAGAACATTATCATTACATTAATTGTCCAAAATTTTGGTCTGTTCTAAATTCAAGTTGAGACCACCAGAAATACTGCAGACTTGTAATAGTATAATAGAGGACAGAGTTCTAATCTGTTTTGGTTCTTTTTCCCTAAACTGCATTTGGCATCACCAGGTAATGATGAAAAAAAATCTGGAAGATTACTCTTGCATTTTGGTGATTATTTATGCAATTGAGCTGTAGCTCAGAATTATTTGTTTAAAGGAAATGCCGATGAATTGCTGAGCAGAATTAAGTAGCTATACATGTTTTGCAAAGAAACTCTGGAAAGTGAACATTAAAAAAAATGGCTGAATACTGAAGATTAACTTTAGAGAAAATTTATAGAACTGCTATCTTAGACCAGCCTCTCCCTGCAAAATTAATAATATCCAGTGACTGCTTGGAGAAGTCCTAAGTTCCCACAGCAGTGATTGACTTCTGTAATGGGTTCTACACACTTTTGCAAAGTCAAGAGCACACACACTTTAGGCCTGCAGCTAAGTCCTAAAATTCAACCTAGGTATCTCAATGACAAAAAGAAACATTCTGCAGAGTTTGCTTTTTCTGACATTTATAGAATCCTGTCCTTGACTAGCTTCACAAAAGGAAGTGATCACAGAATGTAGTCAAGTATAAAAATTTGAAGCATTTTTGTGCTTTTTCTTGAAAATCATGATCATAATCCAAACAGAAAATTAAAAGAAAATTAATCCGAGAAAATGGGAGTCCATTACTAATGAAATTTATATTCAAAAATTTCAACTCTAATTATAATATAAAATGAGGAAGCTTTTCAAGATGTAAGTACAAGTTAAATCAGGTTGGATTACAAGTCCATCTAGGCCAGGAGGTGTCTTCATTAATGTCTGATTCACAGGAGAATACAGCATTTCTCCAGAACAGCCACACAGCTGTAAGCAAGTTTTGCTTCAGGGACTTCTTTAGCCAGCAATTGTCTTCTTATGTCAAAAGCCATTTTATGTACATTTTAATGCAATGAAGAGTGACTCCAGAATTTCCTCATCCCTTTTTCTATAGACTTCTATCATACTGGGTTTTGTCTTACTTCTTGTGTTTTACTTTATTTAATTCTTTCTATCAAATGTTCTTCTAATCTTTATAGTTTTTCTGTCTTTCCAGGAGGAGGGAACCTGAAAGTTACCTAGACTTATATTCAAGATTTCTCTTGGGTTATTCTCTATCTCTTCCCCAATAATGTCAATAATTTTTGCTTACTTCTGATCACTGAGACTTTATTTTCATAAAAATACATATCATACTTCTAAGATCTTGCCCCTGGGGGACAAGAGACCATTAGTTTATTAGCAAGGTCAGAATTGTTTTTCTCATGTGCACCACTAATGAATTGATGCATCCATCTGCAATGAATTTTCTCTGCCATTCTAATGTTCAGTCACTTTCTGTAGTAAGGGTCTCGTGCAGTTCTGCTCCACAGATTCTTGTCTGTACTGCCCTGAATAATTCAGTACCATCAGTAAACTTTATCATCTCAGCAGCTGCTTCTCTTTACACATCATTTCTGAATATACACAAACCACAAGGAAAGACACAAACTTTAATGCAAAAATCAACCTACAATTTTTTATTCATTACAAAAACTGACCATTCACTCTGCTTTGTATTTTAATTAATTATAGAGCTATGTGAGAATCTTCTATTTTATATTATTTCAGCTTTCTATCCTGTACAAGCTTTGCTGAAGTGCCTTTTTAAAATAAGTTTCTGAAATCCATGTTACACATGGATTTTTTTTTTTTTGCTGTTGCAACTTGTAATTGCCAAGGAAATGGGAAATTTGGCCAAACTCTGTCAGCTCATAAAAAAATGGTCTAACAAATTTTTTTGGTAGTCAAACCTTTTTTTATGGTCTGGCATTCAGAAATCCCCTGATAATTAGATCTGGAAAAGAGATAGAAGCACCTAATCTAACGGAGAAAAGAAGAAAATTTGCCAAGAGCATGATCTCTTGAGACTGTATAATGAGAATAGGGAGTTTCTGGGAAGGTCATCAAAGTCAATAATGAGTTAACAATGAAAAGGTTGCTTCAAGAATGCTGCAGAGGTCACAAAAAATTATTCTCAAACAGCAAAAAAGTAAATTTGAGAGCTAGCAAAATATTTTCAGTAGAGCAAGCAATGATCAGAATTACACTGGTGAAAAACAAAAAAGATAAAAAATAACACCTGGGAATGAAGTTGTTAAGTACAATAGAAGGACAGGGACTTGGCATTAGAAGCTAGAACACAGTGGGTTGAAGAAAATAGGCAACTAAGAAATTGATTAGGGAATAAATGACTAAATGTGAGGGCAATCAGCTCTGCAACAAGTAAGGTAATTAAACATTAAACAAGCAAGGGTGGTAATTTAAAGTATTTGAGATCAATTACACAGTTAAACAGTTGATAATGAGGCAATTTAGGGAGAATGGAACCAGGGACTATAGAAATAGCTGGTTCTAATCAGACAGTTGAAATATTGGAATCCAAGAGGAGCAAAACACCAGGTAAAACTCTCTAAAGGAGAATATGGAATGGAGACAATATATGGGGCCCATGCCCTCAGTGCTGCACAGCCCTGTAAAGGGTGAGTCCCAGAAGAGGGCAGTGGTGCTCCATAGACACCATAAAATGGTGGTGGCCAAGGGTTTTAGTGACTGGTCTGTTGCCCTCCCTAAATGAGAACCTCCTACATAAAACTGGAGGGAGGAATAAGGTGCAGCAGAGTTGTGTTTAAACCTTGGTTCTCATGGAGCTGCAAGGCTCTCCTCCAGCACAAAAGTTAAAATATTTAAGCTTTCTATCCTTTAATAGATCTTCATTTTTGAGGGGTGGCACTTGGAAATGTGGTGAGCATTGGGCTGCCATACCACAGTAGTTCTTATCTCATTTCTCCTCGTGCTTGCCTAAAGAGACTTGACACAAAATGACTTGCAGCATTTGGCCTGCATGGGAGAAATGGTTCACTGAGATTCCTGGGGTCCCATTATAAGTTATAGCAGCTGTAATTTCAGCCACTTTATGGAGCAGTCCATTTGTGTCTGCTCCAGTTCCTAATGCTACCAGCCAGTCTGTAAGATGATCCTAATCTATTACATTTAAGTCATTTGAGTCATCTTTTTGAAGATTGTTGAGTGCAGAGATGCCCATAAGGAAACAATGTAAGTTTTCCATATACCCCATATGTTATATGTCTGGTGAAATGTACTGCACACATTTAAAAAAGTGACAGTATTAAAAAACTGACAACTTTTCATGACCTTTTGTATTATAATGTATTTTAAACATATGGTAGGACTCTGTTCTTCTCATGGATGTGTCAGATACAGTATGAATATTTCATGAATTGTCTGTGAATGTGAAAAAAAATGTACAAGAAACAAGACATTCAAGAAAACAAATTAGCCTTTTACATTTAAAGTGGGAAAATAGCTACTGGTTAAGTATATTATATTGAATATTTATAGAGAAACAGTGACTATTTATTTAGAAGCAGTGAAAATCAAGAGGAAAACAGTAAAAGCAAAATTATGTTTTATTGACATTCTTTACTTTCTGTTCTAGTTTTAAAAAACAACCTCTTTAAACCTTGACTTAGGTGCCTTGACCTTCATACCTGTCACTTACCATAATCAGTGAAATTTAAAAGTAATTACAATTAGATGTTTCTCATACCTCAGAGTATTTTATGCATATTCTAGGGGATTCTCTCTACTAGATGCACAGCAACACAAAGTTGGGATGTGTTCTCTTGTCAGTGTTGCTGTTCAGAACCCATTTCCTACATTTTGCTCTTCCAGCTACATATTGGTCAATGCCCAACAAGTTTTAGTTAGGCTGATTCTACTGAAAAGAGAGAAACAGAATGCAGATTTCTACACTAAGGAGTACTGATATTTAAGGTCAAATTTGCTTCAGATTAATATGCAAATACTTTGACTGAGTTTTTGGAGGAAGTGTTACTGCAGAATTTATGATTTAGAAAACACCCATAAGAGAATTAAGATCTCAGTGTTTCTCATGTTTCTTTTGAAGCTAGTTCTCTCAAATTCTCTAAAATGTAATTTTGATATACTGCTTGGCTTGTTTTATGAATCTAGAGAGTAAAAAATATCTGTGTTTTTTTTTAAATTGAAAAATGTAAAAAAAAATTTGGACAGACATAAGTATTTTGAGATTCATGTAACAATCTCAATTTTTAATGGGTTTGAATGGCAAGGTTTGCAGGGGTGGGATGGGGGGCTACAGGGGGGGTTTCTGTGAGAAGCTGCCAGAAACTTTCCCCATGTTTGAGGGAGCCAGTGCCAGAGGGCTCGAGACAGGTCCACCACTGGCCAAGGCTGAGCCCACCAGCAACAGAGGTAGAACCTCTGGGACAACAAAAGAGGGAAAAAAAAAAGCCCAAATAACAACACAGCTGTTGCAACCAGAGAGAGAAGAGAGAATATGTAAGAGAAACACCCCTGCAGACCCAGGTCAGTGCAGATGGAGGGTGAGGAGGTGCTGCAGGAGCCAAAGCAGAGATTCCCCTGCAGGTGGTGAAGGTTGGAGGGCTGTAATACAGAGTACAGGAGAGAATGAGTGAGCTACCAGGGTGGGAGAAGGCTGATGGGGGATCAGATCTTGTTTGGTTCAAGTAACATCAGCAGTCCAGTTGGATTCAGTGAGCAGAAAGTCATCTGTGCCAGAGAAAATCTAAACTCAGCAGGATGAGGGTGGGAGTCACCTGATGCTACTGGGGTGCTAAACCCTCTTCCAGAGGGCTGGAGTCAATGACTTCCAGAGCTTCCTCAACCACAGCTCCTGCTGTGGCTCCAGGGCTCTATGAGGTAATATCCCAAGGCAAAAATTTTTATCTCTATAATTTCTCTCCCTTAGTGTCTGAGAGTATGCGGATGGAAACATAGATAGACTCCTGCAGTCTTACAGACAGCAAGATATAAATTGTTGTAAGTACAGTCATCATATTGGGTGGAATTTTCTCTAAAGATAATAATAAAGTGTCAAAACAATTGAGTAATTTCAAACTTTAATAATGCATTAGCTGCATTAAATGTTGATAATGAAAAAATATCATTCTTTTTAGTCCAAGAGGTGTGGTTATTGATTCCAGATGGGTTCTTTGAAAATTTCTTAACACTTAGAATACTTAATGGACAAATCAGACTTGACAATCCATGTTTGGCTATAAAATGGCCAAAACCCCCTGCAAAATCAAGTAGTAATTTCTCAGAGTTTACAAACAATGAAACTTTGAACACATCATGTTTTTATGTTTATTCTTCTACCTCTAGTGCCTGTAGCTTGTGTTCATTTTCAGGAAACACCTGCTGTGTTTGGAAGGTTTAACATAGAAGAAATAAATTATAATCCTTGGAAAGGTCTGCTTTTTAAAAAGCATTTTACTTGTTTAACTCCTGTAGTATAGATAATGTTACCTTTTATCTTGCCAGTTCAAGCAGCAAGATGACCTCTGCTGCTAATTAGATGTAAATCACATTGATAATTCTTTTGGAATTTATTTTCCACTTGTAATTGCAATATAACTTCTATTAGCTTTATGCTCTTCGTGCTTTCACTTCAGCTTCTGTGTTATGACAGTCTTTCATTTTCAGAAGTTTAATCAGTTTTCTATTACTATTTTAATTACTGCAATACAGTAAGAATGTGCCAGGGACTATAGATGTATTTTGTTAATCAGAGCAGGCTTTGTAATAATGGTTCTTAGTGACTAGCTGCATTTGAATTTATCACAAGATGTGTTTTTTGTAGAGAATATTTGCAAAGTCTGGCTATTTCAATTATGCAAATTTTCCAACTCTGTATTATTCAAGGCTTTATCCTAAACTTTTTTTGGTAATTTTTTTAATATTTGTGGGATATAAACCAAGCAGTGTTAATGAAATACATTGATATATGCAGAAAGTATAAGACCTTATAAATCTGCATAAAGAATGGAAGAGTTCATTGAGAGCTTGTAGATCATCTCTGAGAATTACATGGAAATCACAGTCTGAAAGAAATAATCAATAAAAAACCATCTCCAAGGTAGTCACAAAACTCCTAATAATGCTGATGAGGTAAGCACATGGATAGGACTGCTGTGTAATACAAGAAAAAGATAAATGCCCTGACTAGAGGATGTTGGTTTTCTTACCCAGGGAGACTCATAGGGACTGAGAAGCCACAGAAATGTGTCACAGGTAAAACTCCAGGACCACATCAGTTGAGTTGGTGAGACCTTCCCTGATTCAGCACAGGGAAGTGAAGAGGTTTCATCCTGGTTTTGTCTGAGACAGAGTTAATTTTCTTCCTAGTAGCTGGCACAGTGCTGTGGTTTGGATTTAGGATGAGAACAGTGCTGATATCACACTGATGTTTTGGCTGTTGCTCAGCAGAACTTACTATAAGTCAAGGACTTTTCAGCTTCTCATGGCTGCCCTGCAGGGTTTTTTTTCTCTCAGGTTATTTTCTTCCAGAACCAGGTTTTTAGAATGTTGTCAACTGTAGAGGAAAACACCTGAGGGAAGCTAAATTTAAGCTCTGTAAAGAGAGAAGCAGAAAATATTTTAAAAAAATTCTTCCCCAATGGCTACAGTTTTTCTAAAGTAATCCTAAATAGAAATAATTTCAATAGAATAGTGTTTAAAATAATTAAGAAAAAAACAGCTTATAGGCTAAATGTTTTCAGTGACTTTCACAGGAGACCCTCTTGGCAAGGAATTGAAGAAAGCAGTATTCAGGGGTGTAGCTCAGAAAAATCCACCCTTATCCTACTTAGACATCTGACATATGTGTTCCTTGGTCTGAACATCCAAATGCTCATGCCATCCAGGGTTCAGTCAGGCCATATCCCAGTACCTAATTCCGTGTAGCCCAGCCTTCTGTGTGAATTCTGAATAACCCTTGGGAGATCCCCGCACACCCTGCACAGCAGGAGCAAGCACAGTAACTTTTCTATTTCCTCAGTAATATCTTGACTTCCTTTAGACCTGGGTAATATCTCAAACTTCCTTTGGACTATTCAGTGTAAACTCACAAGTTCATTGTTACCCCTTTCTTAATTAAGGGTTACCATTGTGGGGGGAATTACCTCATGTTATGAACATCCCTTTTTAATCTCAGAGTGTGCATGGGACTGAAGCTATGTAATCCTTTGGCTGTAACTTTGAGAAGTGCTTTTGGCTCACTTTATTGTAAATCCATTAAATACAAGGAACAACCATGACATTAAAATATAAGTTACTAAGGCAAATTTCAACTTTGTGTGTGCAGTGCATATCCATTGTTAAGAATATAGAAATATGAATAGTTTAAGCATAGAAAAATGGGAAATTTTGCCCATTTGGCAGCAGAAGAGAAAGACTTAATCCAGCCATATAATCTAACTGCACATTGACATGCATTGTTCTATTTTATATTTCTGTGCTTAGACTGCCTCGGACATAGGTAATGCTTCTGAAGGGTTATAATTAGCACACAAAGGTCTGCAACGAGTTTTCTCAGTGAACTGAGGTTGGACTGAAGATTAAATTAAAACAGAGCTCCACACCTGAGGAGCTTCAGGCATTTCTATAATTTATCTATTTATACAACTGAAGATTCTGGTCAGAACAAATAAAATACAATTGTTCTTTGTTATTTTATTTTCTTCAAGCAATGTATTTATCCTTTTTTAAATAATGAGCTTTTTACAAAGTACAAAAGGACATTGATTTTCTTGGGGTGTTTTGCCAATATTAATATTTTAGCTAATGTTAAAATTTAACAGATTGAATGCAAGTTAGTTATCCTTACTAACAGTAGGGCCATTTTCTGTTTCTTGCTTCACTTATCATGAAATAAGTATTCATGCTTTGTCTGATATCCTTTCTCAGAAAACATCCTGAAAATGTTTTTATCTTGTTTTAAACTTCCTATCATTTTAGAACATTTGAAGAGTGAATTATTGCTTTATGAACCAAAAGTATCAAAAACCACTAGACTGTTATAACACATAAGGGCAGTCCATGATCAGTGAAGCCCAGCCCCTGAACGCAGAGACAGCACCAAACCTCTGTGGTGGAACTTTGAACCTCAGGAGAATGATTGAAGATCTTGGCAGGTTTCATTTACTGTGTCACTCACCTTGAAGTTTCCCTGGCCAGACATGTGGTTACTTTACTAGAAAATTTCAGACTGCCAGGGTAGACAAATGTTCTGTCTCTCCAGCTCACTCAGCGCATACATCCAAATTTATATTTGCCCCCTTGGGCGAAAGTCAGTGCTATTATCCATCTGTCCTGTATTTTCTCCTTGACCTCTTCATGCTCACTTCCTGCTCCAATGGGATAGTTTAACTACCTGTGCAATTTCCTTTTATCAGCCTTAGAAATCTTACATGTACTTTCCAAATTCAGAAAAGCAAGAAACTGGAATCAGATCTACTAGATGATAAATAATTCTGCAGTTAATGGCATGTTTCACATGAAGCATAAAGGACTTTACCTTTAAAGTTTATATACTTTTTTGAATTAAGGCATATATGTTATATATAATGTATATAAAAGCAAAATCTATAATTACATGTAGCTTTATTCTTAAAGCAAACTGCCAACGTTTGGCAAAAAAAAGCTAACAGCGATGGTACACTGCTTTGTGTTAAACTCACACCAATTATATAAGTTCTTTTACTCAGAGAATTTACATTATTCTTTTTTGAAGAGCGCAGCATAAAGAGCTATTGCTCATGTGAGACCTGCCCTGATTTCCTTTTGGCGTGCAGGACTTTGGTGAATCTGTTATGATCACCGTTTCCTATTGAACTGTCATGACGGACCTGGAGAGATACCATCCAGGATGCAGGTGTTCAGGGTCAAACGGAGAGAAGGAAGTTCAAAGGCATTCCCTCCCACAATTCCTGATGCTGTAATGCCAGCACACTGTGTCACGGGAAGTCTCTGAAACACCCATGTGAGGGTGTAGCCACCCAGTGAATAAGACATATTTCATTGCAGCTTGAAGTAAAAAAAGAAGAAAGAAAGGATAGATTTTTTTTTTTCCTTTGGTAACTGAAAGAAAGCAACTTGTTCAGATATACTGGGAAAGCATGCTCAATGATAAGAGTCTTATACTTTGTCTTCTATAAGATAGTCAACCTCATCATCCCATCCAGATTTTCTCTCTAAATTGCAATAAAAGTTGTTGTACAATAAGATTGTCATCCTGGCTTTTATCTGATTGCATATAATAGCTGGAAAACTCTTGAAACTCCTTACGTCCCTGTTGTTATCAAGAAAGCTAAAATTCTTTATGATCTCCTGGGGAAAAGAGGATTGGAATTAATTCTTCCTCCTTCTTCTCTCTGGAGACACACACAGCTTGTGTGGGTTTAATGAAATTTGCTAAGATTTCTGTACGTGTCATTAGGCAGCTCTGTGAGACAATTGCCACGTTGTGCTGGGTGGTGCAGAGCTCCCAGGCACGGCCAAGCAGGCAGGCAGCTTCTCTGCTCACATCAGCAGGTGATCTGTGTGGAGAAGCCCTGCCCTGAGGAGGCCTGCATGGACTGCAGGGTAATACAGATGTAAGGAGTCCTTGGGATGTCAGTTTAAATGGAAGCCATTATGTCATCCCATAACAATCCCTACTGAGGCCGTAGGCACTGGTGTTAATATCAGCACGTGGGCAGTAACTCCATACAGTATGAGAACACATGAAAAGCAGCACCAGAGCAAAGTATGTGTAATAAATAACTTTTATGTAAGTTATATTTTACAGACACTGAGCCCAGAGGGAAGGTGATGCTCACCTTGAGTAGTAGGATTTATTAAAAAACAAAAAAGAAACAATTTTTACCAAATATTTTATCAAAACATTATCCATGCTGTAAAATAGCAAGAAAAAAAATCACATTAAATCTTCAAATGTTGTAGAGAGGCAACATTACTTCACTTTGTAAAAACTGTGGCTAGTACAGATCTTTTATTGTACTCTTTTTGTGTGATCAGCTGTGTGATCGTGCAGTTTATGTTCAACTTCCAAAGCAGCACCTTAATGACCACTGCCCAGGACTGTTGGCTTTCTCTAAATGTTCCCTGGAGTAACGTTTCACTTATAAGCATCATTTTAAATGTAGCCTTCTGTAGCACTTTCCTTGTGATCCTCAACCTCTGCAAAGAGGTTATGCTTTAAAAACATGTGGCAAATGCTGGCCACCTGTTAAGAGCTAATGATGCTGAAAGAAAGCCTGTTATGTCAGGGCATTTTCTTAGAGAAGGTAATAAAAAAGACAGAAATCCTTCAAGCTGGAGCAGCATTAACTTTAACCCATTTTGGACTCCGCCCTTATAAAAGCTACTTCAAAGGTAGACATAATCCTCTTGAAAGAAATGGGAGAGGGTAAAAACGGGGAGGTTTTGGCATAATAATTGCAAATGTGCAATTTTCTGTGCAAGTTTTACACTCCTATCTAGAAGGGAGATTTATTTAATCTTCCTTTTCCTCTAGAGAGTACTGGATAATAAAAAGATCTATAGACAGATTAAGATTAATCTGTTCAGTAACCAAGGGTCTGCCTTTTCTGGTACACTTGGCATACAGCATCGTCAGCAAAACAGAATGGACAGCTTCCAAATCCACTTGAAAATGATACCACTCTGGTGGCAGAGATATCCTTCAATTAGCAGATAAGAGAGACAGATTTACATTTGCAGAACTAAATAAATGGATAAGACATTATAAATAAGGATCAAAATAAAGGTGAAAAATCACTCCCATTTTCCCAGTCTCTCCCTTCAAGATTCTACTTTTGTAAGAGTATCAAGAAGATATTTAAATGGTGTCTGCTTTAACTTAATAAAAATGCAGGATGAGATTTTTTTTTTATGTATATAAATTTAAGTGTGCAATCAGTAGATTTTAAGAGGAAAAAGGAGGTGGGGTTAGGTAGAATTACATATTGCTGGAGAAACTGGAGCCATAATATTATAAATTTGGCTTCAAAATACGTTTTTCCTTGTCTCCAGATTCCAATAGCAAAATGATAGTTTTGATCCACAAAGAGAAGAAAGGGTATATTTGTGCCAACATGTGTTTGACATCCTTATTTTTGTTTGGCACCTTGAAGAACCAGAACTTCTCATGGGACTCAGAGTTCAAAGTTAGGTGCCACTTCTGTAATTACATACAGATGCATAAGTAGGATTACAGCAGGCAAATGAAGGGCTCTTTTACATAACAAGGTGCATTTGTCTGTATTTCTTACTAATCAGTTACAGGGATCACCATTGTTTCAGGCACAAGAAGAAATTACAACGTTGAAGAATGTCTTGCCCAGTAACCTTTTGGAAACTTTTTTTTTCAGAGTAATCGGCTAAATAGCATCCACTTATGTAAAGGATCCTTTTTCTTTCTTGGAGAATTTATGTCTGGATGTAGATTGTCTCATTTTTTCATTTGTATTCATCCTGAGTAATACTGTCTGCCATGACAGTCCAAGTGACATTAGCTACGTACTGAGGCCAGTTAGATTATGATTGATAAATGCTTCTCCTCAAACTTCATGAATATTTCAGAATACACAGCAAATTCTTGCTTGTATAAAATAAAGCTAGTTCAAAGAATTTTCCTTTCTTCATTGACCTTCATTTTCATACAGGCCAAAAAATTCCATTTTTATTTTATTAATATCGTATTCAGTTTCAAACAGAAAACAAAGACACCACATATGGCATTAGTATAACCCATAGAAATGCTGCCCTTTGAAGCTCTAAGAGTTCTGCAAGTGCTTTCAATGGAAATATATACTCATAACCGTAGATACTTAGGTTTGGAAGTAAAGAACAGTAGCATTTTAAAATTACATTCTAAAATTACACTTACTGAAACATAAGCAAAGATGTATTATTACAGCACCAGCAAAGAAACATTATGATTGCTATTTTTAGCAGGGAATATGACACTTGAGCCTGCCAATTGTATCTTGACTGCAGCATCGTTCATGGTATTGAAATGTTACTCATTAAATTAGAATTCATTAAAAAGTACATTGCAGTACTTTGAAAACTGAAGTGGTAAAAAAAAAAATGAGGAAAATTGGTCTTTAGAAACAAATTATTTGTTCAACACATTTATAAAATACTTCAGCTGGTAATTTACTAATATCTACCTTATTTTTCTGCTAACCTCTTTTCTCAGCTCAGTTTCAAGATGTTTTATATGTGTCACTTCAGTGAATTTTATCTGTTTTCTGTGGACAAGAATAGAGAATCTGGAAAGTTCCTTAACCTCCACACATGAACTCAAATGTTCCTCCTTTCTCTGGAGCCATCACCAGCAGGAAGAGAGGAGGCTGCATTTTCATGCTCTGCACTGGGTGGTGTCAAAATTGGCAACCCCAGCAGAGGGAACACTGAGCCTCATCTGAACAAAAATCAAGTGGGGATATCTTTAACATCAGCACATTTTGTCAAAAATTTGTCCTGTTTTTAACAGGAGTACTATATACACATATATAAACCAAATATAATATGTAATACAACACACATATATAGCAACAAGCCCTGAATTTTTAGCTAAAATAAGTGTTGAATGAAAAATAAGTTTTACCTAAGTGTGTAGTACTTGACTTTGTCTGCAAGGAATCCTCCATTAACTGTTGAATTCTTGCATAAGCAGTGTATTAAATTTTCCACTAAAGTCAGTGGAAACTCTCCTGTCTATTATGTTGAAGTGGCAATTTAATGATGTAAAACTCTGTAAGAACATCAGCAATAACTCTGAATGAATGGGAAATTCCTGTCTCAGTCCAGCAAATGAATGCAGCTTCTGTTAAATATTATTTTAAAATCAATGGAAGTACTATTAAAGCAATCATCTGACACTAAATTCTAGACAATTGAGATTGTTCAGAGTCTAAATTTCACTTGAGCATAATTTTAGGCCATCTAAAATGCAAATACATAAATGTAACAATGCGATTTCCAAAAATCCTCCTCCTAGTTTCCTATCTAAGTATGATTACGTATTTTCTGTAAGGTTATTCTTTCCAATAAGGGGAAAGAATGTAACATCTTCTAAAAGCATTAAATGTCTCCTAAAGGCATATAATTGTCACCATTTAATGTTTAGAACACTTAGGCATCTGTCTGATTATCCATGGACCAGGTGTCCATGTCTAAGTCATTTGTGTGTTCAAAGCCTTAATACCTGACTTACTGGGTAAATCCAGGAGTATATTCTGGGCCTTGTACTGGCCTTTCAGCAGTTCTAGTTTTATCATGTGCATATATTAATGACTGAAAATTACAGTGAAAATCTACAGCTGCAGTAACTATTTCATTATTTCAACCACCTTACATAAACATTTCCCCTAAGATATGTGCCTCATTTTGTGCTAAAATTTTTGAAAAATGTTACATTTTTTCTGCAATATTCTCTAACTAAGGAATGCACGTTTTATTGCAGATGTAATAAATCAGATCAGCATTTCTGTTGGGAAGCAATATTTCATGGAAACAGTAGCATAGAGACCTGTGGTAAAGTTCAGCCTTGTAACTCATTCTCTCCTTGGTCTTTTTTGTTTAACAAAACAGGTGTCATCGACATTTGGAGAGAACATTCATGCCTGAACAGCTACTTTCTAAATACATTTAAACAAAAGACAAAAGCAGTTATTACTTTGGAGTTTCTTTTTTTTAATGGATTCATACCTTCTGGGGACAAGAGATAAATGAAGGTAAGATAAAACCTTTAGATGTTGTCTTCATCAGTGTTGACACTCTTCCTTGGGGGCTGACAGCTGCTAATGAATTAATTTTAAACATGACACACAAGAAGAACAAAACTGCTGTTTTGGTTTGGCTTCATTCTTGTAAAAAGAATAAGAATAGCAAGTAGCATTGATCATAATGTGAAAGTGAATCTGTACTAATTTGTGATCAAATAAAAATATGAAGAGACTCATAAATAAATCCTCATATTTTACCAACAAATGAAATTAAGTTGGGGCTTTTATTTGAACTTTGACATTCTTCCTGTTTGTACAAAAGTGTTGTAGCTATAATCAAACAAGAGATAGAGCCAGAATTTCAAATTTTGTAAAGTAATTGTCCAGAACTCAGGTATCTGCTGTTTTCCCTCCACTTAACAAAATCCTTTTTTTTGGGTCTATTCTCCATCACTAAACCTTTGTTTTGATATTGATTAAATTTCTCTTAACACTACATTTATATTGAGAATTTTACTTCTTATATAAGGAAAACATTTATAAAATTTTTGCTTTTCAACAGAATTTGAATTCTTTTAAAACACAATGATCCACATCCATAACTATTTGGGATTGTCACTGAAATTCACTCAGAATCAGAATTTCAAATAAAAAATAACTTGGTCTTGTAAATTAGTACAGTTTGTCCCTGTCAGCTGAGTGTCATTGTTGCCATGAATCTAAGGTCTGACTGTGGTCCACTGACCTACTCTTATTGGTAACATCTGTATGTTTAACTGTACACTGTTCTTTAACTAAAGGAAGGACACAGGATCACAACATATTCATGAGAAGAATTGTTTATGGCTTTTGACTGTGTTACCACAATATACTCAGTGGACAGTACTGACTCCAGCCTTGTGTTCAAAACCTTTTTCAGAAGACGTGCATAATATGCAAATATTTCACACAGTCAAAGGACATGGAAATATAAGGGGGTTTTATAAGCTGAGTACATATAAAGATGTAAAGTAATAATTAACTTTCATGCATTAGGAAATGAAAGTATTCACAAAGCTCATTCTATATGATTTTAATAAAAATCTGCATGGAGCTTAATAAAGCCCATATATATCCATTGTCCTCTGGAAAATATCCTTGAACATTAGAGGCAAGGAGGGAAGGTAGGGCAAGTGTGACCTGAGGAAGAAGCCTGTGCTTTATCTGCTCAGGAAATTGCAGAACACAGTGATGCCATCTCAGCATTACTGTACTCTGGAGAGCAGGGCAGGTCTTGGTAGGTCTGGTACATCTTGTGAGCAAAGCTCTGGTTTTCATCACTAATCCTTCAGTGATTTCATTCAAACCCAGGGAATAATTTATTAAAGGAGAAGACAGACATGCAAATACAATGCAGTGTGTTTTTCTGAAGGTGTAATATGCTCTACTACTCTACTAGAGTTTGCCTGGTATGGGTAAAGCACCTTCTGGAATAAAGGTACTCTAAATTTTGTCGCAAAGAAATATGAATCAGGTGGATACAGCTGGAACTCAGATCTGGGTAAATACAGAGGAAACTTTGGCTTTTACAAAACCAGCCTGGGTATAAATATGCTTTCAAAAAACCAGTGGAGGGAACACATGGGATAAGTGTTATCTGCTTTTCTCTTATTTACCTGTCCATTGGTCTGTCAGAATTCAATTTCATTTACAGATTGATAAATTGAGAACCAGCTTGTACAGTTCAGGCTGCTGTAAGTGTGTTTAAGTCTTCAAGTCTTAATGGTGATTTAGATATAAAGGAGTTATAAAATTGAAATACCATCAATAAAAGAGAAGTTAGGATGTTTCAACTTAAGAACAATCATAGTAGGGAATTTAGGCTAAAAAGTGATAAAACTAGAAATTAAGCAGACAGCATTATTTTCCAAAGTTATATTAAAATACCTAAAAATGCATATATGTATATATATATATGCATATATATATATATATAGTATAAATACTGTATATAACTGAGACACCAGCATAGAATAAAATTTGCTGTAATTTTTCCAGATTGTTTTCCAAAAATATTTTATTTGAAAGAATGACCCCAGGTTCCTTGTCCTTCCCTTTCAGGTGGGAGTGAATTTGAGACAGAAAAACAAGATCAAAGCTCTCCATGTTAGTTCCTCCCCATGTCATGTTTCTATATGTACAATTTTTTTTTGCTATTCTGTGCTTTTTAATGAAATTCAGGAAGAAAAGGATGAGATAAAAACTTGAGAAGAATTAATTCTGCTGACAGAAATTGCTCGCAATTTACTTAAATGTCTTTCTTTTTTTTCTGCAATGTAAATTGTAAATGCATTTGGCAAAGGAAAAAGAATATTTTCAGGTTCCCACCCTTTTCTGAAACAAACCTCGTATGTGAGCAGTTATTCTGTGGACTCTGTTTCAAAAAGGGCCCTTCCTCTTTCTAATACTGTTGTTGACAGCAGATCCTTCAACAAATTTGATTCACAAAGGTGCCATTTAAACAAAAAATGTTTCATTGGGATATTTTAATATATATTTCTGGTTTTTGTAGAATGCTGTTTCTACATGCAGATACTGACTTTTACAGGTCTATTATTTCCTTACTCTCAGCTCTGATCTACATCCAATATTCCTTCAACTTTTTGCCATCATTGGAAAGGAGTTGCATTTTTTCTAAGCAGACACATTTGATGTAAAAAGCTGTGTGCTGGACTTGCACGTTTGATAGAGATTATTTTGTGCCCTTTTTACTGCCAACAGAGATACCAAATAATAGCAGTCATTATTAGAGGGAATGGAACATAAAAGAAACTTTTTATGGCTCTAGAAAGAGTTTGTGATACTTACCTTTCCATAGTGATACATGAGATTTCTGTGTGCTTTGGCAACAGATATCTTATAAAACACTGATTTTTTCAAACATCAGGCAAGTATATGCCCTTTTGTGCCTATATCTGCAAGAAAGAATCATATACAGTTAAAAACTAAGCAGTTAGGCAGCATTTAACTGTTTAAAACAGCATTTCTATTCTTTTCAAAACAGCTGTACTCTTGTCAGCTGCAGGAAAATTTGCTGCTAGAAAAAAGTGTCAGGCATCACATCTATTGCTGTTAGGCTTGATATAAATGAGATCACACCTTCTGATCTCTTCCTAGTGATAGTGCCAGTGCTTAACACTTTGCTCAGAAGTTGTGACAGGACACAGTATGATTTTACAGCCACACAAGCAATACTATAATCTCTTTTCTCTCAGACAAAAAGCCATGAAAATGTAGATTGTTTGCAGACACGGATGAACTGAGTGGAGAAATGTTACTCTAAAAAAATGAAGTAAGGGTAATTTTGATCAAGAGATAGAATCTTAGCCCTCCCCTTGCACAGTTTGGGATTGAGCCTTTAGTATTGAATAGATATGATGCAGAAAAATTACTCCTAGTTTCTTGCCTTCAGCATTGAGTTATAACATTGACTGTATATTCATCTTGTTCCCTACATTGTGTCCTTCAAAACCTAGGGTCTCAAAAGATACAAACTGTCTAAAATCAGTCAAACAATGCCTTTTTCCTCAACCCTCTTTTCACTCTCCAAGCTTTACATCTTCATCCACTGCTACTCTCACTCCTCACAATCTTTCTACCCCCTGCACCGAGATTCAGATTTTGAAAAATAGCTCCCTTTGCTGTTATGTCCAATGTTCCTGGTGTTTAAGAGCCCCAAGGTATATTTTTCAAATAAGAGAGAGTCCTTTTCACAAAGACTGAAAGATTATATAGTCTAAAAGACAGCACTAGTGAAACAGTAGGACGTGGGCAGACATTAGTGGCAGTAAACAGGAGGTGCTTTTGGGCCTTTCCCCTTTGCCTTGCCTTTCCATCCTGCACTATGAGATTGTAAGGACCAGTTTAGCTATGATATCAGGAAGAGGAAGATATAATGCATAAAGCAAGCTGGTGTTCAAAAGTCTTTTCATCAACTCCTGCAGCTGCTCTGCTGAGTTTAACTTCCATTTAGCTTGTGACTGCCACTTCCCCAGTTTTGCCAGCTGGGAACAAATTGTTCCACTCTTTGATGCTGGAACTTCAGGTACCACAGAGCATCCTGCATGATCCAGGGCACACAGCACAAGAGAAGACACTCCTGTTGGACCCCATTTTACTCCTGCTTCCCTCCCATTACTTTGACTCAATTAATTTTCTAACTGTACTGTGCAGGCTCAGTTTCTGAGTGCTACTCCCTGCATTTTATTTTATCTCTAAGCCTGTGCTTTCGTTTCATTTTTTAAGGCCTTAATAAAAGGCAGAGGCTTACTTTCCACTAAAGAGAAACTGGAGGAGGGAAATGTGTCAGGAAATATCTATGTGGCATCAGTCCTTTCCACGTTATAAATAGCACACATCCTTAGTGAAATAAAGCATTTACGCCCTCAGAAAGAAATCTGATCACTCATGGATTAAAAAGGAGACATCTCCTAAACTTGCCAGAAAGTGGCTGACGCAAAAAATAAAAGTTTTGGGGTGGAGATAGAAGTTCATTCTTAGGTTAGATTCCAAATGCAATGTAAGATCCTGAAAAGTATTTTGCATTTATCTTCCATAGCTGGGACAGTGTTCTTGCTGCCTATATAAATCTTTAATCTTGAAGACTCTAATTTCCTCTTCCACACAGATATTGTCATTAGTTGTTTTTATCCCAGTGTATTGTGTGTTTAACATTGCATTTTTGTGGAACAATGAGCCTCACAGTGATCTTATTTAAACTGAGAAAAAAAGGGACAATTCTAGTAAAATCAGTGCCAGTATGATAGTAAAAGACATAGATTAAAAAATCTCCTGGATTTTAATGTTAAAAATGCACCTTCAGTAGTGCTAGCAAATAAGAAATAAGATAGGTGGGTGACACTGAAAACCAGAGAATCTCATATATATAAAGGGATTACAATTTAGATTTTCAGAATACTTAATGTGGATTTCATGAGAGGTCATTTCTGTCAGAGAAAGTCAAATTGCAAAAGGCCAGCCAGCCAGCAACTGGTGTTCTGGGCCCAGGGACATGATAATTGCTGCTAAACTCCTTATTCTTGTCTGATTGTCAAATCTTGTGTGATTCCTCTGGTTTATTGCCGGTAAGAGAAAGTATATGTACATTGGAGAGCAGCTTTGGTACAGTTATCAAAGCTTAATCTCTTTTGCTTCAGTTGGACAATTTTGTCTTGGGTTAGTGGTGAAAACAAGTTCAGGTCCTTTTGCAGTGTCATTTTTGACTTCATCTGTGATCTTGGGCCTTTATGATGTTGTGTGATAATAGGTAAAGGTGATGCTGATGTTTTGTGCTTCACCTCCACATCTATCAGCACTCAGACCTAACGTACTCGCAGACTTTTCCCTCAGTGGATCGAGGAACAACTCAATCCTCACTTCCTAAGGAATAGGAACGAAATCTCTAACATATATTCAGCAAGTGGACTTAATATGTAGGTAAAGATAATGCAAAAACAGGCTGTGAAACTCTAACACAGTGTTATCTAATGCTTTCTATGGCAGAAATTTGTGTAAATCTGAATTAATCATCCTAAGTCCCATTAAAGTAAAAGAAGAGATACACAACAGACAGAACTTGATTCCTCTGGCCTGATCTACACATTTATCTTGGGATTGGATGAGCTGCTCTTTGGAGTTGGCCTTTTATCTGCACTGACTGTGAAAGGGACTTAGGATCCCTGGCTCACACATTTCAGCATTTAATTTTTTCATACCTAAGATATAACACATGAGTTTCTTCCATTATCTCTACTTCTGGCATAAAGCTGTTGGGTTTCATTGCTTCATCATCATTCTTTGAATATTTGTCATTTTTACATTGTTATTATAACCTTTTCTTTCCCTAACATATGGAATTCTCCAGTAATGACCTGAGTCTACAGGGAGACATGCTAGTAAATGCAATTTGCTGCAATATTTCGGTGGAATATTGTCATTATAAAATTCACGTTTAACAGCTTTTACTCAATACTTTCACTGCTAATTTCAGTAGTCAGCAAAGGTTTTCTGTGCTCAAATCAAACCTGAAACACTCTCTTGACCTGTTTGTCATTGGAATCCAAGTGAAATTACAGACCACCAATTAAAAATCATTTAAGTGCACTGGTTTATTTTGCTTTGTGGGTTTTTTTGGTGTGTTTTTGCACAGTCACAGTCCTAAACACATGTGGTTTTGTAATTGCAATATGCTGGGAAAGTTCAGAGCGCTCATTGGCCTTTTAGTTCCTACTTCCACCTGTGTTCTCATACATTCAGTGTTAATAACTTGGGCTGGGAGCCACACCAAATAGCTGGCTGGAAGCTTGCACTTGTATTTTCTTTGAATTTGCACCATGTCAAATCTTTTCTTCAGTTGCTAAGACACAACAATAAAATATTACAAGAAGTGAAGAACTACCAGAAATTGTCCTCTCAGACTGATTTTTACTCTTATATTTTTTCCTCTTCGTTTAAGTTATCCAATCCTTAAAGCAGAATCCCATTATGTTTTTGTATCCTGGCTAGCATGTTGAAGGCCTGATTTTCAAAGGGGACTTTAAATTTAGATTAACAGTAATAAACCATTGTAAATAATTCCCCTTTTTAACATATTATCCTTGATTAACCAAACAATAATTATGTATCTAGTTTTGAAGACAGATATACAAGAATGCCAATGAGTCTGGGTCAGTATATTAACTTGGGATGTATGAGACCAGAGTGTAGGTCAGATCAGAGAGAAGGGTTGTGTGTGCTTGCACAGCATATACTGGATAGATTTTATTTCCTTCTCTAATCAGATATGAGACTGAAACTTTCCTGCCTATGCTTCTTTTCATTTGATTGTCAGTACCAACTGTATTAATAAAAATGCAATTTAATCTGTGCCCAGATGACTGTTTCTGTTTTTCTTCTTCATTAATGTGAAACAATGCAACTGTAGGAAAATGGAATGCTATTTTGTTTCAATATTCCAAACCATGTGACTCCCAAAGAGCAAACCCAGAGTATATAAACACTGTTTTAAAACATTAAGATATATATTGGATAAAACACGTATATAGAGAATTTTGTCCCTTAGTGATAAAGTCTGGAAAAATCAGTTTATCTGACCCATTTCCTTTTAACCCAGTTTACCCCAAATCTTAATGAGGACACTTGCACTACACATGGACTGACCAATTTCTTATTCCCTAGGTATTTTGTAGTAAAATTCAGTTATCAATCAGCAAGCTGTTAGAATGTCCACCTGCTCTTCTGTGGTCCTGTAAAAGTTGCCTTAACTGCAGATTTTATTCTTCACAACCTCTTTTCCAACTGCTTGGTTTAACCTTCTATCCTGAGCACACTTGGTACAGCAGTGTCATGTGGGGAGTGTTTTCCCCCTGTAAATATTCAATAAAATTACTTTTCAAGGTATTTTTAGTGTGAAATTAATTATTGGTTCCTATTTTTTCACACTTTTACCTGTGTCATGATTACTGCTATTGATACTGCTTTGATTACATTAGATAGCACTGCATTTTTTTCTAAAAGAATTAATGAAGCACTGCAGGACCCAAATCAACTCAAACTTGCAAAAGGATGTAAAGAGGGTAGTTGTACACTGAAGCACACAAATTGTTGATTTTCTGTAGCATTGCAGTACACACAAAAAATCCATGAAGACATAAGTTAAAATGGAAAACCCTTAATCCAAATGAAAGTTAAAAAAAAAACAAATTTAGAAGTTATAACAATATTAGGCATCAATAAATGAAATTAAATCCTCATGCAAGAATAGGACACTAAAGAAAATTTATATCTCATGACCTACAGAAACATGCATAATGCAGATGTACCCTAGGCAGACAGATTTTTATCAATTTGTGTCTTACCCTGTGAGCATACTTCATCCAAAGGCAAAAGCTGTTTGCAAAACCCTGAAAGGCTTTTGCCCCAGAATTGTGGCTTCTCTTTCTTCCTTCCAACTTTGAGAATGTTGTTACTTTACTAGCTATATACAAGCAAAACATATACAAAAATTTACCATCAATGTGCAGTTTTAGAAATATATCTTATTTGGAAATCAAATCACTTAACTTTCATTGTTAAATATTATTTAAGAAACCAAAGCAGGGAAAATAAGTCTGGTCCAAATATTCAAAGTATTTCATCCCTCCTTTCCCAGTGAACTATATTCTTCATTAACTTAGATCAGTTCAGTTTTGTTTGAGCCTGTTAAAATGGGGAAACTGAAATTCTAATCTTAATTGCCTTTCTGTTGCTGCTTTTTAGATAAGGCTGTAATTTATCCTCCCTTTTTGGAGCTGAATTAAGTGCATTGTGAGAGAGACTGTACTGCTTGGTGAAAAAAGTAGTGGACCAGACTTAGGGAGTTCCTATTCCCAGCCTTGGCATTAGAGTGAGTAAAAAACCTACAGGTTTTTAACTCTTAAATTAAAAATTCTTTTTCACCTGTCAATTTTAGTTTTGTCATTTTGATTTGCATAAATCATTTGTCACAATTTAAAAACAGAAGCCTGAGGAAACACCTGCATCATAGGCACTCATTGCTCCCGATTAAGTGACTCTTTCCTCCAGGGTATTCCAGTTTGGTTGTTCGTGGTGGGTTTTAGGGATGGCAGTGGTGTCTGGCCTTCTGAATGATTAATGAAGAGATATTATTGATATTCTCATTCTGCTCAGTTTTTGACATCTCCCTTCCTTTAATAAACAACTTATCCCTGCGAGGAGCTCGCGAGTGGTCGGATCTGCCCTGCTCTGTGCACTAACTGTGTAATGGATACACTTTCCTCTACCTGTCAGCATACAGGACTCAAACTTGGTCCAGATCTGCCTCAGCCTTCACTAAAGCAGGAGTAGCTCCTTTGAAGTCAGTGAAATTCTTCTGGTCCCATGTATGGGAAAATGAGAGAAGAATAAGGCCTTTTGTCTTTTTCCAGGGCAGCCGTGATGCTTAATAAATCATTATATCAGCAGTTGTTTTTCACTGGGGAACAGCACAATAATTGATGCCACTGTCCAGAAATCCACAGAGGCTATTGATCAGACCAGCTTGTTAGCATTGCTGTAAACCTATGGCACAGGACTGGAACAAATGGTATTGGAAGAAATGAGAATACTCACACAGTCAGTTTGCAAAGCGTATTTTAAAATGTTTCAAATGAAATTGGATTACCACTTCTGTTTCTATTTTCTGTGCTGTTCCTGTAAATATATCCCTTTACTCACAGAGGGCACCACAGTCAAAATTAACATTTCTGCTTACAAAGCAGGAGAGCCTGTAAACATTTTGTTCTGTTTACTCATTGTGAAGATTAACAATTTAGACCTGGATGATCAAGTACATGATATGCAATTAAAAAAATAAGAGGAACATGTATCATGAGACTGACATCCTTTAAAAACAACAGCTAGGAGAAATTCCTGACCCGGGAAGAGCACAGTTTTCTAATTCAGCTGTATTTTCCCAGCCTTTTCAGTAGGAATTCATCTGAACTGGTTTGTAATAAAGCTTATAAATAAAAGTTAAACAGAGCATGTAAATTCTCTTGAATCCTCTCTATCAATCCCAGTGTATCTTGAAGACTAGGGACTATCAAGATTTTCGTTTACATTTCTAAAAATGGTATCCAAATAACTTCTAGTATCCAGTGAAATGTAAAAGATAAGCTAGTCTGTCACTGATCAACAATATTGTAAGAGAAATTTTGATTATTAAAAAAAATCAGTGTGTGTAACACATATACTTAGTAAAACCAGAGGATAGGTAATAAAGCATTTAGTAGAAATATGTTTAGAAGAGAGCTGTGACTTTTTGATGATGTGGTTTCATTGGAAATACCTGACATGGCAGCAATGAAAATGAAATTAAGCAAAAGAAGACTCCTTCAACAGCATGGAGAAAGCATATATATTCTTTCTATAGTCCAGCATTTAAACCCCTTACATTGAAAGGGTGTCCTGTCTGCCCAACGAGGATGTGAACGTGACTCTCTGTCCCATATATGAGATGCAGGTGTCAGCCTTTTGCTACTTTGAATGAAACTAAAATTTTTATTCATTCTCCCCCATCTCAATCTTTTTTAAAATTATTTTTGTTTTAAATATAAGCAGACATGACATTAATAATTTTTGAAATAAAATTTAACACACATTTCTCAGGTAACAATAGAAAATGAAGAAGAAAATAGCTACCAATAAATGAAATTTATGGTCAGGAAATCACTGTTTTCACTTGTGCAGTAGAGCAGGGGCTTACAGGTATGGAGGAAAAGAATGTTCATTAGTCAAACATTATCATTGAGCATCCTGGAGAAGAGATTTATTAATTTTTTAAAAATTGTTATTCTGAAACACAGGCCAGAAGATAGTTCTTGCTTGATCCTGTCTCCTTATTATGGAGCTGTCTGTGACAATTTATGAAGCAACACCTGCGTTGACAACTCGCTGTCCTCCCACTTCCTTCCTCCACTTGGCTGTTTGCTCACCTGTTACTTGGTGTTGGGCTCCCCATTTAGAGATCTCAGAGACTGCGGTTTATTTTTGTTCATTTTAATGAAAGACTATGGTTTATTTTTGTTAATTTTAATGAGACTCTTAATAGGAGACTTTTAAACAGGATTTCCGAGGACTATTCAAGAAATACGATATATCTATTTCTTCTGCAGCAGAAATAAATGTTATAATTAAGGATAGAAATGCAGAAAACCTAGTCAAGGAATTAATTTAGTAAAAAATGAAGGAATGGACAGTAATCATAACTCCAGTTTTCCTGGTATTTTGATATATAGCACACCTGCAAGCAAGAAAACAAATGGAAATAATAGCAATTACTGGCAAAAAACTTTTTTGGGTGTTACAAGGAAAACAGCATTTATATTCACTCTCTGTGAAATCACTGCCTAGACCAACGTGTTGCATGAACAAATAGTTCTCTGTATCCTCACTGAGTTTTAGTGCATTCTGACAGTTCATGTTCCTGATTGTAATGGAGCTGAGTAGCTTTTTGCAGCTGTTTGCTCAGCAGACCCCAGAGCTCTCCTCCCAGAGTCATTACTAATTCAAACAAGCCACACTCAAAACCAATTACATGTCTGCACCTTGGAACAACACAGACCTAATTGTAGACCTACGTGCCTTCTAGGCTGAGGGAAAGAAAAATCTAAAACATGTCAGTATGGACTGTCCCTGCTCCATATGAAACCCTGGGTTGTTTTTACTGAGTATCCCAGAGGTTGCACCAAGTGGATATGGAATTCTTAATGGGAGAAAGAAGTGGAGCAGGTGATTTGGAATTGAATGTGTGTGGAGCTGCCTCGCATCCAGCTGCACTGGGAAAGTGGTTTGTGTGGGCTCCCTGGAGAGGCTGAACACACAGAAATACTTGGTCTTCTTGTGGATCAACAATGAGACTCCTCACAGAATAATTAATGGCCAGGGTCTCCGTTTCTGACAGCTCACATTAAAATTGCAGGCAGCTGGCACAGCTGGCATGTCTGGGCAGAGGGGATAAAATAGACATGGCCTGCCAGAAGAGTGGTAAAAGGATATAGCACTGGAATGGTGTTTGTGCAATAAAGATAGTAAAAAAATGCCATTGTAAAAAAAACCCAGTAAATCTAACTCTAAATATGTTTTTGTGGTAAATTTCATATGAGAGTGAACTGGAAGAATAAGATACACTAGTTGTGTGATATATGAATTAGTTAGTAGTCTTTGCACCTGACTTATGTCTTCCTTTGACTTCTGTTATGTAGAAAAAATAAAATGTGTGACCATATTGTTCTTTTTTATGCTCTAAAAAAAATGAAAATATAATGGTGTAGTCAGAATGGAATGACTTGCTTGTCCATTAGTACACAGGTGAGCATCATAGTCAGTGACCACAGTTTTTCAAGTTTGTACTTTCATTTTGACAGAATTTGTGAGGAACATGCATTGTTACAAATCAGAAGGTCTCTGAATTGGAGCTGTTTGGAAGACAAAATTTTATTCTTTTCACTTTTCTTCTTGGTTTGGTTTTTCACTTCATCACAAACTCTATGGTAGCATTTTGCCTCTTGATTTTTTTTTTTACCTGAAATTCATTTTGTCCCAGTTACTGATAGTGTTTGGTGAAGCTTTACAGAAAGATTTCAGGGTATTCAAAAAATGTTTTTATTGCCCTAAAAGTGTGCTTTTGCTATACCTCTACTGGCCATAAAAAAAATCTGTGCAACTATCCTGAGGTTTTCCATCCTGGATTTTTACCTAGCCCACTGCAAATGAGACAGTTTTGAGGGCAATGCAGAGGTGATGCTTGCAAAAAGGGTATGTGCTGTTTGTAGAATCCCAGGAGTGAACACAGCACACAACACTTGTGCATGGACAGCAGTGACAAAAGTGCAGACTGGGGTACTTAGAGCACTTGCCTCCACAGCAAACTGCAAACATAAGTTTGCAAATGACCAAAGGATGAACTCTCTCTAGAAATGCAGAGAAATATTTCACCATCATTTGATGCTGGTTTGGAGAGACTGCTACCAAGATAGATAAACTTGTCAAGCATGTTAAGTTCCTTTGATCTTGTGCCATGACATAAATGTACAGCTTAGTGATTAACTCTTTCTTCTTATTAGTCATTTTATTACCTTTTCTTCCTTTCATATCCTGATTTGTACACTTTCTCTCAAAATTTATTGAAAGTGGGCTTATTGAAACAGTGCTCAGTTCCTGAACTGTTCAAAGATTAAGATTCTAAATTTGGACTAGAGGAAAATCACTGATGAAAAGACATTTTTCCTACCAAAAAAAAAAAACTCTAAGAGTTATTTCTTCATAATGTCTTTGCAGTTCCTTTCAGAATGTTTTTCTGATGTACCACATTAAATCTAACATTGAGTTCACATTGATATCTCAGTTGTGGATCAATTTTTACCCATTTTACTGGTCAAGCCCCTCGTAATAATTCATTTTCTACAAAAGCTACAGGAGCTTTGTAGTCAGTTGGATGAAGTGTTAGAAGAACCTCTGTAAATTAGCTTTATTTCTTTTGCCTTCATAATAACACTTTTGTTTTCTGTTTCAGGAAAAAAGAAAGTGGTCTGGCACCAAGGTTTCTGGTTTATACAAGAGCACTGCTCCATGTTTATATTTCTCACAAAACATCTGCTAACTTGCAGACTACTTGACATACGTGGTTATTCACATTCAGTTTTCCAAATCAGATTTAGTTCAAGCTAGCACAGAACTTTTCCTTCAGCAATGGTCCAGACAGTTAAAGGAAACAAAAGTTGTTCCAAATTTGTATTTGTTGGTATGTGAAATAGAATGATACTGAGGGATGACATGGAATTCAAAACTGATGCATAAAAATATAAAATATATCTTAGAATAAGTCAAATCCCTTCATCTGAAGAATGAGAATTTATGTTAATGCATAAAGATTGGATTAGAAGATATACTAATCCAATATGGGGTTTCATTTATGGGGTTGTGATTTAACAGTGCAAGGAAGTTCAGTTTCAATTCTGGTCTGTGTTTATAAGAACTTTGAGAGGGTTTGCTGATACTAAGTGTGACAGTGTTGCCAGTATATGCATATATGATAAACCTGATTATATTGAAATAAGTCTTCAATTGTGTTGATTGATTCAAGATTCTTGAATATTCCGTAGGTAGTGAATTTTCTCTTACTAGGTCTGATCTTGAAATTGTTGTAATTCAATACTTTATAGACAGTAACAATCTTTAATCAGATTCAGAGTATGAGGGGAGCAACTATTGTATCACAACTGAGAATAACAAATCCTGATTTCCCTTAATTTTTGTACTTACATTTTCCTATATGAAACAGTTGATTTTTCCGGCCATTTAATTAAGTCAGTGTTTAATCACTGACAAAATATATGTGGTTGAACTTTTTAAAATTTTGGAGTTGAATGCAGACAAACTATGAAAGAATCTTATCTGATTAGTTAAATCAAATTAAATGGAATTCAGAGGAATCCATTAGTTTTGTTTAATGTAATTGTCTTAGACTGGCAACTTGAACTTGGTGACCACCTACAATTTTAAAAGTTTAGCCAACATCCTAGTAGGGATCTCTGTTTCTTTCAATAGCTTCTGAAGTCATCTGTATGGCAAATAACATCAACATCTGGGAAACAGCAGAACTATGTGCTAACCTCTCCCAGCAGTAAGAAAACAGGGCATATTTAAGAGGTGATAAAGTGGGGAAAAGAGACCAGAGTAGAAGGAAGAAAGGGCAAAATGTGGATAAGAGAATATGAGAATACAGATTTGGAGATAAATTTAATCATATACTTCAGCTGGTTCTTTGGATTGCATGCAGTAATTTTTTAGTAGGTTTGTACTAGAGAAAGGCTCATTTTGGTATGTCTCATAGAAAAAGCCCCATCTTTGTGGTGGCTAGTTTGTAACATAATTTGGAGAAGCAGAAGACTCAGTTTTTCAGAGTCCTCAATTCTTAATGAAAATAAAAAGAGACAAGAAATTTCAGCATAAAAGAAGGGTCTAGGATCCTGGAGACCAGTCCTAGCAACCTGAAATCCACATGCTTCTATTTCATAAAGCTATATCATAAAACTTTAAATGGATTACTCATGAATTAATACTTCTAATCAAGGAGGGGACTTCATCCTTACTCCTTTTGGAAGGATATATATTTTGTCCCATTCTCTCCTTGCTTGTATACCACAATTGCAAGCAGTCATCTGTTGAGTATTCAGTGCAAGAATAAACCAATATTATCACTTCCTTTTGCATGACCAAGAACTACTTTCACATTATTGACATGCTAACCCCATGTGTTAGTACTTTGCCACTTTACTCTGCACAGCAAAGGCAAAGCAGATTTTAGGGCAAGGGTGAATTGAGGAGCAAGGGGAGATAATTAATTAAATCTTCCTTATGAAGGCAGAAAGGGGACCTTTATTGTGGGTAAAACTGTGCAGAAAAGCATTTCTCTGGGGATGTGTAAAGGGTAGAGCTATATTAATGATAGTGCCTCAGTTCTACTTCTTATAGAAATAGAAATGGGCTTCATAACATTAAAATATATTAAACATTAGGTTTAAAATGCATGTGTGTGTATATATATACTGATAAGTCTACACAAGAGTGTGCTGTGTATCCTTGTTCCTCAATCCCAATTCACTGAGATATCTTCAACTCTTTCACCACAATTGTATGCATCCCCTTTTCAGACATATAAAACAGGAGAACACACTTGGGGGAAAGAGGAATTTCTTCAGACTCCCCTAATGTCTCACAGATTGGATTTCTGTGGCTTTTTCCTAACTTCCTTTTCTGGGAAACAAGGTACCAAGTAAATGGGATGTTTTAACTCTGCATTTATCTGACAAGAATCTAACCTGCATGGCAAATTGTTAATGTCTAATAGGAGTTCGTTCCAAGATGTTTTATGTCAGTTCTACTATACCAGAGCAGGAGAAGCAATGTGACATTAACGTTGCAGTGTTTTAGGTCCCCTCCTTGCACGGGATCAGATTAAGTTCACTGCATAATTCATGGTTGTGTGTTCCATGATTGCCATGTAAGAGTGGGTCTTTTGGTTCACCTCCACCTCCGTTTGTTATATCAAACAAGTCATATTTGCTTTTGAATTGCAAGGGAAAACTGAGTGAAGAGGAATGCAGAAATACTTTCTGGGGACCTTTTATTCTTTAAAAGGAAGCATGAAATCAGAATTTTGATTGCTCAAGTGCTGTTTACCATTTAATCTATCTTGATAGTGCAGTAATTTAAGAGTTCTCAACATCTTGCTTCAGACCCTTAAAGACTTTGAGTATTTGTGTCCCAGCTGAACTTTTTAACTCATGCAAGGGGCACAAAACAGTGACCTACCCCTGAAATCATCTTTTTAAATCAGAAAAATGTGCACTGTATGATTGGAAAGAGAATTTTCTGAGCATCAAAATGGGAATTATGAACCAAAGCTCACGGGCTCCAGTTTCCTCTAAATGAGCAAGCAATTGCACACGACAGGATGTGCATCAGCTGGCCAGTGTTTGTGAAATTTGGGTGCAGCATTGTGCCTTAATATAACATGTAGTGTGCACATATTGGATTATATAAACAGTCCATGAACTTACTAAACTTATAAAATATTTTATTTTTGGAGACCAAAGAACTACATGTAAATTTAGAAGACAATGTTTAAAAGCTTGCTTTAGAAATATGCAAACTGTTCTCTAAGGAGGAGTGCTATGGAAAATAGCAAAGTTACTTCTAGTACAGTAAAAATTTATCACATTGATTTTCCCTACTCTCTCTACACCAGCAGTGCTTCAGATTATACAGTTTTCCCCTCCAGTTCTATTCTGCCTCTCACCTCCCAGTTACCGGGAAATGTGCACAGTTAAAGCAGTTTTTAAACGCAGAATTTGTGTCTCCATAAAAACACTGAGGAATAAGCAGGAGGGTTAAACTAGATGATCTCCAGAGGATTTTCCAACAAGAAAATCCTGTGATTTCCTGAAAAAATAAAAATGTATCCTTGCTTGGATGTAGGCTACATCCTCACACACCTCAGAGCTGTAGGAATGCACACCTAATCCCCCATCACCTTTCCTGTTCCACACTCACCTCAATGATTTATCCATTAAAAATGGAAGTCTCCACACAATTTTTAACCTAACAATATGTTAAAAGCTAATAATGTAAAAAATTAGAGCTACTCAAGGGTTATTAATACTCAGATAAATAATTGTTTCAGCTACTGATTTCAATTATTGATCAAGAAACAGATGTAGCCAAAAAAACTACTGACCTGCCAAAATCAGGACTATGCATACGATTCCACTTCCCTTCTTGCACAGATTTTTAATACTTCACTTTTCAACACCTAAAAAATTATTCTCAGGAGAAAAGCTAAATTTCAAGTTACAATTTTGCAGGTGAACAAAGCTACATTATATTGCATTCAGTCATCCTTGAATATTCCTTCTCTTTGGGAGTTCATAACCAATGGTTTTCGTGTGGGCTGGACACAGTTGCTGTAAGGAATTCTGCAGATCTTATTTTTTCTCTATTACCTTATACATGTTGATATTATCACTTAATTTCAATTATCACTGCAAAAATATGACCTATAAAAATCTAATTTTCATAATAATAGCAGACAAGGAAACATAGACAAAGGCAGCAATATTAGTAATGTAGAAATGACATTCATTGTGATGATTTCATCAGTGGAGAGTATCTCTAACTGTAAATACAAATGAAAAAAAATATTATAATTATACATATAAAACCCCCCTGTGATCTAAGATTTTTCTTCTTCGTTCCAGTTAAATACAGAAAATGTCACTGCTAGTGCTTTGAATCTAATTCACCTGGATGAGAGATACATGGTCAGTTGAAATATCCTAAACCTGTTGGTTGCCCTCATTGTAGCTCCATGTGCTCAAAGTTTTAATGATATATCTACAAGAAAAAGGGATTATATTTCTAGCATGTGAAAAACTGGGAAGCCATATCCAACAATGTGTCCAAATGTTTAAGACTTTTTAGACACTGAAACATGAAGAAATTCCAGACTTCTGAGCACCCGCTCAATCCTCATTCTTCTCCCTGCTGCAAAGGCTGCTGGAATTCTGATTTGAGGTTTCTGGTTATGTATTTATTTCCTCATGAGCTCTGTCATCATCCACGGTCATAAAATGGCAAAGAAATGCCAATTACATTGCAGAGAAATTATAAGTAGTCTCCTGTCTCCAAACACTTGTAGATTATTAATTTTTAACTTAATTTTAGTTTCCAAAGAAAGACAGAAAGTCTATAACATATTCTCATTTGTTGAGCTGGCGTGAATTCAGATTAAATCCACTAAAATCTGTGAAATTTCTGTGAATTTTCATCACAGATTTCAAGGAAAATCCTCATAGAAATCAGGAGAGATACACCACTCTATCAGCTGAAGTGATTTAGTCTGCTCTCTATCTGTACAACAAGACAGATTAAAAAGTGGTTGCATTTATCTATGTAATATATAGAGATAGACAATTAATATTAGACACTCAATGGCACAGGCCTCTTATTGCTGGGATAACAACATCCACAGTGGGGAATTCTCTCTTAATAAATAGCCTGCTGTTGAATACAAGCCAGTTAGCAGATTGACTACAAAGATGTCATCAATTTGAAGCTAGGGGATGCTTTTACAAGCTGCAAATGTCTTCTGACTAATTTCTGACTCATTAAAGCTTTTATGAATCTTGCCAGATGTTTAAGGCCTAAGGGAAAGTCAAATGTATGTTTAAAGATGATAAAAGAAAAATAGGTAGAAACAAACACTGAGAATTATGTTGAGTGAAAGCTGGTTTACATCATCCCAGTTTCCAAGAAGGGCAAGAACAAGGATACCTGTCAGTCTCACTCAGTGCCCAGTAAAATCATGGAAAAGATGATTCTGAGAGATGTTGAAAAACACCTGGTGGACAACACAGCCATAAGTGCAACAAAATAAGTTAATCATCATCCCTTCAAAATTCATCTAAACGTGCTTTATCACAGAATTATAGTGAAATTCCTTTGAAATGTATATTATTGCTATTTTCATAATTTCATATTTCTGCAGCAGCACTGCCATGGCAATCACGGATGCAGTGCAGTAGTCAACTCCTTATGTTTAATTCTGCTGCTGCCACAGAGCACAGAACGCTCCTACTGAGCTTGAAACGCAAAATGAGTCGGCACTCAGAGCTTATGTCAGGAAGAGTGGTCTCCTGGTTTTTGCAGACAGGCTGTATTTTCAAACCAATGAATCTCAGCAGTGCTGCCAGCGAGGAGGGCACCGGGCAGGCTCCGAGGCGCGCGGGTGGTGGCTCAGCCTGCAGGAGCACACGGACGGCGCTTGACGCCGAGGAGATGGGCTCACGCTAAGGCTGTGGCAACAAACCTCCCTTCCTGCAGCTCAAGAGCACAGAGCCAAAATACTCTGGCTCCAGACTCCAGTAGAATTCAACATTTCCTCCTAAATGATCCATAAAGAGCCAGGAAAACTCTCGCCAGCGCAAGCCAAAAAAGAATTGGATGATTTAAAGGATAAAGCAAAAGAGTTTCTGCAGTGCTACAGTGGATATTAATACTTCCATGCTAGGCACAGTTTTGAATTTACTACAGTAGCTTGATTACTTTCCATCTCAGCTAAATCCAGTCAGAATTGTAATAAAACCTTTTAGTCAAAGAAAAGAGGTTTAATATCACATGTCTGTTGCAGCTGAGAAAAACCTATGTTGGAGCAGCTCCTTCCAGTGAGGAGGAATGAGATTAGACACCAGTAGAAAATATGTCCCTGGAGACCATCTATAAGACCACAGCACTGAAGTGATAAATGCTGCATTCCAATAAGATATTTTGTACTAAATAATTAATGTATAGCAACACAAGGTGATAGAAACACAATAATTACACTACATTTCTTAGTAGTGTGTTCACTTTTGTCAAATATTTTAAGTCTAATGTGGGCTGTACTAAACATACATGTCAAATACCAAAAAACTTTCAATCTGCTTTTCACATAGGAAGTTTTGTGTTAGATTTTGGTGTGATTCTTTCTATATATAGCCCTGTCTAATCTGGTCTTCTGACAGAATTCTATTTACCAAGAATGATATTTTAAGTAAACCACTCAATCCTATGGGCAGCATGGTGTACAAAATAGTGAATTAAACTAAAATGAAGGTCTACTTCAATCATCTTTATCAACCAGTATAGAAACAGAAGGCAACAGCTCATATAATTTGATTCATATGTACAGCACTCTAAACAAAAATAATTAAATGTATCAGAACAGAGTACTGGATAATTATTTCAGCTATTGGAAAATCTTGGCATAATAAGTTGTAATTGGAGCTATTAAAAGCAAAACTTTTGATTGTTGAGGAAAAAAATACGAAAAATGTCATATGGTAAGAATAGTTACACAGACAGACTGGGAGAGATGTAATTGCTGTCCCACTATTGTCTGTGTGTGAATACTTTATGGCATTAATTACTAAACATATGTAAATGTATTTTTACAACTACTTTAATTGAGAGCACTAAAACCAAAACCATACCGCATTTATGGGCTATTTTTGGCCTGAAATCTTCTCTAAGGCATTTTTAAAGAAGTTTTATTTATTTATTTATTTGGAGGGTTAAAGAGTTGACTAGAGGTCTTGCAAAGTTTTTCAACTGTAAAGCTGCATTTTCAAATGCTCTTTTGCCTTTAGATTCAGCCACCTCATCAGGCTCTGCTTGCCCAATTGACAGCATGAATTCCTTTTCTGGTTTCTCCTCTCCCCACATTCTCTCACTCCAATGCGCTTGGGTGTGATTTTAAGCTGTGGTGCTAAACAAAACAGAGCTTCCAGGCCTGGAAGTGCAAAGACTACAATGGCTTTGTGCCTTTACTGTCCCTTTCTGTTCCAGGGATATTTCCAGAGTAAACAGTAACTCCAGCTTCAGTTTAAGCAGCACTGAGGGCTCATTTGCACTGTAGCAGTCTTCTTATGCTTTCCATATTACAGTCACTCCAGCAGAGTAGGTTATTTTGACAATATTTTCACAGAATCCAGGTTCCACTTAATCTGCTCTGTTCTTTCTCTTGTTCTTGAAGAGATGGAAAGGGTCTCATGCTTCAGCTTTTGGCTCTTTTTCCTGGGCCAAAATTATAATTGCAATTACTGCACCGAAGTATTTTGCCTCCCATAGCGGGGCCACGATATTGATAAAAAGCAGCAGTAAGGAAGTGTCTCATTCCTTTAGAGGTGGATCAGATTTTGGGGGTCTACTTAGATTTGCTTCAGGTTTATTTTGACTTTGGAGCTTTCCAGAGTCAGACAAAATAGAAATTGTTAGCATGATTCCAAGATTAGTTCTGTGCTTTAGTCATTTTTGTTAACCAGTGCCAGCTTTTTTTTTTTTCCTTCCCCTAACTTTTATTACACAATTTTATATCGGATAACTTTGGAATCATTCAGATTTCAACCTGCCAGACCCCTACTTCTCTAACCCTTATTCCCTTTTGCCCTGGTACATGAGGTTGTGTCTGAGTAGAGATACATTAAACAGAATCCTGTGAGTCAAAAATCATTTGGGATGGAAAAAAAAAAACCAGGTCATCCCCAATTTCTGGAAGTAAATTCAACTTCTGTTCACAGCAAAGGAATTTTAAGACAAAGTCTGGGGAAATCTCTGCAGCCTAATAGACACTTACATGCACACCTAAATCTCTTCCTTTGCTGATCCCTCGTGCAAGGATTTTAACAAGTGCTGTGCTCTTGCCAGCTTTTTAGGATGCATGTTTAAATAAATTGGTAAAGAAGAAATTTGCTGAGAGAGAGGCTCTTCTTCAGAAGTCCAAGAAATCATTCTTTATTTAATAGGGATGAATGAGCAGGAAATTTTTGGGCTCAAGAAGATGTCAGAGCTGTCTCACAATTGCCCTGCACACTTCCAAAACTACACATGGTACTAGGGGAGAATAAATAGGATTCAGTTGTATGAAATATCAGGAAAAAAACTCTGTGAACTATTTTAGGGAATAAAATGTATTTTTTACTCTAAAGCTATATTTTGGTTTTTTTGTACAACTGCATGATGTTTTTGTATGCACCTAAGCACTGCAGTACTACTTTATTTTTTCAGATATATTTGCCTGAATACTGAGGTGCACTTTGGTATTTTACATTTAATTCTTAATGTGACTTTTATTTTGATTTTATTTTACATTCTATGCTTTTTGATATTCTATTTTAGGTAAAAGAGGATGCTGAATACCCACATAATTAGATATTTAGTTCATTAATAAGTAATTTATTTTAAAATATCATTAATTTAGGGGCTGCTACTTTTTGGGAACATTTTCAAGTTGGAGTTCTTTCCCTCTTCATGCTTACAAAATTGAAGATGCTCTGTCTCAGAAACAAAGTTTAAATAGATATAAGAAACAAATGTGTTAAACATCATTTTTAATACAAGAAATTGAGACTGAGAAGTGAAAAGATACTTGTCTAAAATCACAAAAAGAGCTAAAGATCTCTCAATCTTTAATGAAAACTGAGTGGATAAATGGTGAGAGGAACCCTAAAACCAGCCAGAAAACGGACCTTTTCCAGTTTTTAGTTTATAAAAGCTAGTTCAGGTTTTCAACTCTTCACAAAATCATGTAGTAGTCTGGGCTGGAAGAGACCTTTGAAGTTCATCCAGTCCAAGCCCCTGTGATGAGCAGGGCCACCTCCCACTCAACCAGGTTCCTCAGATCCCAGTCCAGCCTGACCTGGAACGTTGCCTGGGATGGGGCATCTACCACCTCCCTGGGAAACTGCTTCCAGTGTTTTCACCAGCTCATGGTAAAAAAGGTATTTCTTCATCTTATATGAATCGTCCCTTCTTTAATTTAAAACCATCACTCCTTGTCCTATCACAACAAGCCCTGCTAAAAAGTCTCGCCCCATCTTCCTTGTAATAAGGTCTTCCTGGAACCTGCTCTTCTCCAGGCTGAAAAATACAAAATCTCTCAGCCTTTCCTCATAAGAGAGGTGCTCCAGCCCTCTGACCAATTTCTTGGCCTCCTCTGGACTTGCTCCAACATGATAACATCCTTCCTGTTACTCTAGAACTGGACACAGCACTCCAGGGATCCCACCAGAGCAGAGCAGAGGGGCAGTGACCTCTCTTGACCTCTTATGCTTCTTGTGATGCAGCCCAGGAGAGAGTTGGATTCCTCCCATTCTGTTTAAAAAGCAGATATGAAATGGCAGAGATAATTGAGTGGTCATGAAGGTCTGCAAGTACTGCAATGTAAAATGGCCTATGAAAAGCTTTGGAATTGAAATCTTTCTATTCCATTCTTTATTCTCCTACAGTAGCCACATCAGGCAAAGGATTTCTGTGAGGTTGTTTTTTTTTTTTAAATTCCTCTTTCACTTGAGTTGATTCTGGTGACAGAAATTTTTCCTTGACAGAAAAGATTCTGGTTTATGAAAAGTGTGTTATCAGAAAGGTATATAGAGCAAAATATCTAAGCAGCCCATTATTTTGAAATAAAGACACTAATATCTAGCCCAGTAACCACTTTTGTATTAACAGCATCTTGTGAAAAATGACATAGTCCTAAAGAAGAGTTCCAGAAATCTAGTTTTGCAAATGTTCATATATACTTCATCTCATGTGAAGACTACTTTTGTTTCCGAAATGGAATTCCTAGATTTGTTGTAAAGTAATCTGGAACAAATCTCTAAACACCATAAGAAGGTAATTTTTAATGAAACAAAATGTTATTCTACTATTCATCCATTGCTATGTATGAGGCTTCTGTCTGTCTCTGAAAGCTGTTCTAAGAACAAACAGCTTCTAGGCAAATCCTTCTGTTGACTTCTAATTTCCTAGTAGTGTACACTTTAAAGCTCTGTTTATATCAGAATCCAAGGGACTGATTCTCTGCTGAGTTACTCTAATGTAAAACATACTTACAAAAGATTCCATAATTCCCATTGGTGAATAATGTTGGTTTATTTTGCTCTGGGAAGATTTTGTATCTGGAAGATTTGATTCCTAGTAAGTTTTTCTTTATCCAATAAACACTTCAAAAAGGTTTTAAAGTCTAAAAACTAGTTAATTTTTCGCTTACAGTAGTAGATATTTCTATTTTATTCTACTCTAATAGATATAAACTGTGCACACAATAGCTATCACAGAAAATAAAGGATGTATTTTAGTTGGTTTTGCAAGGGTCCTAGGACTTGAATCTTGCAGAAGGCCCTGCAGCAAACATAGCCCAGTTTTGCTTTAGGGGTTTTGAACCACAGGCATTATTTAACATTTATACCCAATATTTATTCTACTGAGATACGAATAGCATCACAGAAGCTTCCTGTGGGATTCCTGTTCCCATTAAGAGCCAATATTCAGTGTCTGATGTGGATTCA
Organism: Dicaeum eximium; assembly: GCA_013396995.1. Classification (NCBI taxonomy): domain Eukaryota; kingdom Metazoa; phylum Chordata; class Aves; order Passeriformes; family Dicaeidae; genus Dicaeum; species Dicaeum eximium. The sequence goes on along the minus strand of VWZP01006437.1, from coordinate 98,577 downwards.
GAGAGTTTAGAACCATTCTTCCTAAATGGAGGTTCCCATACTGAACTTTGTTACTCACAAGGTAAATGCAATTTCCCAGAAAACAGAATGTGTGACTTCTTCATCCACCTACTGAAACCAAATTATTGCAGATAACAATCTTTCAGATACCATGCTGAACTAATTTCCTGCCAGTTTGGGTTTAATTGTTGTAACTATCATTTCCTGTGATGCAGTGCTATTGTAACACCTAGGTCGAAAGGATGATGTCAAACATGTTTTTGGCATTTTCAGTGGGCGTGCTACTGAAAAAATAAACGGAACACATATTTCAGCAGGTGTGTTAGTCTTGGCTATTCTTCCAATCTGTATTTCCTGGTGGCTTTTGCTGCTCCCACATCTCATCCCATCTCCCACCCTGGATGTGCAGTGTAAGAAAGGGCAGCCCTTTCAGGGAGGAGTGTGCATGCTCTGACCTTTAGAAGGTTTAGTAAATGAAAAGGGACACGCGAAATCGAACGAGGGATTTATAGTGTTTCTGGCATTGCAGGTTAAACAAATACTGAACAAACTCAAAACAGAGCTGCACAGTTTAACACTTCAGCCCTGCAGAGCGACTCGAGGGAGAATGTTGGAGGGGTATTTGCTTATTCTGGTTTGGAACACGAACCGAGCGAGGCGATACCGGAGATTGAAGGGCTGTCTGAGTGTGCTGGTAATGAGCCTCCCTTTGCAAGCCCAGGTCAGGCTCCATGCTCTGACACTGACATTCAGCCTGGCACACCTGACCATTCCACATCCTCAGCTCGCTGTGCTGCTTTCAGCAAAACAAAGGTACAGGAAAAAGAGTAGGGACCACTCCACTTTTATTTTGCTGAAACAAGAAAAAAAAAGGTATCTCTGTAGTTAGCCATGGCAAAGAGACTGTATTCAATGGTGAATTTGAGCACAGTTTTTTATTTATGTCTGGGTCAAAATAAGTGTGTTATTGGGTTTGTGCCCTAGGAAATGTCTTGAGAGCTATCAACCCAAAACCTATTTTTTGAAGCAGATATACCTCAAAACAGGCTGCTCTCAGAGCACTTTTGACACACTTGGCAACATTAATCCAAACTAGGATTTAGTAATTTTTCAGATTTGGATGCAATTTCAAATTATGACTATGAGTTTGTTTAAGGTATTAGGAACCCAATACAAACTCCATTGAAAATGTGTGTGCCCTTACATTACATCTCAGGATCTAATAATTCAGAAGCTATTAGTGAACTTTTCAGCATGAGAGAGTTTCAACAAAGAGTAAGCAATATTCAGAATGGAGTTTTACAATAGCAGAGAGCAAAAGCTTAGGGACTGAGTAATCCTTTCACTTGTGAACCTCATAAGGTTATTTTAGAGAGTAGAATACAACTTCCCAAAAGGAAAAACAAGTAACAACACATGGAAGAATGTTTTATCATTGAATATTATAATAGATCTTTACTGTGCTCAAGAGGGGGCTTTATTATTGTCCCAGCAAGATACAACAAATGAAATTGCCTAAGTGTAATAGAGATCTGTAATCTCATCTATTCTTACAGATGTGAGCTCTCAGGAACAGAGGAAAAAACAAACAAACTTTGGCTAAATAAACTAGTGCATACAATGTACAAGTTCAAACAGACCATTCCCTAATCATGAAAAAGTTCAGGGCATGAAACTCTTGCTTTTATTACTCAGGATCCCAGAAGGACTGAAGCGTTTACATATTATTCTGCTGATGCTATCAACCTATTCACATGTGCCCATCCTGTTGTGCCAATGGCAAACTTATCTTAAGGTTAAAGGCAGAGTTTCTGACACAAGAGCCACATTATTTGAGCTTTGCTTTGTTCTGTGTCATTCCCTCGGCAAACTGTAGTTTTATCTGTCACAGTAGGAAGCACCACTGAGTTTTGATAAAATTTCCAATTCAGTCATTGAAACACATTGAAGGTGGCATATTCACATTTGGGAGCCCTGGCCTCAAGGTATGAGTTGAACAGACCTGTGGGAGGGTGCAATGTCAGTAAATACCTGATCCAAGAGTCCATCTGACAGATTTTACCTCTGAGAGACACATTCAAGCCAATTGCTACTACACCTTTTTTCAGACTGGGTTAGGATGACAATTTAGTTATGATGCATCGTTCTGCATTTTTCTCCCAGCTGAGAAAGAAGGCAGAATATTCCCTGACATTCCTGCAGCCCTCTAAATTTATATGGAAGGCAAACATGCAAATTTATAATTTCTGGAAAGCACTGGGTCATTGTTCTGGAAATTTGCCAAATGAAAGCGAGTTTTCAATATTCTCAGAAATATTTTATTTAGATTGAAGTTTTTCAAATATTCAAGCAGATTTGGTTTGATTTATATAGTGGCAGATTTTTGCTGAATTTTCCACTACCCAGCAACTGGAGCTCTGTTATTCACCTTAGGGCTAAACTGGGAAATTATTTTAATAAAGGAGATGAAGTGGCTAAGTTAGTGGTGTATTTCTCATTGATTCTCTGTCCACTCTTGGGTTTTTGGCATGCTTCTGTATTACATACTACAAAGGAATTTGGTATTATTTTAATTGTTTCCCATTTATTAACAGAAAGTTTGACCTATGCAATACTATAATCAATTTTCTGAAGTCTCTTGTATTTTCATGTCTGCTAGGTTATAAAAATAATCAAGCTTCTGTATTGTTTTCCTCTATTTTCATGGGGACATGAGTTATAGATATTAAGCTACCTAAAATTAATACTTCCAAACTTTCTGGAAAGATTTAGATAAGGTTGTTAAATTTCTTTTGAAGATTCTGCTAAAATGCCTGAAATTCTTGTTGGAACACTCAGCAAATAAAGAATATCACAAAGGATAATCAGCAAACCAGCTGACTGAGATTTATATTCTGCTAAAGACTTTGATGGTAGAATCTGAGCATTTTATTGACAGTCTCTTGCTTTCTTTTCCAAAACCTTTGGTCAACCTTTAAAACTAAATCCAATGAAAAATTGCACAGTTAGGTATAATCCTTTGGACAGAGCCTATTTGACGAGCTAGTTCAATAATAGGTTATTGGATAAGTCTATAATTAAATGCTGGCCTTCAAGAAATTGTCTTTCTTGTTTTTATGCTTCAAGGTCTCTGAAATATAATCCAGCAATGAGTAACACATAAATCTCATAATATACCTGTAATCCTGTTAAGGTAATCTTATCTGCTGCTGCATTAAAGACAGAACGTTCTCTTCTTATAGGCCCTTAATATAAAGGTGTATAATAAGTTTTAAATGGCAATCAAGTCCTTTCTCCCAGCTGGTCATGGTTGATCCTCAAGATTTAGGAAACCTTTTTATCTACATTCTTCAATCTAACATTTTTGCTGATTTAGCAGACTTCAGCTATTGCAGCATTATTGGCTTCATTGTACTTTAGGAATCCATTGCTCTCTGGAACAAGTGGGAATGTGCAATGCATCAGCTGATACTGATGCAAGGAAAGCAGCAGGCAGAGGTCAGGCCAATTTTATAATCTGGCTTTTGACTCAAAATCTGAAAAATATTCCTAGTCCTATTAAAATCTTCCTATGTACCTTTGAGCATATCACCTAATGCAGGATTTATCACATTAGGTCTTTGCAGACAAAATGTTGTCTAAGATACTTAATTAGGTTCTTTACATAGTCCGGAAAGAAGTATCTCCAGAATACAATCCATCTCACCTAATTTAGATCCTTCATTCAGTCTCCCACTCAATAATCTTTTAAGGGTCTTAAATTAGCTGACCAAAATTAAAACTCAGCAGTGGTAAAAATAATTTTACGGCTTGTCATCCAATGTTACCAAAACGAATGTGCTAATTTTTTTTTTTTTTCCCAAGTCCTACCATTACTTCTACAAGATATATCTGCACTCAGATTTGGAGTTGGACATCACAGTTCTTGTAAGTCCCTTCCAACTCAGGATATTCTATGATTCTGTGATTCAGGACAGCAGAATCTGTGGGGAGGACATGCAGGACATCATCTCTAGATGGGATTTTTGAGGTAGGTCCACCTGGTCACATCAAGAGCAGGTTGAATTGGGAGTCACTTCATTTATCTTCCTTCCTGCCTTGATTCCACTCTTCACAGTCTTATCTCAAGCTGAGAAATGGTAGTCCCAAAGGGAAAATAGTGGGGTGGGAGGAGGAAAGAGTGTTCAGACATTAATTCACAAGGAAATGCTAGTGATGGAAAGGAGCGTGGCTTCCTGATTTGTGGCTCAGCTCCTTTCAGCTTCTTTCAGCCACTCCAAATTTGGCAGGAGTGGTGATGCACGGCAGAGAAAATCAGTGAGGAGGATATGATGGTGGCTGAAAAAGCTCACTGAGGCTCCATCTAGGTTTTAAGCTTGTTTGTAGGTTTCATTTCTGTTAATTTCAGTAAAATTGGATATTGGGTTTAACACATTGACTCACATTTTGTCTTTCTTTTCAAAATGGTTACTTTAAAGTATTTTCATTGAAAAAAGAGTCCCTTTACCCTCCTAGGTGAGCTGCTAGGCTTTCAGACTAAATATTCAGTTCTGAAAAAACAAACAGACTGTGAATTGGAACAAAAATTCTTAAATACCATGAAATAAAGCAATTTGACTGAAATCACAGAAAAGTTTCATTTTAACTGTGACATTCTTCTTACATCATTCAAACTTTTATCTTTTTTTAATCTATAAATTTTAGATACATTTTGTGTGATACCCCTGTTCAATAGTATAGAATATGGACTTGAGTTAAGCATATTCACTTTATCAAACCTTTGTCATTCATACATGCATTGTCATACAGACATTCTTGTATAAATAGTCTTATCCGTGTTGAAAAAATACTCTTGTGCATTTTAAACTAGTTTTAATTAGTTTCTCTAAACTAACAAAATAATCCTACAAGCAAGGATGGATGCTTTGGAGATTGGTATTCAATATAAAAACAGTATTAATAGCTTTCCCACAACCTTCAAGAAAATTATTTATTTGCCCCATATTTCGTTTCCTCTTCTTTCAAATAGGATTTGTGCAAAATAGATACCCAGGTAAACTATTCAAATATGTAAATAGTTCAGCACATTTTTACTTTGAAATTTTCAGATTTATATGGTCTGATGAACTGTTCATAGATATCCATATAGAAAAGGAAAGAAACAATTTAAATTAGTGGCATGAAAATGTAGCTTTTCACCTTCAGCCAGCACTCTGGTCCAGTCATTAGTGACTGAAAATTGTTCCCATGTGTACACTGAGCAGTACACAGTTTTTAGTAGTCTTAGTCTATTTCTTAATGGACAGAGGTCTATATCATTAAAAATACCTTTCACAATTAGCACTAATTGACATCAATATTGGAAAATTACCTGGGCTGTGAGCCCAACTTTCCTCTAAATGGTTAAGGTGAATTCACTAGAACAGAAATGAAAAGTAAATGTGGGCCACCAAAGAAATTTTCTTTGTTCATTGGCTGGATTACAGATTTCAGAGTTCAGCACAAACAAATTTAATGATTTTAATTAGTTGATGTGCCTTACAAAAATAATTATTCAGATTTCAGTGAAATATCCCATTCCTTTCCACAGAATTCTTGAATCTGTTCATTCCTCCAGGAAAGAATTATTTCTTGATGATAGATAAGTAAGGCAGTTTGGCATATATTTTCCTGTGAGGAAAAAGGGATTATTTATTATTATTATTATTATTATCGTTATTATTTATTTGTATTTTTATAACAGTCGTTATTAATGTGTCATCTTCCATTGTAAACATAGCCTTTCTGGAAGCTATGCCACAAAAGAAAATACAGTACTTTTCATGTCTAAGAGCTGGCTAAGTCTTTTTATTTGATTGACTTTTTATGGCACAGTGCCATAGAGGAGATCAAAATAATTCTATGGTTAGTATTAATAAGGGTCATCCTTTAACAGTTTGCTTTCTAAAATGACATTCAGCCACTTTCTTCCCTTGATGCATTGATACTTAGAGAAGGCAAACAACTTCAAAGAATGTCAAGGATATAAATAACTTTTAAATATTTATAGCACCAAATATATTCTCCCAGACCACTGAAAGACAGCCTATTATCAAGACAGTTTATTCTGAGGAGTATTGGCATCAGGGTGTAATTTTGGTGAGAAATACTTGGGCAGGATTAAATTGATTAATTTTGACTAACACCATGCTTGGTAAATTAGACCAAAATATTTTCCAGTAAACCTTAATAATTATGGACCTGTGATTAGACACTTAATATTTCTATGCATTATAGACAGAGCAAAGCAGTTACTGACTTAAGTTGGTGGGGGTTTTGTACACATTTTATGCATATGTAAATACAGACTGTAGAGTAATTAAATGCCATTTCTTGTATTCTGTCACTGTGCATCCATTTCTGGACTGGACAAAGAAACCCTCCAGCAGTGATTATACAGATTGTAGAGCTGCACAGGGGGGCTCAGGGGTATATGTTACTTTTAGAAAATGAAAGAGAGATGTTTTAGACTGTGGATTCTTCAAATATATTTACACAATTTATTATTGAAGTTTTCACCTTACCCCTAAAATAGATTTGCAAACTGTTCTTTATTTGGAAAAACAAAGCTGCAGGTTTCTCTCAATTTCATTTTTTGTTTTTGTGAGTCTAGACTGCAGAAACAATAGAGCATCTACAGTATCCATCTGTAACACAACACCTGAGTGCTCCTACAAGGATTTCATTTTGGTATTTCCTTGGTCATCAAAGCCTTAAATAACTTGGGTCATACCTGCCCTAGACATTATCTCACTTGTTGTATTTTTGGTAGCAGGAAAGGCAAATCTTAGATTCTTACACTTCATAATTTGTCTGAAGTTGAGTCTTCCTTATACTCCAAATTTATTCTTCATGAGCATGAGGGATGTTTTGATTAATTGCAAAGTAAGAGCAGAACATGAGTAGAATGATCAACTACAGTTTTGATTGATCATTGGACTCTAAATGTAAGGACAAAACTAACCTGGACACAAATTTGGCACAAGATACAGAGATTTTTTCAATATATTCTGTAAGATGGTTTGGTTTGTTGTAAATTTTGTGCTGTAATGGCATGAAATGATGAATAAGGTTTATAATACCAACATTCAAAATGAGGAATTCCAGTCAACATTTTTTTTTCATTTTGATGGTATTTTTGGACCTGAGAAATTGTTGCAACCAGACCAGTCAGGGAGAAAATAGCTATGAAACCATTGTGGCCTCTGAGCTAAACAGACCCTAAATATTATGGATCAACACCAATGCAATTTTTAAGGCTTTCAGAAGGGTTTTTTCATGAAATTTTGTAGAGAGTGTCTATGTTTTATGTCTACAAAGTAGGAGACTAAAGCCTGGAATAATTTAAAGTTTAGTTATGAGAAGCTAAAAGAATAATGACATTTTCAGTTGGCACCATTCCATTCATATTGTCCATAAAAAGAATTTCATAGTGTTTCCAAGGACCTCCTAATCTATTTCTCTCAATATTGTTTGCTGAATAATTTTATTAAAGTGTAGAGAAAATGCTATGACAAGTGATGTTTTATTTTAGAAGATGATATTCCAAACTGGCAAAAGATGATAGAAAGAATCCAAATGTTGTAAAATTCACTGATGCTCAGTAGAAGTTCTTATTGAACTTCCTCTTTCATAATCTGTAGTGAATCTAATTTTAACAAATTCAGCAGGCTTTCTTTAAATAATGTAAGGAAAGCTGTCCCCATTATATGGACAAAGAGTAAGAGTGATTATGTTTATGTAAATTGTTTATAATTTAAACTTATTATATAAAATTAAGTGCTAATTTTTTACTTTTTGGTGCGAGTAAATGTTAAATTTAATTAAACCATAATCAAACCATAACAACAATATTAGAGCATAATAATATATGTATAAATTTCTCACCTCTAGAGACAAGTGAGATAGATTTGAGCTGGTTCCTGTTGTTTGGCTGTTATTTTATTCAATTTTATTTGCCCGTAAGTCTACACGTATGCAAGGTCTTCAAAATTTTGATGCTTTTAATTAGCATTCAGCTGTGTCTCAGATCCATAATCTCTATCAGAGACCAGACCAAGCTGCCAGCAATAAGTAGGGACCACACATTTTGGGGAAGAGTTTTTATGTGTCTTCAGCATTTTTTTGGAATGAGACACCTGCCAAATTGGCACAGTGCTGGGTCAATTTTCATGACTCATAAGGCTGAAGGAAGACAGAGGTAGGGTCTTAGCTTTTCACTTTCTGACTGTTGACCTTCTTCATGTCTTGGCCCTCCCCAAACCAGACGTACAGACAATCACAGCTTTGAACCTGTGCACACCTGCCTGATGCACACAAGAAAACATATTTATTCATTTGAAATAAGTCAAGAGAACAATTGCATAGCACTGTCTGGATCTGGCCAAGGAGGAATTGCTTTATTGCTGCAGCATGTGTTGGATCTTTATTTTCTAAACATCCTGCTGGGAGACGTGCAATAAAACCCTTTTTGCAATCGTTCCTCTCTCCACGGCGCTAAGGGTTCCCTGTTCCATCCTATTCCAAATAACACATGTGAATGCCTTGCCTTTTGTTTTTAAGTTAGGACAGCTCCACAGGGCACATATTAACACACATTAATGAATGGATTATGGGCTTGTCAGAGCTTCCGGTGCTGAATTTAGAGCCCATTAAAGACCAGGCACTGATTGCACTGGAGACTGTAGCTCTCTGTTTAATCCCTGGCAGGTGGGCACTGGTGCAAGCTTCACCATCTTGCATCAGCAGTGAACCTCGAATGTGACCTCTCCAGAGGGAGAAGGGTAATTCATTTGCTGTGTTTACTTTATCTTCAGCTTCTTTTTAGAGGGAGGCTTCTAACTGTGCTGAATTGTTCTAAGCGAGGAGTGGCAGATGTGCGATGTGGCTCAGGTTTTTGAAGGGTTCTGTAGCAGTCTCTGTATGCTTGACCTTCAGACAGTTTAAAGTCAAGTCCCCATGGCTAAGAAATGAGTGTATATTATGAGCTCTGCTAAATTAACTGTAGTTTTCTTGGTGGACTTTCACTCCCAGGACATACATTAAAATTACACTCTTGCACAGTGACTTTAATTTCTGTTAGGTAAAAGGACTGGTCAGTTACTGCAGTGCTTTTGTAAAATATTACCTAATAGAGGGTGAAAACACAACAAATCAGGACAAACTTGAAATAAACTCAATTTTTTTTTTTTTTTAGCATACTTTCTTTTCTAACTCACAATGCAGTCCCAGGCATCCCTTGGATATCATGGTAGTAATCAGATTAAAAAACCCCAGCCAAACAAAAAACCTCCCATAAGCAAGAGGGAGGAAGAAACAGTTACCTCTGAAGTCCAAAGTCTCATTTCATGCCAGACACTTCTCCTAACCACCACCAGTCACTGAAAGATACTTTTGTCTTGAGTTTGTAGGGATAGATCCACATCTGGTCCAGGCAGCTGCAAAGGTTAATGGGAAGAGAATGCAGTCCATTGCTCCTTAGATAATTTGAAGGATGAGCTGGGAAATGCCAAACACTTTCTAGAACCTCAGTGACCAAATTCAGAGATTTTCGCATCTATGCATGAGGAATAAATTCTTTATTGTTATACAACCATTAAATTCACACATAATTCAACCAGGTTAAAGGAAAGTGAAACTAGAATTATTTTCTCACAAGAGCCAAAATAGAAAATACTCTTCTAAAACAGCAAGGGTGGAAATGATGCATGTGAGGGACTGAAAGTATGCTCAAATTACTTTAATCTTGTACCAAATTCAAATTGTGATATTCTTTTGTCTTCCTCTTGCCAAGCTGATTTTCTCCTCTTTTGTGACTAGGTAATTGCCAAATGTCTAACTCCCAACTGTTGGTGAAAATTTCTCCCTTTAAGAGACTTCATCAGAGAGCGCCTGTGCTTGCAGAATGTTAGCTCTCACAGACTCTTTCAGGTATTCTAGTATTTATAATTTCTTCTATAAAACTCTCAATTTCCTCATTAGCCATGAGAGACGCTTCCCAGATTTCTTAGTTAAAAAAAAAATTAAATACATTATTTTGGTATTAAACAGATGAAAGTGTCTTTTTTTTAGATCAAGGACTGTTTCACTTTATCTCCTTATCAATACCTTTAGCAAACAAAACTCTTTTTTTTTGTTATGTTCTTTGGGGATTTGTTGTCATATTTTTACATGAAATGTACCTTAAAATCTACTTCATGTCTGTATCTGTGTATCTTAACCAACAGAGTTGATACAAAACCCTGAACAAAACATATTTATGTCATTAATCAGCTGGTTCTTGACAGAGGTGAGACATGGTGGCAATTCACTCTTCCTCCAGTCATACTACCAGTTATTTTGGGTGATTTTAAGGTATTATTTTCATTTTACTAAAAATGTCAAACCAAACAAAATTTTAAAGATGTGAGACATAAGGACTTGTTCATTTGCTTTGAAAAGAAAACAAACTAACAAGGAGGTATAATGAAATAGGAAATGCCACTCCAAAATGTAGATAATCCTAACCTTTAATTAATCCAACCTTTAATTAAAAGAGTTAATTGTTTTAACTTACACTTTCCTCTTTTCTGTAAGTCTGTCCTTCCTATTTGTTCTTGTTTCTTTTGTTTTCCTAATTGAGATTGTAACTCAATTGAGATTCACTTCTGCAAATAACATCAGCATAGATGCTGAAAACAAATGTTGGCACAATGCACATAGACATCTAACAGATGAATATCATGTGGAATTTGTAGCTGGCTCTGGGGAAAACAGGTTTAGATGGAATCTCTTTTGCTCTTCTTTCACTCAGGAAGTGCTGAATCTGTTGAGGCACTTTGGCAGGACCCTTCATGCCATAAGTACACAGTAATGGTTACATCCATACATTTTTTTTTCCTGAGTGAGGCAGTGCACAAAGAACACCAGAAAGCTCCTGCCCACCAGAGATTTGGATTGTAAAATGCTTAAGGGGTTTTATGTTCCCTATGCCTCAAGCATTTCTCTGCTTCCCAACAGCTGGTCTGAGGTCTGATCTTTGTCCAGTTCAGAGATGCTTTATCAGACCTGAACTGGGGCTTAATCAAAGTTTATCTAAATACTGACTTGGAAACTGTGAGGTAGAGAACCTATCAGTCTATCTTGTGTCTCATTTCCCTTCCTTCCTCTGGCACTGACCTTGCTGATTTCATAACTTCCAATTTTTAAAGAGCATTTCATGCTCATTTTGTGTCCAGAGTCATGGGGGTTTTTCTGTTCATGAGAACAAGTCTGCTGGTAGATTGTATCATTCTTAGCACCTGTCCAAATTTATTAAGCTATATAAAAGATTCAGCAGTTTGGAGGCATTCAAAGTGTGCAATTTTAGTTCATTTGATTAGGTGTGAGGTACATGTCACAGTGGACTACCTATGCAAGGTGAATGTCAACCCCTGCACCTGCAGGAAAGGGGATTTTCTTTGGGTGAAGGTGCAGTGCCAAGGGATGAAGCTCTGCTGCTCCATCTCGTGGGAGGAACTAAGCACATCATGGTGCACTTGTCAGGCAGATTCAACATCTCTGTATCCTCTTTAACTACCCTGAGTGAAGGGATAAAACCTCTGTCTGCTGTGAAGGCAAAGATTCAAACAAGAGAAACAGGTGACACAAACCTGGCAATGACCTCTGCAGGTGAGTTTTCACTCACATACAAGTTTTCTTAAGTCCCCTTTCACATTCCTCAAGAAATTAAATTCCAGATGTTGTAGATGTAGGAACAACACCAGACCAATCACCTCTACTAGCCTCAGTTAATATGTGGTACCTAAGAGTTCCTGCCCTGTAGCTCTTTTAGCATCCAGACTCTCTGACACCACATAATCCTGTGTCCTGCGTCCTCACCCACTCTTTTGGACTCCATTAAAACTTCATTTAATGAAACCAATGGCAGTCAGGTGATTTTCATGCCATTAATGGTGGTAAATTCTACCTTTGCTGCAGTGCTTTCCTTCCAATTGTTTCTAAATCTCCATGTCCCTTTGATCACAGGATAGATGCCTGTTCCTTGGGGTGTGAGGCTTCTGTGTGATTGATTGGTAATGACAGAGCACTGTCATAGCACTTCTAAGTGCTGATTTGACCAGTGAGAATTCCAGCAAATTCCCTGTTTCACTAGCATGGATCTGCACAGTCCCTCAGTGACTGTTCTTCTGAGAGTCCAGGAGCATCTCAGTGGGACAGAATTTTCCATATAATTCTTGGTTAAAAAGTATAAATTAGTTTTTGGGTTTGGTTATTTTCATAAGAAGGAAATGCCAGGTAATATAAAAGTAAAAGGAATAAGTTAAAATTAGTAAAAAAAAATGTTTTAACTTATCATTCTTAGAAAGACACAGTCTCCATACACACAAACACACAAACACACAAACACTTTCCTTTTCTCAAAAATCTATTTCCTCTGTTGCTTTTTAATGTGCATCTTAATTAATGCTTACATAATATATATATTAATTTATTCCATTTAATGTTAGTTTTAAAGAAAATTGTGCAGTCTTCAGCATTGTCTTCAATGTGATCAGATTAAACCATGGAATATTAAAAGCAAATTCCATGTGCTTTTTATATTCACCAATCCTTCAGAAAACAATCCTGATTTAAGTAAACACACCATGTAAGCAGTTCTTTCCCCTGAGGACTGAGAGTGTAAGGCCCTCAGAATGTATTATTGAGAGAGAAATCAGCTGAACAGCCTCTCTTACCTTAGTCTGGGAGGAATTCCATGAAAGCCAAACATGAATATTTTACTGGGGAAGGGAATGACAGTTTGGTTTGCTGTAACTTATTTATGAGTTGAATTTCCAAAGCTTTTTAAGGCACGTGCATGCTTTTTGGGTCACTCTCTGCTTTTGTTACATCAATAGAGAGAATAATTGCATTGTCTTCAGTGAGATCATGACATATTCACACAACCATTAAATAAATAAATATTATTAACAAGCTTGGGTCTAGATCCTTCACAAGCTGAAAGAGTATCATCGCTTCAGGTGTTAGATATCTTCCAGGAATTTAACACATTGGGTTTAATATTCCCCCATGTCATCCACAGGGAATAGAGTTTGTGTTTTGCCATGATCTGCAACTACCTTTGTCTTGCCTTCCAACTAAATGAAAGCATGGTGTGCTCTCACTAATTAGTTATAACAAGGTTTGACAAGGATTAGAATTTTCCCCCCAGTCCAAAAATCTGCCTACAATTCTCTGACATGTAGGGGGACATAGGCTGAAATCTGTGACAACCCCATGACACATAAAAAAAAATCTGGATTTTTATTTGTAATGCCACTTGCAGTACAAACAATCATAAAATTTGAACCTAAGATTGAAGAACACCTGATGAAAAAGAGCTCTAAATCCACCAAGCTGGTATTTTAGATAAAAAAATTAAAATTGTGTAATTTTCTTACTTTTTTTGGCAGTCCTTGAATTAGCAGTGAGTTTACAAGGAGGAGGAATTGTCAAATTCTGAGATGTTAGTGAATGATTTATTAGGTGTCCAAAAGCAAACCTGTGAGCCACAAGATATAAAGAAAACAGGCCTCAAATGGTCAGTCCAGATTTCCTGCTAAAGACTGTTATATTCATTAGGGAATCTAACAAAGAAAAACATTACAAGTATCAAAACCACGTCTGATCTTAAGCTGTAAAAGCAGGAGTTTAAGAAATTTCTTAAGATGGGTGATTTGTTAACATTTGCATTACCTGCATGACATTGTGTAATCTCAGTGTCACACTCTTGAATTATAACTCTGAAGATCAAACTGGCCCCTCTGCCTCATGCTGGCTTTCCCATCCACTGCTAATTATGATGTTTGCCTTTGTGGGACTTTTATGTGCTTGGCATTCAAATGCTTTTTCCACTTGTGACCTCAGCTGGTGTGATCCTACTTCAACAAGAAGGCATGAAGCAGGGCTGGTTTTTGTTTCCATGTTTCTCTGCCTATGCTTTCACCTGCCTGCTCGATGCTGAGGGAATTTTGTCAGAAACACTAGAATTCCCAGTAGGTCAGTAGATAAATACTCCACTCAGGAATACCCCTTACCTACCCTGGGTTGTGAGATTATTAGCTAATGTCTGCAAAGTGCTCCAAAATCCGTGGATGAGAAGCAGCATGAATGTGAAAAGTGGTGCTAAATGTACAGAATTTTGAATGTATGTGTATGTGGGTGGGTGTGGATCTGTGTGCAAGCTTAAGCCCATACACTTGTGTCCCCATAGACATTTAGGATCACTGGATTTAGGAATCTGTAGCTGCTGAGTATCAATACCTTCCAGGAGACTTTTTGCCACCTCTCCAGAACTACACAGGAGCCTCCCCTTTTCTGTAGTCAGGGCTGTGATGTGCATTTTTCCCAAGAAAGCCTATCCAGAACCTTTATAGGGAAGAGAGTGGTTTTCATCATTGCTACAATGACTAAAAAAAAAAAAAGCTTTTATAATAAATTGAAATATTCACTGGAGAAATTGTAGTCACACCCCAAGACTTCCATACTCTAGCCTAGAAAGCTCCAACAAAAATTCCTTTCTCTTAATTGCTTTTATTTCAGGTCATACCTTGCATTTGCCTAAGGGTGAACTGATTGTGTATCTGCACAGTAGAGAAATGTTCATGCACCCTTGTAGAGATGCAGCTCTGTTCCCATGTCCTTCTGAACATATAGCCAGATATTCTCCCTTTTTTCTTTCTACTAGACCTCAAGTGGTTTGAGCTTTCCCTGAGTGTTTCTTACATTTCAGTACCTGTGACTGCAGCATTCATACTTGTAGGGTCTTTACAATAGATTGATCTGATCTTCTGAGAATTCTGATTTTAAATGAAACTTTGGAATGTAAGCAAATGGTGTGATTATGAGGTGGCACACTTTTTGGATTAATACCCAACAAAGGTTATCATGGTTTGTTTTACCACTGAACAGTTTTCTTAAATTTTTCTTTATTAAAAGTTATTTCCAATTCATTTGCAGCCAGTAAAGATTCTGGAGAACATTTCACATCCTTACAATGTTTTTTGTTCTCCTCTCAGCATCAGTTCTAGTCAGTAACAGATGTTGTTATGTTTCTTTTGTATCAACTTTGGAAAGTACTCTTGCCTCCTTTGGGATGAAAACTGCTTTATAAATGTAAGCTTATTGTTTTTTCTTTATAAGAATCTTTGACAGTTCACTGCTGTTGCCCATGGAACTTTGCCCTGGTAATAAAACTGTTAATAATACACTATCAGTCAACCTTAAGAAAGTAATGCAGTATTTATTGGGTTAGCATCAATGTTTATCATTCTTGAATCAATGACATAAATGACTTGTGTTGCATTTCTGATGGAGAAATAGGGTTGCTGGTGAAAAGATGGACCTGATTGTGCAGAAGGTTTGGTACAACCTTTGAATAGAAATACAAAATTTGCTTCATTAGGTGTGGTAGTCATGTACTTTGGGGCTCCTTTTATTTGTATAATTTACACACAAACTCTTAAGCTTGTGCAAAAAAGATTCCTTCAGCAGATAATGCTGGGATAAAATGGGGGAAAAAAACCCTCTCTGAACATTTGTTGTTAATTGCATGTTGATTTTGAAGCTCACAACCCTTAATTCAAAATTTCCATACTTTGGTGCTTTGACAGACCCTTAGGGAGCTGAAGAACTGAGTATAGGAACAGAGTGTAAGAGACTTTTATTTTTAGTAGTGTAGTCTTTAAAATTGTACTGAAATTTTTACTCCTGTTTGGTTAATCAAATTTTTACTCCTATTTTGCTGGCCAAATAATGCATGTCTGTGTACCCAGACTGCAGCACAGTATCACAGAGTAGGAAAGCAGTAATAGAAACAATTGTCAAACTGCAGTTTTCTGCCTGCTCAAACTGAGCAAAATCTTTCAAATGCATGTATCAATTTTCTTAATGCAGTTTCCATTTTTACCTTCCTTCTGCTATCACACCAAATGTAACAGAGATGGGATGTCAGTGCCCCAGATGCTTTAAAAACACACAGATCAAGACAGCCATATAAAGAGATACAAAGAATGGATAGACCAAAACAAAAGAAAAAAAAAATCAGAAGACACAATGAAAGTTCAAGAATGACGTTAAATTAGCATGGAAGTCAGAGTTTTGAGAGAGAATTTGAAAAGGGAAAAATTACCTAGTCTTGTCTATCTTTATAAGTAACATAAGAAGCAGCATGGGAGGAAATAAGAAAATGCCTGTCTGAAAGTGTAGCACATAGATAGGAGAATGAAGTACCACAAGCCAAAGCCTGTTGCCAAATTCTTGACACTGAATGAGATCATCTTCTGTCCTTGTTTCAATTATTTATCTATAAATCATACTCATAAACTCTTCTGCTTTTCCTTCCAAATAGACAATAATGCAGAAATATTTACATTTGCATTGGTGTAGGTTTTCTTTTCATTCTACACCATTTCCTTCTTCCACCAGGAAAGCTGTTTCCAACATGAACTATGGTAAAGCTCAGTTGATCTAAACATTTTATTCTTGGTCTTTTGGGGAATGTACACCTCAGGGGTTCAAGAGAGGAAAATAAGCATATATTTACAATACAAATGTAAGTGGTATTGTAAAAGTATAAAGTGAAAAAGGTTGGAAACTGCTGATATGAAGAAATCACAGTCTTCTTTTGTAGAAGTGTAATTAAGAATAGATTCCAACTGTGATCTCTGCAGGCTTTAGATTTTCATTGAATGAAAACTCAGTCTACCATGTCCAGCTAAGTGAATATCACTGCACTGGAGTTACAGAAAAGCAGAATAACAGAGCAAAGCAACACCAAGAATCTTGTTCTCCGACATTTTTTTTTATATTGTTCCACAGAATCTCTGTTGCCATGTGCTTGTTATTATTTAGTTCAATTCCTTCAGAACCGTCCAACCAACAAAAAGCCTCAGTGTCCCTGCATGTAAATCCTCATCATTATTTAGTCATTACTAGATGTCAGCATGGAAGAGTAAATACAAACTGCACTGTAAGAATGTAAGGAGAAATTCTAAAGCAGGATGTATTTGTCATGTGGTCTCTTCTCCATCATATATAATTTGCCAATACCTTTGTCACAAACCAATGGAAAATACTGCTCTTTTTATTTTGTTTTAGAAGCCAAGATGGTTCCCTTTGGAAATAGCTTTCTGACAGACCTATTCTTTACATTATTTGGAATGAAGTCCATTTTAACTGATGTCACTCCCTATAATATTTCCCTTAGAAGTTCTCTTTACCTTCGTAAACCAATAGATCTAAAGTGTCTTAAGACTGATGTAATGGAGAAATGTTTAAACAAAAGTGTGTAAAACCTGTGATTTCATTTCTGTAAACCAAGTCTATTTCCAACAGTATAGCTTTACAATTAAAGCTGTTCAAAGTTTCTTGAGAGGAGGTTGTCTGGAAAGCTTGCCTTCATGGTTAAAAGATTTTTTTGTTAAATCATTTTAGCCTTGAGTGATGGCTTGTCACTTTTCATCTAGCATTGTTTAAGAAAAGCTCAGTTAAGGAATTCTGGTAGGGACTCTTGTATTTAAAACTGCAAAGAGTCCAAGAGAAACAGGAACAATACTTTAACAAACTTCGTCACCTATTTAGCAGTAGTTTTTTTCATGTCTGAAATACAAGAGGGTTGAATAAAAGGAAAAAAAAAACCACGTTAAACAGAACTGAAAAAGATACTTTTGTTGTGGATTTTCACAGATATTATCTCTCCTTTTTTAAGCCAGAATTAAAATTATGCTCTTTATTGTTTAACTCTACTAGGAGCATGATACAACAAAGAAAGCTTAATATTTCTGTCTGTCTTAACAATGAAGACATGAAAATGACCACTTGATTGCGTTAGAATAAAATGGCAGCTGCTATCGCTCAAAAAAAAAATCATTCTTAGTGTTGAAAGATGATTTTGCTAAGAGACTTCCTTGTTCATTTGTACTGAGATCAAGTACAATGAAGTTTTGCAATACATCATATCGCCCCAACCCACTAGAAATTAAAACAAAAGGAATTCTTTGTATCTCATTGGCATTCAGACCATACAGAATGGTGTCAATTACATAGTAGACTTCATGTAAAATATCTGCTAACAAATGTAGAGTGTAATGGAATTCATAACACACTAATGTTTCATCTCTGGGATAAATAACTGTGGTACAGGAAGGGAAAGAAACAATAAAAATCGTGTTTCGTATTGACTGATTATAATAGAAACAAGGCACATGGATGCCTCAGAAGCATGGATGCTTTCAAGGTATAACAGGCTGTATAAGCATGTAGTTTAAACTCCTTTTATTTTGTTTTGTTTTATCTTCTGGTCTTGTACTTCTCTTTTCTTCTCCAGTTAGATCAGGGAAATTTTTTATTGTCACCTGCAGCCAAAAAGACAGCATAGTGTGATAGTTATTGACAGCTGAAAATGGATGGGTGAAGATAGCTGGGAGGGGTGCAATCCATCAGCAAGTAAAATAGATAACATCATTTGGGAGATATAAGGTTATTGATATTCACCTACCTGAGGAACTATCCCCCATTTGTACTGTGATAAATACTAAATTTGTAGACTCTGGAGAAGTCTAATTGCATCACAAAAACTTCCCCCAAAAAATATACATCTCACTAGGAGGCTTTCTTATCAGACAAATCAGTGTCTTGGAGGTATTTTCAGAATAAATAGGTATGGACAGTTTAGGTAGGATGTGGCTAGGGTTGGTGAACGAAGAAAACAGAAAGATGGAAGAAAATTAAAAGTACTGAGATAATGAATAACAATAGTTGCAAAAATAGTTTTTAGCATGGTAGATTTAGAAAGACAAGTCAAATTATTTGATAGGAAACTCTGATAAAATGACCACTAATTAGCAATATATCTTTTCCCAGATGAGCAGTGATCTTGTTATGCAAAGTAAATATGTCCTGCATTGTTTCCAGCAATGAGTATAATTTTCATTATATTGCATTAAATAGCATTGTCTTTCATTTCTAGGCATTATAGTGGCCTGTGTTGCATGGATATGTTCTATACTCCATGGTACCTGAGGGTTATCTCTTCACCCCAAATTAATTACTATGACCCTTAGAAGCCTCTTGCATATGGCTGGGGTGTAGTGTATTCATAGAATAAGGGGAAATGTCTTTAAACTGAAAGAGAGTATATTTAGATTGGATATTAGACAGGATTTTTTCTCAGTGAGCGTGGTGGGACATTGGAACAGTTGCCCAAAGAAGCTGTGGATGGGGAAAATGTTCAAGGCCAGGTTGGATGGGGCTTTGAGCACCCTGGTCTAGTGGAGCTGTCTCTGCCCATGGCAGGGAGGTTGGAACCAGATGATCTTTAGGTTCTCTTCTATGATTCCATTAAAATGTTACCCTGAAGTTCTTGACCAGGAACTGAATGCAGCAGAAAGTATTTCCCAAATAGCAAACTGGCAAAATTAATGGAAAGAAATATTAGGACAGACCATAATACACTTCTATTTGGGTTAAAGGATCACCACCATGAGGAA
Source organism: Dicaeum eximium (assembly GCA_013396995.1). NCBI lineage: Eukaryota > Metazoa > Chordata > Aves > Passeriformes > Dicaeidae > Dicaeum > Dicaeum eximium. Next base: position 79,030 of record VWZP01006437.1, on the reverse strand, counting down.
CACACACATAGACTCAACCCAACAACCCCCCACCATAACCTCTGATGCTAAGCAGTCATCATTCATTTAAAAGACAAGATATTTTGGTGTACATTGTTGAAAGATTCTCCTGGAGTCAACCTGCTCATGATTTAATCTTATATTGCCTTTGAGGAAACAGTGTAATGCATTTTATCACATGTTGATTCTGTCAGATTCATATGTTGCTTAAAGACACCATGATTTCTGGATAAGGCAGAATTAAATGAGAAATTGCATAGAAAGAAAGAGATAGTAGGGGGAAAAATAGGTACAGAAGTGGCAATAAGAAGCATATTGCAAGTTTTGTCATCAGATTTTATGAACAATATTTGAGCATCTGAGCATCTGACCTGCATGTGTAATAACTGGAGAGATACACGTTCCTAACGTGGTACTTAGGTACTTAGAATTAGTCTTTGAAACACTGATCCAGCCTGGGTACTGAAACTGGACCCACTTCTCTAAACTGGATCACTGAAGTTGGAAAGTACCAAATGTATTGGTAATTTGAGAATGTTAATTTTATTTTAATAGATAGTTAAATTGTGTGCTCTGTTCAAATTACAGCTCTGTGAAAATATTTTCAAATTTCCTGTTTTTCAGGTTAGGATAGGTGGTGGATAGAATACAATAAAAATTTAAGATGCAAAAAGACCATAAATAAAGAGTTAAAAGGGTTAAAATTTTCATCTTAGTGCTTCTTTTTCTTTCCTTTATTTGGATGCACTTGAATATCAAAAGTTTGATAACAGCATATCATAGGAAAATTCCTTCTGATCTCCAATGCAATATTATCTGCAATAATATCTTTCTGCCTACTGAGAGAAGTAGAATTTGGACAGGCAAATGTGCACACCAGGTAAGTATGCTGGATTAATGAGTTAACTTGTCTCCTGTGACTGCTTTTACAAACAGAAGCAACAGTGAAAGAGGTGGATCAAGTGAAAGGGTGGATAAACAGTGTAATACAATAAAAATGAATGGGTGGACATAGCTGCTGTGTAAAGACAAGTAAAATATAGAAACAGATTAAATTTTAATGGTTTTATCAATATGTTAAAAAAAAAAGCCAAACTATCAACAGGTCTGAATGACTCAATTCATCCCTTGTGTTTTATAGCTTCTTAGCCATACATTCCTTAGTCATGTTTTTGCTTTCTACTGTACACATGCCTTTTTACATGCCTTCACACCAACAACATGAAGTATGTTTTCACTTTATCACTGGAAATATAAGCTATTAAAAAACCTATTGGACTGAAATTCAAGGAAAAGACTGATAATTTCTGTGTCGTTATGCTTTTCAAAAACGTTAAATTATATGACCCTTGGAGGTATTTCATTTGTGATCAAGGATTTTTTCCCCTACCTGGAATAAGTTCTTCTGGCAGAATCATCTACTAAGATAACCTGAGTACTACTAAACTGCTTAACATCTACTTTCTTTCATATGACAGGTTGGATGAGACACTCTGAAGCTGAAATCCATTTTTCTCATTAAAGACTGTATTACTGTCTTAAAAGCAGTTAACCATACCACATTTGATGCTTATTACCACTGATCTGCATAAAGCCCAGAAAAAGCAAACTCACTTCTCAAGAAGAAATCATATTTTATATACCAGATTAATTCCCATGACATTCAGTGAGGTGTCCTGCGAACTTTAGAAGAAATTTCACGAAAATAATTTAAGAAAATTGCAAATGAGTTCCCACATCTGGCTTGAACTCATCTATCATTCATTGTAACACGAATAAATGAAGACATTCATCACAAAGCACGCAACAGAAATTGTGTTCTCCTATTGATATAATTAAATACTCATAGAGGGCTAAATGCATAATAGCTTCCAGACCTTTTATTTCATGCCAGAATTCAATGGCTCCATACTCATATGTTCCTAGTCAGAATCATTGTGAACCCTCTCCAGTTTCTAAACATTTATTGCTAGTGCAGTAATAATAAACATCTTGCATTTATAAAATGTAATGTTGCCTAGAATTTTTCATTTTTCAAGAATGTAGATCACACTGTCTAATGGCTCTCATATGTCCAGCATGCCCATGAACAATTTGTCTTCTCAGTGGAGTGTTAATCTGACACCTCAAGGACAGAGACAGTTTCAAGAAGACTCTAAAAAAAGCTGGAATATTTCATGTGTTGCAATAACTACTGAAAGTCCAAATATACTTACTCTGGGATTACCCAAAGCTCTGGATTATATTACTTATGCTTTTCAGTGTTTTATTCAGGTGGGAATTATTAAAGATACCAGGAGATTTGCCTTTTTTTTTTTTTTTTTGGATATATGCCAAAAATAGTTAAGAGAATTTTGTAGTAATAATGACATTTATTGTGAAGTCCTGAACTGGATTTAGGGAAGGGCATGAAATTGGTTTGCTGGATTTCTAAAATGCTTAGACACACAAAAAAGTGGCATACCCAATTCAAACCTTTGAACACGGGGTGTCTTCTGGGTAAGAATGAAAAATCAAGACATGTTCTATCATCCATGTCTTCTTTTCCTAAAGGAGCAAAGGATGGACTGATGTTCCCATGTTCTTCATGAAATGTGCTCCAATCATGCAATAATTGTATCAACCTATCAAAGATCTGTTTAGTTTTATGGAAAGTTGTCTTCTGTCCTTACTGAGCTTTGAATCAAATGTTCTTATGCTTTTAAAGCTACTATTTTATCCATAATAACACTTAGCTGAAGAATTAGATGTGCTTTATATTCTAGTTAGAAAATAATAGAAATTAAATTGATATGTAATGAAAGTTAAACTCAATTAAACAGGAAAAATATTCTGTCCATGCAAAGTGACATAATTACCCTGATTGAAGAATGATTTCTCTAGGCTTATTTGCATGTGGTCCAATTATATATGTGAATGCTTGCTTAAAATAGGGCCCAAAACAGCTAGCAAAAATATCAGCTCATGGGCCAAGGAACTGAATCATGAAGTTTACACTATTTCCTGCCAGCAACAGAGTCTTTTGTATCAGAAAGCTGATGACAACATCCTAGAATTTTATCATGGTCACACTGGCCACTGGCTGTGATATGGTCTAGTTCAACCTTAAATGTCCGAAAAACTCATTTACAGTGCAGATCACATAATTTATTGTTGGATATCTCATTTGGGATGAGATGAATCATTGCCTCAATGTTCCTGCTTCTCCTCATGGACTGTGAAGTGAGCCTGAAGCTCGGGGTGGGTGTTTACCTGGAGCTACATTGCCCTTGCTTTGCTTCTCTTGAATGCCAGTAGCAGAAATGGTGACAGACACTTGGCTGCACTGAATGTTCCAACACACCTCAATGGCATCCTGAGGGACCATTCCTACAGGACTGTTTGCTGTTCCAAAAGAAAGGAGAAATCTACATGGTTGTCTATTTGATAGTCAGGCAGAGCTTTCCTGTGCTTTGAAAACAGAAAATCAGTTCTTTGGCCAGGGAAATCTCTACCCTGATGGTGTAAATTGTATATTAGCTCTGATCACATTATCCTTTCAAGGAGAATGTTGTCTTTCTGCATTTATTTACAACTTTGTAATTAATTTGAGTTTTATTTTCTAGACTTCACTGCCGCAGAAACCACTGACATAGGAGGAAACAGAGGATTGAACTGTAACTGGGGAAGTTTTGATTTTATGAACTGCTCACTTTCCTTTAAGGGGAAGGACAAAATTAATATTTTAAGTATTGGGGTCTTCTCAGGTAGAAGGCAAAAGAAACTTTCTTCACTTTCTCCAGACCATGTATTACTTTATCAGTGGAATTCCAATGCGGAATTTTTAAAATCTTTTGGTCAATCAGACACAGGCATTCAAAAACTGAAGTCCTTGTTGAACATTAGAGTAGTAGTGTGACAGTCAGGTCATTTAGTTGTTGTTTAAGTGTTAATCAAAAACATTTCTCACTAGCTGCTCTATAAAAGAGCTAGAAATTAATTTAGATCTCTGATTGTAGCTCCAGGACTTCAATGACAAAAATATGTTCCTGAATAACTGGGAAATTTGTATTCTTAAATTGTTACAAAACACTTTGCATGTTTTCAGTCTTGGATTTCTCATTTAATTTAATCATCTTTTTCTTGCCAAGAAGTCCATTGTCTTGCTAGGGAAAAAATGTTTATGTGAAGCTCATATTTTGTTATTAAAAAAGTGGTTTTATCTAAAAATTCCATTCATTCATGGTCTTTTCCCCAGACTCTATAGAATCCAGAAATTGCACTCAATTGGACTTTGAGATTGCAATTCATATATCTCCAATTAAAGTAAATGGTCTTTAATCTGACTGCTACAATGTAACAATTTCTTTCAATAAATGGACAAAAATTGCAACCAAGTAAATTGTCTCAACACTCTGCAGTGATGTTTTTAATCACATTTTTATTCTGCTTTTAATTTATCTGCTTACAAAGTTATTTATTTGTCCCTCTTCTTTTGTTTCTCTGATTTTATTTTTTGTCTTCTGTTTCTTTGATTTTAGTAGAGCTTTTGGTATCAAATCATACTTGAAAAGAACAAAGAGTATACACAGCTTAGACTGAAACTCTGCTTAGGTGTTGCATAAATGTACCCACAGGAATTGCAGCACTTGAAAAGATTTCAAGTATGAATTCTAAATCACACTCTCATACCATTTATATTCATGTGATTCTTGGAATATCTTTTACTTGCCATGATCCTACATTACTGACAAGCAATATTTTGGTTGCTTTGAAATCTCAGGAGAGGAATCTATACAGGATAAGAGTGCACAAGGAATAATTATATGTGGATTTTTTTCTTTGAAGTAGGCAGAATCTGAATGATTGCCAGTGGTTTAAAATAATTACATGTGAGGTTAGTTGTTCAAATACTTTGGGTCCAAGATATGGCTGGAGGGTGAGCTGTAATCTGTCCCCAGAAGGAGCACCTGGTCACAGGGACTAGCCACAGCACCCTGGGGTGACTGGAGTGTAGATGATTTTGAATGAAAAATTCTTCCCCCAGTTCAGCACTTGGGGTGGTGTAGCATTTTCATGAAATCCTCAATAGCTTTTTTATCACCTGTGGAAGCCCCTTCTGTGAGCCATGATCATCTTCCTATGCCAGCTAAAATATCCTCAGGAGGTTTGTCTGTGTTTCATACACCAGCCACTTCTGTATCCTTCTGGAGAAGCCTCCACCAACTGCTGAACAGCAAAATTGGCAGTCAGTGATGTGAAATGCTCAGTAGACACGCTGCTCCTTATGTGCACTTACTTTCCTGATTTAATATAGTATTTTCTGGTATTACAAGTGTTTTACACAGATGTCACTTCAGATTCCCCTTTTTGAAGAGAAAAGAGAAAGATTTGCCTAAGTTCCCTGTTTAAAAAAAAAATAGAAGGCTTTATGAAAATTAAAATTTAAAGTCTGGTATTCTCTGTGGTAATTCTCCTCTGTCTGATTCACTGCTTTATAGGCCAGAAGTATGAAGCTATGAAATTTTTAAGTCAGTTGCCATAATGTCATTTCTAGTAAAGGTGTGACATGACAGCCTTTAACATTAAAGACAGGGATTCCAGTGATTTTTGCTGGCATACAAATTCTGGAGTTAAAGTATTCACAACAGCAAGTTTATAAAGTCAATACAAACCTTAAACCATAATACACTAAGCTGATCTGTGCTACTATAGTCATATCACTTCAGTTCTTCTGGAGGTGCAATTTTAATCATGACCAAATGAATATTAAGGTATTGAAATTCTCATCACCAAAAAAATAGGATTTTTTTAGGGAAGAATTATGAAAAAAAAGTAATACTGATAGTTTTTTTAAATAAAAATTTAAAAATAAAGTGAGATATTCAAAACTATTTTTACAAATAATACATGAGATGAAATTATAGATATGAAAACTTCACCTCTAGTATAATGGACTATCAGGTTTTTCTAAAAATGGTATTCTTCAGATAACATAAATCCATCACTAAAAATGTAAAAATTAATATAGCATGTAAATATTCCCTAATGTAACTATTTTATTATAGTGTCAGACAAAGAACATTCTAATAAAGAAACGTGAATATTTCACATTTGTTTTCTGGTTTTTGTGTTTTAAATTCTAGGAAACTGAGTGCTTTCCTTTTGTGTCTATTCATAATGGGAGTTGCATTCACTGAAGATATTTAAAGTGAGATTCATACCTGCAGTTTTTAATTATTATTTATTAGGTCTCAACAACTCCTCAATCAATGGACAGAAATGGGCTCTTTGAAGAGGAAATTTGAAGAAGTTAAACTGCATTTTTATTCTCCGGCAAAATTATTCAGGCCCTTGAAGAATCTATTTCTCTCTCTGGGCTGTAACTTCTGCACAAGTTTACATGAACATGGTTACATGGTACAGACCTACTCAAGGCAGTAGAATGCTGTCTGGTTTACCATGAATGACATTCCGTAGTAAATAGATTTTTTTTTCCATTAAAAAACCCCTGGTTTTATTTATTTAAAAAAAATCCCATTTTTGTTTTTTGGTTGTTTTTTTTTTATTAAATAAGTTATTTAAAACTAGTTTAAGAAAACCCCAACAGACTTTAAAACCCCAACACTGTTTATCCTTTTCCTAAAAGGTTTCTAAAAGCTATTCTTCAAGGATTAAGAGAAGAATTACTCGTGTGAAGAATTAAAGTGCTTATTCTGCCAGCAAAAGTGCACTTTTTTCTTACAAGAACTATTTTACTATATGTTTGATTACATCTATTTGATGTTAACCTTACAAAGATATTTGAAATTCCACAATTCAGGAAGTAATAATAGTAAACAATTTGTGAAAGTTCATAACAAATCATGATATTTCAGGTTTTATTAAAACCTCTACCTGATAAAACTAAAATTTTTATTATTCAAACCATGCACAAGAATAAATTCAGGAATTAATTTAGCTCCACGTGGCCATGTTGCATCATAATATATTAGATACAGACCTAAAGATGTTTTGATGAGATGTATTGATAGTTTCTAAATCTAAACACTTATGAAACCTCCACAGAAATGCAGATCATTACCTAAACATTTGAAAAATTATTTGCACTTGCAGTGCACATGTATGGTTTCATTTAAAAGCTCTTTGATATCTTGTAGTTTCTGAAACACTAATTCAGGCATTTTCTCTGCATTGAACAACTTACAAACCCCAAGAGTTCCTAACTCTCTTCCCTCTTAAGGCTACTGTATTTCATTTGGCCTCATTATTTTCAATTACATGGCATAAAAGGGATTTCCAGCATGACACATGGGAAGATATGGACACAGCTCCTGTAACCTGTGAGCGCATGAAGGGCATATAAGTGCTATTTGCCTGATGTTACACTGCAAAGGCTGATGGTGGTGGGATATCTTGCATCTGAATGGTTAGTAAGCTTCAAAATTATCTTCCATTTCCCATCTGTTTCTGTTTAAATTTGCAGATGTATTAGCACAACTCCAAAGTGTGCCTTGTTATTTTGACCCATTGCACTGTAATTTACATGAATAGGGAACAGAAAGAAGCTTCAATCAATAACTGGAACCAAAACAACCATGAAAATCTGGATCCAGATGCTCTTCACCCTATTGCTATAGAATAAACTCCTCCACATGCAATTAGCCTGCAGTTACAAATATTTGTCTCTTTGGATCCATTTTGTACTATCCTTCAGACAAGGATACCTCTAAGACATTAGGAATTTCTCTGAAAATCCACCTATACACAGGGCCTGTATGTGACTCTTTTAATGGTGTTTGTGGTAGACTGGACCCAAGCTTGTACAGTTATGAGTTTGTAGTAAAAATAAGTAAAGCTTGTTAATAATTCACACCATGTGGGCTGGAAGAAAGTTCCCTAAAAAAATAAAGCACTCTTGTCTCAGTTTCATAATATGAACAGGGATAAAAGCAGTAGCAAAATAAGCAAATATGTTTCTAATTGTGACCATTAGCAATAAGTAAAAACCGGATGAGGTAAACCACTAATGAAACCAGTAGATTTTGGAACAATGAGTCGTTTCTATATAAGCTTTCCCTATGTGTTGATTCAATTAGGGGTTCATCAAGTCTTCCTTCTGAATTGTCCTTTGGCTTTTTCTATGGTCAAGTAAGTTCAGATTGTTGCAGATTTACATAAATTACACAGGTAAAACTATTCCTTAAGCTTGAAATTAAATCAACCTGTCGTTATGTCACTCCAAAATATCTTACTTAGGGAGTTTGTAAATATTTGGGACTTCATTTTCCAAAAGAAAATGCATCAGGCAACTGTCTTCAGCTTACTGAGACAGGAGCTTAGAGTTTGGGCAAGGGTACAAATTTTTCCAAGTCCTGACTACTGAGTCAGGATCCCAGATTCTGAATGTCTCCAGAAAAGCATAGATTTACAGATTCTATAATATTAAAGCTACTGAGTATTTTACTGCAGTGATACTTGAAAAATAAAGGAGGTAAAGAAAGCAAAACCCCCAACCCTGTATATTGTCTATATACTGTGTATGAGTATATATACATACATACACACACACACACATCTACACTTCTAAATGTGTATATATAAATTCTTACACGCTTTGTAGGGGAAAATGGAATAGCCTTTAGCACAGCACTTTCACTGCTGTCAAGCAGGAAAGTTGCTTGAGCCTTCATGAAAGACTATTTGAAATTGGCTCTTTCCTGGGAAATTCTGTTGTGTTAGCAAGTTGGCATTTCCTAAAGAAATGTTTTCAGAAGGTTTCTAGTTTCTAGCACCAAACTGTGTTACAGGTTATAGGCACAACTCCTACCAATTTCAGCGGGAGTTGGAAGTGTCCATCCATACACTTAAGAACGAAGAAATAAAAGTGCTGGAATTTTGTAATTTACTTTTGTTGCACATGCAGCCCTCCTGCCAGGTGTTAGTGGTAGTAACCAGGACTGGGTTCAATAACATGTCTAGGGGACTCCTTCTAAAATAAATAAAAATGGTGGCTTGGTCCCCCACCTAAAACACCAACATTTAGGAATTTAATAATTTAACCTCTTACAGGTGTTCTTCTCCTGTTGTAAGTATGCAGGAGTTCTGAGAATATGAAACCACAAAAAGCTTTTATATGGGAAAATATGGTAAGTATATAGTTTCAAACAGTAAGGAAAACCCACGTAGCATGTTAGGGGTTTTGCCAGCTTCACAGTTCCATCCAGTCACACAGCTCTTTATGGTGTAACACTCTTTCTAATGGCAAAATAACCAATCAGCTGGGACCTCAGATGACTTAATTCCACAACACTTTGTCTTTATGAAAGATCTGCACTGCTCTTGTCATGGTACCAGTTTGGGGTTTTGTTTATTTATTTGATAATTTTAAAATTTTTATTTGGTTTGGGGTATTCCTTTGGGTCGATTGGTTTTTTTTGGTTGGTTTGTTTATTATTGTTTTTTGGTTTTGTTTTGGGGTTTTTTTATTGTTTGTTTTCTTTTGTTTTGTTTTAAATACAAAAGCAGGACATGGACCTGCTGGAACAAGTCCAGAGGAGGCCATGTAGATGGTCAGAGCACTGGAGCACCTCTAGTATAAGGACAGGCTGAGGGAACTAGGTGACCTTTAAGTTCCCTTCCATCCCAAACCATTCTATGATTCTGTGTCAGATATGACATTTAGGGTGTTGCTTTTCAGTCTTAGATGCTGCTGTTATTCTGCTCCTGTCAATTCATATCTTACAATATTGACCACTGGAAGTACTGTACATCACTGCCCAAATTTTGTGCTAAAAAAAATTTACATAAAGAAATAAATAATTACCAGCAGTTAAAACAGAAGAAATATTTGTTTCTCTATAAAAATAGAGGATTTATTAAACTATAAAATGGTGTTCTATTTTAGGGAATACAAGTTATCAGAATTGTCTTGCATGTGCTGCTGAGTTTTCCTTTTTAATTTCTGTTAAGTTTTTTCAAAACTTCATTAATTTTCTGAAAAATGGACAGTGACAATATTAAAACTATTATTATATGCTACAGTGGAATAATTAAAAGGAAAAAGCAGTAAAAAGATTGTGAAACAGAAAGAAAATATTTTGATAAATTAGAAATGTCTGCCAGGAAATTATAAAATAAAGTTCAGTTAGACATAAATTCTAATGCACAAAGGGAAAATTAATGAGACACCCCCATCACTTGTAAAGAAAGAATAAAGAAATAGTACATTTCAAAGGTGTTTGAATCAGATAGAAATTCATAGCATAGCATGATGGCTTAGGTGGATGTGATATTGGTCTGCCTGGGAACATCCCGTGGTGTCTCCTTGAATATAAGTGATCACACTGCAGCACAGGGACCTTTCAAAAGGATGCAGACAAATTGGAAAGGACTTCACAGATGTGGAAGAAAATACGTGAGGCCAGATGTTGATTAAGGAGTGTTGTGCTTTTGTTGGCTTGCTTTAGAAATTAAATCCATACACATACAGCATAAATACATAAACACAAGGGGGAAAGAATTCTTGTTTGCTGAAATACAGGAAAGTACAATTGGAAGTGCTTTAGAAGGGAATTAAAGATAAGAGGAACAGCAGGGAATATCTCTCACACTAGAAGAGTCTTGTGGGTGAGATGAAAGGATCTTTTTCACCTGAAGTACTTAGAACATGCTTGCATGGAGGGAGGTAGTCTCACACCCCTGTGGTTTCATGAAGGAGAGAGTTTGGGAATTTTGGACCAAAATTCTATTCAATAGAAGAGTGGTGTTATCAGATATAGGCATAATTTAGGGAACTGGTCATTGTTCCAGAGCAGATTTGGAATGACTTTACTACAAGCTGAAATTCCCTCACTCTTGTTTATGTATCCTCGTGTGACATTGAATTAATTGTCAATGTGAAAACAGCAGATCCATTAATTATTATGGATTTTTTTCAATTTATACTCATTTTATCATCTAATGGAAGTGACTGGGTTGCCATGTGCACCCTGATGGACATATAATGCTGGTACAGAAGTGCAGAGTGCTGTTTGTTATCAGTGATTATTGTTAAAGCTACAGGCAATTGGATGGGCTGTGGGGCTGACCCTGGCCTGAAATGCTGTTAACAGAATAAAGCAAAGCAAATTGCTCAATGACGTGAGAAATTGCTTGACACAGAAGAAAGCAATGTAAGAAGTTAAAGAAAACAGCAAACAGTACTGGGAGCAGGGCTGGTGGTGGTTCAAGGGGCATTCTGTGAGGAACAAGCAAATTGAGATAATTGAATCATGTCTGGACTGGATACTAGTCCAGTCTTTAGGGAGCAGTTCTGCATTTGATTGTGCCAGCCTTACCAGTAAAATAATCCCAGTAAAATAAATCCAATCTGTTCTTATGACCATATCACATGAGTTGAATCTGCTCCCATGGTCAGAAAGCCTAAGGTACTAGGGGGAATTTTCCCAAACTGTTGTCACCAGGATGGTGCCCACTATGGTCTCAACATCACTGATATCTATTCTCTGCTCTCTAACACCTATCAGTATAAGAGACAGTCAGATTAAAGCTGTATCTATTCTGATTGCAAAATAAATTTGTCCTAAACATCAGTTGGAACTCATGATGTGGAAGACTGAATCCACCCTCAGTTTCGAAACATCCTTGAGGATTTAGAACTTGTTCTGATTTTCATATAACAGTATTTGAAACATTTAAAGGTGTATTGTCTACAAAATAGTGCCAGCAAGTGCTATAGCAGTAAGAAGAATAATAACAATAGCAACAGCAAGAGCAATAAAAATGGAAGAGCATCAGCTGCCAGTAACCACATAAAGAAGACTGTTCAAGACAACCACAGCTCACATGCAAGAATTAAAAGGGATCACTGGGATAGTAAAGAGCCTCATTTGATCACACTTGTCTTTCACCACTGTCCATCAACAATTTAATCTGTAAGGCTAAACCCCATGCACACATTTGCACCTCACTCAGCTTTAGGCTACTCTGGGAGCACAGGTTAAGCAGTGTGTGGCTGTCACAGTTTTTATATGACTGACTGATATTTATACTTAGCATGTCCCACAGGCCTTATAAAGAACACTGTTTAGTGTTCTTTAATAATGTTACATCTTGGTGGGTGATCATGATACAGCCATGGTGAAAAAGAGAAATAGATTAAAGCACAACTTTGTGTACTAAATCCTATTTTTCTGGAAAGAACGATTTTATCCTGGAATATTCTGGGGAGAAGCAGTTGTCCTGGTTTTTATTTCTTTCTTTTTTTCCCCTTAAATAGAATTAAAAATGTGCTGAGTTCTTTAACTGCCATCTGAAACCACATCAGAGCTGAGCAGAAGCAACCTTGTTTTTTATCAAGATTTGATCTTAAGAATCAGGGGAGATATCTGGATTACTGATCAGAGCTACTCCATTGCTCAGCATAACACATTTGTCTGTCTTCCATTTTGTAGCTATTGGCCTTCATCCAGCTTCAAAGTAAACTATCCTGAGATTGTTCTTTCTTTTTTTCTTTTTCTCTCTCTCTTTTTTTTTTTTTTAATTTTTTTCCTAAAAGAAAATACAAGCTGTATGAATTTACAGTAAGAATCATGGCATTATTTTAGAATTACCCCCATGTTCCTGGGTCTGCATTCTGAAAGGAATTCCACTAATAGGTCTAATGAAACCCTTTGATGTCTGTGGGGATCTTCTCTCTGAGTACATTATGCCTCAAATCAATCCCATTGGAGAAACGTGCATGCCTCTGTGCTGTGCATTTATGCCTAGTCACAGTTTCCTAAATGCTGCCTTCACATTTGAAAATATGTTAAAAAAAGCTGGTTTGGGAGGTGAAGTGTGTCTGGATGCCATTCTGTTACAGACAAAGCCAGAAAAATCCTGAATGAGCTCCAGGAAGAGTGAAATTTGCCAAGACACTAGCTGAAGCAGGAGGTTCCAATTTGTTTGGACACTGAAGTAATATGTGCATGAGAGCTTCTGAGGGAGCAGGAAGAAGGGGAGAGATAGCACAGGGTACTTACTCTAGGATGAGTAAATACAATGTTTGATCTTATCTCTTTGAACTTTTTGACTCCATTAAAATACAAAACAGATTCTTGGCTGTGTTGATGGCAGTACAGCCACTGAGGTGGTGGCAGATGCTGTGCATCTTCAGAACCTGTTTGAAAGAAAAGACAGGAGCATTGATAGCCTAAAACAGGAAAGCAACCAGCCTGGAGCTGATGTCTGGATGGTCCAGAGATGGATAATTACAACTTAATTTTCAGGGTGCATTTTGCCTGAAGTAGGTTTGGAGACCATGAAACAACATGAATTCAGTGCTCTGGGCAGGTAGGGTAGGAACATTGAAGAAGGGACAAGGAACATATTGGCTTCTGAGGCTTTCTCATTCTATAGTCAGAAGAAAGCATTAAGCTTCTCAGAGGATTTTAATTCCTTATAAAATAGGTATTCCAGATGTATGAGGATCATCACTTTATAGCCCATCCCTTTTCTCCCCTCTGAGGAGGAAAATTTGACAACTTACTTATATTTACTGGATGAGTTTGAAACTATGCCAGCCTTCAAGACAAACTCTATTTGAATTAAATGGGGTATAATTAGCTGGCTGTTTTCTCCCTGGTATTTTCTTATTTCCCTGGAATCATGCTCTGTGTTCTAATATATGAAAGTATTAGAAGTATTTCAGTGAAAGATAAGGACAATACATTCCCTGGAAAATTATATTTTATTTATTTGGGACCCTCTGAAAACTAAGCTTTTTTCTATGAGAGCTTTAAAAAAAAGAAGCATGGCTACATGTGTCTGGTGAGTCCTATTTTTCATGGATGTACTGCTTTTGTGGGGTAGTAGGAAAGAAAGGGCTGAGGAGGGTGAATAAACCATTTTGGTTTTACAAAAGTATGTAACTGCAATGACTGGGCATTGACTTAAACTGTGTGACCAAACTCAGTGTTTAGAAGTGTGAAGTAATGAAAAGAGGATGTGCCCCTCTTGGCTACACATGCATTGCCACAGGGGGGTCTGGGCTAGCTCTTATATCACAGAAAAAAGGTGTGAAGATGTTTGAATCTTGTTTAGAAGCAAGAGATGGAATAGAACAAACTTTCAGGAAAGAACAGAGAGGAGCATAGGAGGCTTTTGAGTCTCTAATGTTCTTGAGCTTGGAATGTCCCATCTTCCCCTGCAACAAAGATGGATTCCTAAATTAGGAAAGGTGTAAGGAAAAGCAGCAAGGGTGAGCAAGATGGTAAAGGCAAATGTAAGTAAATAAATAGAGTAATGACATCTCTATTTGTGTGGAAAAGATACATGCTATTCTGAAACAACTTTAATTTAGGCAGGCTGATACTGGCATGGAGTACCATGAAGACTTAAAGAAGAACCCATGTGAAAAAGCTGCAGATATGAAAAGAAAAACTTGCTGAAAGATACAATTATTTAATTTTTGAGTGAACCAGCCTTCTTTTCCTCATAAATGTTCTGCTTTTTGGCATGTGATTTTTTTATCAAGCTTATATTAAGCTTTAATATTTCATTAAAAAAAAAGAAAGAAAAAATAGAAAAATTAAAAAAAAAAACCTGTGAAAATATGTAAGAAAAAAGCTGAAAACTTTCTTCAGAAAAATAAAGTAGTTTTCATAACTGTCATTTTCATGAGGGTTAAGAACAGAACTTCAAGATTTTCATGTGTTTTGGCATATTTTTCAGTGGTTTTGCTCAATGGTAGTGATCCATCAGAGATATTTTGTGTCCTGTGCCTTAATTCTGAAGACTTTAAAACAGCTTGTATAAAACTACATATGGAAAGTTATAGCTGCAGAGCAGTCAAATGTTATGACTGATCACTTGAGGTTCTTTTAGTTCCAAAGGTAGAGGTTTCACCTCTAGATTCAAGAGAAAATTCTGTATGGAAAAACAATTCAGAAGAGAGAGGAAGAGAGAGCAAGATATCAGTGAGCAAGAAATTGAACACTTAAAGCTTGAGTAGGAGCAAGGAAAAATGGGAGCATATAACAGAGACAAAATTATGCCCAGGACATAAGGACAGGGAGAAGGGGTAAGTGAATAAATGAGCAGGAATTGGAACTTGCATTTAAAACCTGAATGATATCACATAATGATAACAATGTAAGATATCTTAAAAATGAGCATAGTCCAGAGATACTCAGTTAGAAAAATAAGCAAAAGGCTGGGATGAGATCTGGGCAGAGGTGAGATGAAGCCCATTCAGTCAAATCACCAATTCCTCTTGGAGCCTGAGCTGAATTTGGAGTAAATTCCAAACCCCAAGTTTTTCATTTTGATTTTGGTTCTAAAATAAGATCGGGCAACTCTCAACAAGAAAGGATTTATTTTCTTCACCACCCCCAGTCAGAGAAAAGTCAAAATGTGAGGGCAGAGGGTGGGATGTTGAAGGAAAGTTGGTCAGTGGTAAAACAAAAAATAATTTTGTAGAAACTCCAAGTAGAAAGGGTCAAAATGAGAAACCTCTATGGGAACCCAGGCAGTAACACACCACTAAGTTATGAATGGAGAGAGAGAGGCAAATGTTATGTTAAAGAAACTGAACTTCCTGTGCTTTCAAGTTGTGGTCATAGCAAAATCTGGACTTACTAAATAGGTTGCATTTGCCTTGTAGGGTTCCACGACATAAATTAAATGACACATGTAACATGCCACACTGAAATGTGAAATTATTGTAGAATGAGAATTTGAACAATGAGAAACAGCTTCCGCTTCCACTTGAAATTTCCTGTGCAAAAAGGCCTGAAGATTTGTTTCTTTTTATAACAGTTACATGTAAATAGGCCCAAGTGTCCTAATCAAAGTTTCTTGTTCCATAAACTTCAGTAGCTTCCTATATGTGAACTTTTTAAGTGAGGTTAAGGAAGAATTATACATTACGATTTTATTTACAGAAATAGCAGTGTTGTTACCTAAAGGACCAAAAGAATTCTCCCCTGATAACATCAAAGAAGTGGATCTTCAGAGATGCAGAAAATTCCTATATGTAGTAAAACTGAGAAAATCTAACTTAGCTAGCAGAGCTATGCAAATTTAAAATATTTAGAAACTGGCCACTAATTTGTCTCTCCCCTTGCAGATTTCTGTCTTGCAAGAATTACAGAAAGTGCATTACTGTTGGAAGATACATAAAGCCCTACAGAAGTATGCATCTTGTGACATTTACTAAGCTTGTGGAAGTCCCACCTTGTAATGTAATTATAAAAACTACTTCTTGTCCTGAATTTGCCATCTATAAATCTCTAACCACCTTCCTGGAGGACAGTATCATTGCCTTTTGACAGATGGTGAGACTAAGGAGCAATAAAATAAAGCAAGTTACCCAAGATCACCCCAAAACAGCACCAACTCCCACTGCTTGTCCAGTTCAGAAGTCATATTAGAAAAAAAATAGAGAGGCAAGGCTGCAGGGGTGGTCTGAAGCATTCTGTCTGCAGAATTATTTCTGCAAATTCTTGGTGGAGGCAGAGAGTGGTACGCGTAAGTTTGGACTGAGAGAAAAGGCTCTGCTCCTCTATGCAGACTAGACCCATCCTATTAGTCTGGGTTTTGGCCACTTTTATAGAAAAAGATATGTTTAACCGGGGCTACTGAAGGAGGAGGAGCGGGAGGATTAGATGCACGAATCCTAAAACATACGAACATGCTTTATATACATTTTCACTATGAAAGCTGAGCTTTTGGTTTTTTGATGCAACTGGTTTGTGGCAAGGGCTCAGCAAGTGACGTTTATCAGCACTGCTAAGAAGCCCAGCAATAAGTCACTGCAGAAATATTTATTACCTACTGGTAACCGCTGGTAATTGCTGAAAAAACAACCTGGAAGACACGTCTATGCTCTTGCTGGAACGACTCACCATGATGTAATTCCCTAAGCACCTCCACTAGGAGACAGTAGTAAAAACTTATGAACATGTTCTCCCTGTTAACATTCTTTCCTTCTCCCTTTAATATAGCTGGAAAAAAAAAAATCTTTGTGCAACCATAAATTCACTACAAAACAGAATCGGTTGCTCCAAGTGGGCACAGCACGAGTACATGTTAGAAAGTCCTATAATCTAACAGTACTGCAATTTTTTTCATCTTCTGTTGTCAAGGAATTTAATTCACAAATATATCCCCCATTTAATGTTTAAAGGCATTAGCATGGAAATGGACCCAATTCTCTAATTGCTGTCATTGTCAAGGTGGCAGAGAAGCTACTGCTGAAATAATACTAAGTCCCTGTTTTGGGCAATATTCACCTGGTATTTGAGAAAGCTCTCAAGAAATTAATGCATCTTTTGCAGCAGTAAGAAATAACAAAAAATTGAGGCTTGGTGAGATGCTGCTCTCCACTGCCTGCAGCCCACAGTTCCTCCCTTCAGCCCCATTCAGTACAGGGAGCAAGGACACCTCCAGCTTCAGAACAGCCAAACTATCAGATTGGCCAACATTTGGGCAAAATTGCAGCTGCAGAACCTGGTCTGTTACCTCTCAGAGGCAAACTGTTCTCCAAACAGGGCAAGTCTTTAATTACCATTCCTCCTCCCCCTTCTCTCCCCCACAACACACTCAGTAATTCCCAGCTCATCTGGGTAGTTTCAAACCCATATTTACACCAACTGGTTAGTTTTGTTCTATTAGCTCTCAGACCATTTAAACCATCTGGTTTTCCTCTAGCATGTCCTAGACTCCTGACCTGAGTGATCTCTACATTTGATGTTCGTCCATGTCTGAAGTAACTGTTTTTAGAGGTGACAATCCCAATTTCACTCACTGGTGTGGGCATGGTCCCAGACCATGCTGTGTGGTTACAGATGCCTGTGCATCTTCTCCCCTGCACCACCTCCTGCCACATTTGAGCCAGGGCTATACAATCTCTGCCACACATGGTACATCAATGGGGAATATGCACATTTTGTAACCACAAAAAACAATCTTGAGTTCTAGTGTGCTTTTTGTCTCCTATGCTATTTAACTAGCTACAAAATTGTGATATTTTTTCCAGGAACAATCTCACAATAGAGTGTGCCTGGGTTTGATTTCTAGAGATTCTTGCTAAAATTCTTATGTGACATCATTTCAGGCCCTCACCCAGAAACCTGGGAAAATAAATTGCCTTGTCTGGGTGTTCAGAAAAAGAAGTAGTTCCTCATTTAAAAACAATAAGTTTACATAAAGGGAGTTAAAGAAACAGTTTTATCGGAGGGGAGAGGCTTTCTAAAACATTACCTTGGGAAACTTAAGTACCTAACAGAAGGTGAGACTGCTGTCCCCAAGGCCCAGCCCTGGCCCTGAACTCTTCCTACAGCAGTCAGGGTTATGGGCACTGTCCTCCCCCCTGCAGTTACATCCAGATCACACAACTCATTATCCTGGCTCAAAATCCAATTTGAGGGCAGTTTAAATCTTCTGGCCCGAGCCAGAGGCAATCAGTTTGCAGTAGTGTGTGGGCTGCATGGGATCCTCAAAGGCAGGTTGTTGTATCATAGGCAGCTTAGGAGCAGGCAGGAGGTGGGATGAATTGTTCTGGCAGTGTCAAAGTTTTCCCCTCAGCCATACATTTTCCCTCCATCACAATTTTCTACATCCTTCTCCCCATGAGTTCATCACTTCTGAAAAAAGCACACAGCTTTGCTGGACACAGATGTACTCAGTGTGCAACCTGAAATTTTGGGACTGCTGAATGGAGCTTGGTCAAACACACAGATGTGTCACAGGCTTTTCCACCCCTGGTTTCAGGGAGTAACCACTCACCCTAGAAGGCTGGCCTCACTCTCTTCAGAGTTTTGTAGCTTCTGTGAGCTTTTCTACCCATCCCCAATAAAAAGACCAGAGAGGAGATGTCAATGAAATCCACAGGCTGACAACTGCTCTGGGTGAATTCCATCATTACACAACCAACCCACTGAGACTCTTCTACTTGCCACCTCACCTCCTCTTGCCTTCCCATCAGAGCCACATTTTGCCATGATTCCGCTCACAGAGAATCAGTCTCCCCTGCAATACAAATGTCCAATGGGCCAGTTCTTACAGTTTCTCAAGCATTTTTTAGACAGAAATTGGAGACATCTTATGGGAAATATTGACTGAAAATTAGGGTTGTTTTTTTTAAGACACTTGAATCTTTTAGTTTGCAGTGAGGCAGCTGTAACCTGAAGTGTTCCACTAAAGGAAGAATATGGACCAGTTTCTAAAAACATTCTGTTCTTTTTTTCCTTCTTTTTTATTCTGCCAATATTTTTATGAAAAAGGTATTTTCTACATCCTGTAACTCAGGTAAATATCAATATAATTACATGTGAAGGAAAAGCCCTTTTCTAGCCCAGGAGAAAATCAAAATGGGAAAAATCAAAGGCTTTTTTGTCAAAAAGAAAAAAGTGAGAATATTTCCATACAAGGTCACTGTTACCTAAATAAATCACAGCCAGCTTCACACTCCAGACTGTATTTATATTTTGAGCCAGGGAACATCTGTTTAATAGTGGGTGGTCATGTAACAGCTTCATAGACAACAGGGCCATCCAAATACTCTTGGAGATGTCAGAAAGGGACTTACCCTGAAGTCAATGAGTTGTAAATTGGAGGAAAGTAGATCCCACTGTTCTGGAAGGATCTCTTCTCAGAAGCTGAGTGAAACTACATGCCAGAAACTCCATGGCAAGATTGTCCAGAAAAAATTCTTATTCTTTAAATTTTAAAAGTGCAAACTAGAAGTCCATAACATTTCTTCAATATTAGCTGCAGTACTTTCTGCAGTACTTTCCATGTCAGTGGCTTCCCAAGGCTATCTACCAGTATCTCCCAATGCTTGGATGAGGAGCACAGGGAAGGCACTGACCCTGATGGTTTCCACTTGTGCCTTACACAGGTCAGTCACCTTGGTAAAGAATTAGCACAGAAAAGAAACACTGTATAATTTTGGATGTCCTGAGACCAAGAGCATAGACATTGCTAGAACTATACACTATTATTGTCCCCAGTCTGTTGTCCCAGTCTGCTGCCACTTGTAGGCACATCTAACTTCACTGACTATTGAGGGACCTTTGTGGAGCTACATCCCTTCCACAGCTCCCAAGGAACCAGGAGCATGAGATGCCACAGGGAACAGAAGAAGAGTTCATTGCTGAACACTTCCTTCTGTGTATCTGAGATGCCTCATTTATTTGTCAGATTGTGTCTTCCTTCTTTTAGAATTTTCCCCTGAAAGTCTATGTCTGCTTATTTCACTTCAGGAGGTCAGAGAAGGCAGGATAAAAGCAAAAATGATGCCTGTAACAGAGATGCTTTTCACTCTAAAATATATCTGTTGAAACCCTCTTCTGAAATACAAATATCCTTTTATTTGGTCCAGTCCTTTCTCCTCCTGAAGGGATCAAATCCATCCTGTCACAGATGGTCAATGTATTCTTCATCAAACTGTCTTTGATTAGACAGTTTTTGGCAAATAGAAAAGCTTACGTTTTGCATCACTTTTACCTCAGGTGAGTCTCTGCTACCAGGCTATACAGTGTAGCTTTCCCATGCTAAATCTGAGCCAGGTAATCCTGTCCTATCTCACCCAAAGTGCAGGCATTAAAAGCAAATTGCAGATAGCTAGTTGCTATTAACTGTACATAGGGTTGCGTATTAGAATTGGTTTTGCTGCCTTGAAAATTCTAAGTCCATTTCATACAAGGTACTCTGCCAGAATTCTAAGAAAATGCTTCAAGACTGAAGATAAACCCTTCACTTTCCAAGAATCCCAAAACTGTAGGCATGAAAAGGACTGCAAACTGTCCAGTGTCATGAGGCCTGAGGCGTTCTGTTACTGCCAGACTCAGAACTGAAGATTTGTGATGAACTTTAAATGTAGATGTCTTCTAACTTTAGGTACAGCAACTCTCATATATGTGTTTTAAGGCTCACTATCCCTAACTCTTGCTTAATTTCTTTTGTGTGACAAAGAAACTTCATTAAGAGAAAAGAACATGCCAACAATCTACCTTCTTATACTGAGGGAGCGGTGAAAAATACACACTTGGGAAACAATTCTACGGGGTGGAAAGAAAAAAGAAACTGCTATGAAAAGAAAAATATTTGTCCAATTTTTATGTTTCCTTTGCTGTTTCAGTTACCTGGATATGAATGGGCCTTATTGAAAAATTAATAACAAGAGCTTAGATGGGAAATATCCATAGGATTTTGTATATAAACCACTCTTGTCTAAAGGTCCTGATCAAACAGCTGGTAGATATTAGGGACCAGCACTCTCTATACACAATAAATAAGTACTATAGTATCCTACATTGGTATCCTGGAATACTGTAGTAGTATTGTTTTGGGCTGCATGAGGATAATCTCAGTTCTTATAAGACACCATAACTATATTGATCAATGCTAATTTAAACCAGTTGTGGATCAGACATAGGGAGAGGTGGATATACCTTAGTTAACTCAAAATTATATGCCACAATAATCACCAGGAACAAGATGCAACTTGCTCAACCTTTTTTAGATTGCAGATCTTTTAGATACCTCCATAGGCTCAGACTTCTTGCCTTCTTGCAGTGCCTGATTCTCACCCTTGACAATGAAGGCGTGATCAGCTCAAATGCAGGCATCTGCACTTTGAGACGTTTTACTGTAAGTGGAAAAAAATTAACTCTAGATTCACTGAGAGGATTGTATCAGACTTATAATTTCTGAGTAGAAGTCCAGCAAAGAGCAGGTGAGCATTATTTAAGTTCTACTTAACCCTCAAAGTAGACAGCCGGCGCACACATGAGCTCACACGTGGGAGCCCTGCACTTGGGATCATTTCAGTCCTGCTCAAGTAGCCCTTCTCTCCTGTCTGTGTAGGAGTGTAACGTGTGCTATTACAAACCATTGTTGTGATAACAGGGATTCTCCAGCCATCTGCTGCGGCCAAGTTTCAATAACCTGGGAGAAGCCACATGACAAAATCACCCCTGACACATACTGGTGCGGTTAGGCTGATTTTGGCCCCTATGCATGTCAGACAGAAGTTTGTAATAAGGTTTCCTTGTTCACTTCTCTGACAATCTGCTTCAACCATTCTCAGAAATAACTGCTAACGGCAGATTCACTCCCACTGTTCAGCTTCTCTTTTTCTTTTAAACTGAACCAGACATGAGAGACAATGTAAAACCGTCAAAGTAACTCTAATCCATTTCCAAAAGATGCTTCAGATTGTATGGTAGCCCAGGATTCTGTTTTGAAAAACCCATGCTCATGCTCTTTGCAACTCAGTATTTCTAATGTAAGTGCCTGCGAGGAGGAGGGGAGAGAGGTTCATTAATAATCATGATGGTTTCAGTATTGTTGCATAACTCAGTCAATTTGATCATCTGCTGGGCTTTATCAGGTTTGTTTTACTGCAGTTGGCTTGTGCCTGTGCAGTTCCCATTTTGGGGAGTTGTAGTTCCTGGGAGCTTTCATGCTATCCCCACTTCCAAGCGCTGTAAAGCGGCGGCCTGCTGTTTTAATCACGCCTCTCTTTCTCCAATGTTGTTTGCGCCCTGGTACAACCCATCTGCCTCGAGTCGAGTGCTCCACTGGGGCTGCACACATCTGCCAGCCAGATTACCTTCGTACACAATTACTCAATCCACCGTAAGGCTCTTTAATAGGAAACAAGTGTGACAACGGCAAGCCTTTTTTCTCTCGCTCTCTCTCTCTCTTTCCCTCTCTCCCCCTCTCTCTTTTTATTTTTTTTTTTTCTTTCAACCACATAGTCAAACCGCCCTAATAGAGATGAAGCTTGATAGATCCACCCAGGTGTAGGTGAAATGGTAGAGCCTCAAGCGTAATAGATGCCGTGCTCTTGTGCTGAAGTTCAGCCCCGTGTCCTGAAGGGTTGTCTGGCAGCACAGAGATGGGTTGCTCTTTGCACAGTTAAAAAGTCAATGTGCTTCCTCCAGCTCACATGTATGACTAATTTAGAAAGCAACCTGGATCTAGGTGAGTGCTGCAGAACTGCCTCTTCTCTTCAGTGCACGGACAAAGCACAGCACACAGTAAGTGGAAAATTTGTATTTATTTATTTTACTTGGGAAGTAATTAGCTGTGTTTACTTTTGAGGGAATCCTCCAAAGGCTGGTGCAGAAATGAAGCAGAATAATGTTTGCATGCAGATGCCTTGTGTGTATCTTCCTGTTTCATTTTACACTGTGCCCTTGTCCTGCCACTTCAGCCTGATTACTCAGCCCATACAGCTGGGCTGAAGCAACTTATCTAAAACTGAGCTATATAATGGTGTCAGTAACACTGGGTCTATTTCTCTGTTAAGGTATGCATTCTCTACAATATCTGATTTCTGAGCAGTAGGGTTTAATCACTTTTATTTAAAAAAAGTATAAATGAAAATGTTTAAGAAAGTGAAGTACTCCAAACCTCCTCTTTTTTGGGGGGGGAGGGGGGGGTGGTTTGAGGGTGAGGAGGAAAAGGAGGAAACAAGAATTAGAAATGTTAGTTATTAAAAAAGGAGGTCATTTAATGTGAAAAAGAAAGCTGCATTATTTTGTTTACCAAACCATTAATTCAAACATACTGAGAATGTTGCCAAACTCACAAACTGTATCAACTACAGTGATAGTAATTCTTGAAACAAGAAAAGAAGGTTGCTTGTCTAAAATGCAAGAGGCATATTAGAACCAGATGTATAGAATCTCGACTTTGAATACTCAGTCTTTCATGCTTGGTTTAAAGCAGCCTTAAAATTGCCTTTACTTTGCATTTACAACTTTGGATTCACTGTTAAACTGCACTTGAACTTGAAGTCAAGATTTGATCTTAGCAAACACATATTATTCGAGCCTCCTACCAGAGATTTACTTTGCTATTGGGAGTCTGTTTACTACTGTACTGTATATCCTGAAGGACATTAACAAGCTTTCTGTGAGGGACTTTCAGGTGGAATGTAAAATGTAAAAGAATGTGTCCGTTGCATATACAGAATTTTCTCTCTGAGAAATAAACACAGGCATTATGAAAGGGATTTGCCAGCACCTCAAGCAGATGATGATACACTATAAGAATGCATACAAGTATGTCTGAATTTATTTTCTGGGGGGATTCAATGAGATGACACTTTTCACTTTAGACTTAATTTATTCTGAAATATTACTCAGGTTGGAAGCTGTTGTCAACACTGGAAGTGGAAGAAACGAGTCTGCACAGTTATGCCTGTAAAACGTTTTCAGTAGTCTTTATTTCTGCAGAAGAGTTATTCTCTTTGCTCTTGGACAGACAATTACTTATGGTTCTTTTAATTAGTTGTGGCTTGGGGCTGCTGCAGTTATCCTTTGTGCATGATAGCCATTAGCCTGATCTGCTGCTGAAAACATCCAGTCTGTTAACACCACATTCTAAATATGACAATTCAAAACTGAGGGCTTGGGAAGGTAAAATAACCATTCCAGATGAAATATTTTGACCTGTAGCTGCTGGCATCAGGCAGTGGTCAATGTCTACCCCCTACAGTGAGAGAATCTAATTTCATTGTCTCCCTCATTCATGAGCTCTGTAAGAGTTCCAACTCTTATGCTTGAGTACTGAAGTTATTCTCTGGCTCCAACAACTGCCTTGTAATGGCTGGGACAGACTGTGATTAGTAGAAAGTCATTTACAAAGAACTAATAAACAGCATAACTAATAAATAGCAGTAGGCATTTTCCCTCTCTTAAATTGAACCCAGTGGAAAATGGCTTTTAGACTTTAAAAGCCATAGTCAGCAGTGCCTTCTTTCATAGTTACAAAGCACAAGAATGAGTTCACAAAACATTTCTGCTTACCTTAAGTCAGCTGCATAATGTATGGATTCTGACAACAACTTTGCAACAAGGCACAGATAATGCTACTGTATAAAACATGGCCCTGGACATGGCAGTATAGGCATGGGGTTAAGGTACCACCGAGTACAAGTGAGGTGACAGAGTTATGGGACACATTGTATTGTTTGGGTCAAATTCACATCTATTCTAACAAATTTTGAGTGGTATTTCTTAATTTGCTTTCGAGGCAACCCATTGCTCTGTAAGGTGTTTAGGGATAGGAAGAAAAAAGGATGATGATGCTACCAACTTATGTTTCAATTTATATAAACATACCTGACAAAATTCATCCCACTTTGCTGGTTTATTTAATTAAAGAAAACTAAAAAAGCATTGTGTGTTTTGATAATATGTGCTGTGTTAGCTATTGTGCTTTAATGTAAGTTTTTAATTCAGACATTACACATTTGCATTTAAGTTACAGCACCATTTACTACTTTGTAGGGCATTTTTGCAACAGAACAACTTTTAAATATTTTAAATAAGCATCATGTGATTCTTCTTCTTCCCATTTGTTTATGATGATTATGAGTTTTGAGTGTGTGCAGAGTAACACTCTAACCTACTTTTCTCTCTTTCACCATCTTTCTGATATATGCACAGACATATACACACATATAATCACAAGAAATGTTATGTCTTATGCTTCTCCACACTTTGAAATGGAATTCTGGATCTTTCAAGACGTCTTCTGTTCACTTCAGTGCCCAAAATAATTCCAACAAGAAAAAAATATGGTATTTCTATATTATAAAGCTGAATCCTGACCTCAGCTACGACTCATGAGTAACAGTTTTGAGTTTATGCCCTTATTACCCTTACTCAAAAAAGAGCAAGGATCTGAAAAATTATCCAGATTATAAAACACATGTTATTTACCTAGTTGGTCAGATCTGAATTTTTCTTTATTAGGCCTTTTTTTTAAGGGATGAATATAACCCTGGGTGACTTAGTTTAGGCAATGTCATTTGAGATTTTTTGCTATATGACTTCCATATTTAAAAAAGAGCCCAGTGGCAAATTACCAGTTATACTCCAGATTTATAATGGAAGCATAGTGCCTAACACATCAGTTAACTACAGTAATAAAGAATTTCCTAATTACTCAGTAGTCATTTTGAAAATTTTGTTAATAAACAAAATCTTACCACACTGTTTACTAACAAAACCACTACAGACAGAAATATTAACCACATCTTTTTTCTTTCTATGACCAACATTTCAGCAGAAGGCTTTAATTTCACTCCCACTTGCTAATGTAGTGGAAGCTATAGGTATTGTATGACAAAATGAATCCTGTTTTATCTTCTTTGATACTATTACTCATGTCTGCTAAAGATTTAATGAGTCTTAAACTGAAAAAGATGTAGAAAAAGTGCTTATAGGCATAACAATGTGTTACTGATGAGCATCAAAAGATTACCAGGACATTAGCTAGGGTTACAGGAAAACCTCAAATAATGTATGTTCCACAAATCTAAAATATTTTCCAAAAGCAATCACTGATGAAAGCTTCTCTTCATCTGTATTATTATTCTTCATATCAAGCATCAATCCTAAGCTAGTTCAGATCTTTTTTCTGCTAAGTCCAATGTGCTGCAGGTACAGTCAGAAAGCATTGTTAGTGCTATTAACATTAAAATCTCACCAATCATTTGCACCAATGCACTGAAAACTTGCAAATTTTACTTTCCAAAGCCTTGGGTGCTTCTGCGAATCGATGTAGAAGTCAACACAGTTTCATTTTCTTTCTTCTTACATTAAGTAAATATCAATGCTGATTTGATGCATGAACTGCTACTTAAGAGGGCATTTTGGGTACTGCCATGGAAACTAAGCCTTTGACCTAGAAAGCTTAAGTCCAGTGATAATTAGGTTTTTGGTAGTGAATGTCTGACACATACTTTTTAAATAAGGCTTAATACCAAGTAAGTCTGATTTAAAGATAAACAAATATTTTAGGAACCTGGATACAATAAGATTTCTAGCTGATGTCTATATTAAAACTAAATCACCTCAACTATAAAAAAACGGTTTTAAAGATTTCTAGTTTTAAAAATTTTAAAGATTTTCTAATATTATATGTTGTGTCTTGCTGATCTATATCAACATGAAAGCTTTAAAATACCATAAAGCTGTTATTTTTGCTTATTTAACTCATTGGTATCATAGTAAAGAGGTGTTGATTTGTTGATTGTGGATAATTTTGCTCCTAATATATAGACTTGCAGATGTTCACATAAAGTGCTTGTATGAAATAACTCTGTCATTCTGATTTATCATTCTGATACTTTAGTACCAGTTCGTGAAGTGGTTTTTCTCATAATTAATGGTAGGTTGATCTTCAAAGGAGCTTAGATGCTGATGGCAGCAGATACAAATATTCAGGAATAATGGAAGTTAAACTTCAGGAAGAAATAGAAAATCATGCCTTTCTAGAGACAAGCTGCATACCACCCTTTTTCTCCTATGAGGCATTGGAGTGCAAATGTTATTAAAACAAACAGCAAAGGAGTGCATTTTAAGAGCAACATGCCTCTCTCCTTCTTCTAAAAATGTGAGTTCACTTGAAATGATTAATGGGAAAGGCTTTCTGGGGTTTTTACTGCTGTTCTTTAAAGGGTGATAAAGATATATGAACCCCATGATATGCACAAATCCCATGCACAATGACTACGAGTTTGATTCAGTAGCTTACACTCTGGTGTAAAACCTCAGAAAACAGTGGTAAGGAAACCATGAATCAGAATAATTTATTTTTCATTATTTTTCTTCCTTTAAATTTAAGTTAAAAAATATTCAACCAGATTAGATTATTTTGTGGTTTTTTTTCCCAAATCTTATTTTGGATTTACTATTTTAAATTCAATTTAGGTGTTATCTCAGTTTCTTCCTTGGAGTTAACAGCAGGGCACAATTTTTATGTTTGATTGGTTTTAAAGTAACACCAGCTATGAGTTTTGTTACTCTGATAACTTTGAAATTCAAAAACCTGTAAAACTGGGACAAATTGGCCAACAGTACTGCACAAAGGAAGGACTGAGGTCAAAAACAGGTTTGTTACATTTCCAGAATGTTGTAATGAACTTTAAAAGCTCCATGAATGTAAACCAGTCTTGAAATATCTGCACAGCAAATTCACATGGTGCCTGTCACAGATGTGGGTCATACCTGTATAATAATATTAGTGTTGCCCTCAAAATTTACGTTGAATAAAATGAACAACATTGTACAAGGTAATGTGATTTCCACTGGAAGTTTTTTACCACAGTAGGTTTTCTTACAGTGCAAATACACCCTTACCTCTGTGGAGCTGATACATGACACAGTTTTAGCAGTGTTGATTTTAAAATCATAGGCCCTAAACATCCACACAAACATGGACTTTCTTTTCAATTCTGTGACAATATGAGGGGAACTCCCCCACCTGTTTTTCTAAATCTTATTTTATAAAATTCCTAAAGAACTGATTTATTATTTAAGTCTGAGTATATTCCTGTTCAATAGGAAGTCTTGTATTTGGCTGAAGGAGGGAAGTGCCTGACAGATTTATTCTCATAGAAAAGATTCTGAAGAAGACAAAAGGCTCTCTCTGAGGACACAAAAGTTACAGAAGAGTGGGTCACCAGCAGTACCACCTCTGTCCCATGTGAGTCCTTCCGCATAATTCCAAAAAGTTTTCCTAGTGCAACCTGCCCTAACAAAAAATGGGGCATTCATCTCATGATCCCAGACATGATGCATTAAAAATGCCATTTAAGCAGCTGAAAGACAGCCTTCACATTATCTCACATGAATCAAGATGACAACAAAACAAAATATATTTTAGGGCCATAGTGTTGCCGTGTGAAGACTTCTGCCTCTCCAAGCCAACTGATAAGCAGAAGGGATATGAACAGGGCCTGATGGCAATGGTTTGCAGAGCTTTTTGCTCTGTAGGGAAAAGAATGTTTTGGTTTGTTTTGATCACCAAAACAAAGGCTCATCCCTAACAAATCTTCCATTGGCTAATGCACAGCTGAAAAGTGATACAGCACTGTGGTGTGGATGGGGAAGGATAAGATAGAACAGAAGTAACAGATAATCACAATTCTGACTTTATTAGAGGAAAAAAACCTGCCCTTAATTTAATAGAGATGGTGTTAATTTCCCTTTGATGAAATAGAGATTTGAGAAGGCTGTGCAGATGGCCAGCACTGCAGAGAACAGCTCTGTCAGGGCTCCTTATGCATCCACAAGAACACAGCATGCCAGCAAAGCTTGATGGTCCATGGATCAGCGCTTCCACCTCCTCACTGGCCAAATTTCCACAAGCTGATGAGTGCATGTGTGAGGTGGCAGGGATATACCAAGTTAAATAAAACCTGTTTGTTGTTTCATGGAACTTCTTGTGGTTCATCATTTCTCCAGGTGACTTTACTTGGCAGCCGTTTGAGCAGAATAGATTATTTTGTGGATGTCAAAATTTAATGACATGTCAAGTGAGCTACTCTGTTATCACTGCTGTGGCTCCCCTCACACCAAGTTTGGGCACATTAACAGGGTATTGTGGGAGAGCAGACACAGCTGATGCCTATGCAGGATTGGATCTGTGGAAAAAAACATAACTGCTGTCTCCAGAGGGAAATTTCTGCCAGAATACACACTGCCTTCCATAGTGCTTGGATTTAGCACACGGTTATTATTTAGCACCTTTATAAAGATTTAAGTCTATGTATACTTGCATTCATAAAAGAATATGTCAATCACACTTCACATTACTAGATTTAAGATCTTGTAGGCTACAAATTTACTTATTGTTAGCATTTATCACATTTTCATGACCAATCACAAATTTGATGAGGGTTGACAACACCCATTTGCAGCAATTAATACAATCTCAGAGAAAACATGGGTTTATGGATCTGACAATCTCAAGTGTTTTGGATTTGTTTGAGTTTTAAAATGCCAGTGGCTACTTGTCAAATTTCATTTGTAAATCAAAAATGTTTTTCAGTCCTACACCTGCAAAACAAGTGTTCAAAACTTGTAAACTTCTTTATGGATATATATTCTTGGCCTTCAGATATAGTGGAAAGAGTCCAAGACAATTTTTTATGGCTGAATTATAAACACCTGAAAAATGGAGTTTGAAATGAAAATGCTGACACAGCTTTAATTATTGCAGCATGAATGATTTTATTATACACTATCCACAGTGTCTATACATACAAAGTACATGCTCCAGTGTTCTAATATTTCATTTAAGAAAAAAGCAATTACTTAGCAGATGTAGAGACCTACGCATAAATGGGCTAAAGCAATGCCTTTATGCTGTTTGAAAACCTATATGGAATGTTATTACCACATAAAAGGGTTTATACTTTAGAAGACTCAAAGGTACAGAGAACCAGCTAAAGCAATAAACTGCTCTGGTGTGCTTAATTAAAAAGCTTCATGTTACTGAAGTTGGTTGAAAACCAGAAGGTTTGATTCTTTAAGGTAATTTTTCCTTTTCTATTAAGTGCTTATCAAGTGTTAAAGAATTAAAATGCCGTCCCAGCAGTTTAAATTGAGAATAATTTGCTTTTCTTCTATTGAAGGCAATTCTTTATGCTGTCAACCTAGACACATGTAATAAAATGGGCAATGTGAATGTAATTGGGTGACATGGTTGGATTTAATTTACCTTTAATTAACCAGAATTGTAGAAGGAGCAGTATTGAGACATTTCAGAAAATATTTGTTTAATGTCAATCTATTTACATAAAGCTGGAAAACTTTGCAAAAAATAAAAAACAAAAGATAGAGGATTGCTAAAATATATTCCAAGTTTTTAAGCACAGAATGTTAGAGTGGATTTTGACTCAGTCACATAAAAGACCAACCTCCAGGCTGGATTTGTTAGTCAAACTGAAAGGCTTACGAGCAATAATGGATTTCTGTGAACTCTAAACTCTTTTAGTGATGTGCATGATCTATTTTAAAGAAGTCAGTGTTTTTTCCTCTGTTTTTTCTATTTTTTTTTCCTTCTAAAATGGTGGTACAACTTCATGAAAATGCCTCTTTTTGGGAAGTCCAAGGCTCCCAAGCACTTTCTCAACAGATGAGAGTGGAATGTACAAGGCTGAATAAAGGCTCTTGTGGTTCCCTTTCCTGAGCGAGGTCTGCATTGTCCTGGGCATGGTTTGTCCTGTGAGGTGGTTCCAGGTGATTCCAAGAGCAGGCAGAGGACAGCAGTACCGTGGGCCCCACTCCCAGGACACCCTCTGGAGCCAAAAGCCAGGAGTGGGTGGTTTGGGCTCACCAAGGCAGGTCTGTGCCGTGCTCTGGGAACATCCACCTGGAGAGCCGCCAGCTCCCGAGGCTTTTGTGGGATGCTCAGCACAGCACAAAGAGGCAGAGCAGAAATCTGCTTCACCTGTGAAAAACAGGAATTAACATAGGAATCATTGCTGTTTCTATGTCTGCTGTCTGTGTTCAAAATTCTGCACTGTTATATTCTCTATAACATGTAAAGGGGGTCTAGCATTCAAATAATACAGACAATAAAAGAGTTAGGAACACATAAGAACACAGTTTGTTGCTGTCTCAAAAGAATGTTTAGGTCCCACCTGGTTCCAGCATGGTTTTATGTCTCAAGAGAAGTACAGAACAGGTATATTTTAAACTTAATTTTATTTTTATTTTAAATTGTTAAATTTTAATTTTAATTACTAATTACTTGGAAGGAAGGGGAAGAACTTGGTGGCAGTCAGTTATAAAGCTGTTGAACCAAACTTATGGGATATAGGATTACATTCATTCTGAGTTCATTCCTATTTCAGATCTAATAGTCACAGTAGAACTAGACCACTTGATAAAAAATTCCCGATTACTACAACAGTTAATTACCATTTCTGAACTACTGATTTTATTTTTTCTACTTCCTGTTCCAATTATTCATTTTTGTAACATTTGTGTCCATGTAATTTAAAGTCTTTCTATCTTTTTTTTTTTCTCCCTAAAATATTGTGGTGTTTTTTTACAGATACTGGTCTCAGATAAATTTCTAGTTATATAGCCTCCTCTGTATACTCACCAAAGGCAGGTAAGGACCTCCTCTGAATGATTAATCTTTTAGGTTGATACTGTTGGCCTCTGGACATAACTCTTTTCTTCCACTGAAAGACGAGTAGTAACCATAGAAGGGCTCTGCAATACTCACTTCCAGTCTGGAGATGCCTGTATTAAGTGCTTAATGACACACATGATAAATCTGGAGATGGATTCAATATAATGCTATCCATTATATTCTCCATCTCTTTGCTCACTCATGGAAATCCTCAGGCATGGGCACCAGAACTGGAAACAACATCCAATGGCAGTTATACAAAGGAAAAAAAGTACAGAAGTAATTTAATTTCAGTACCCGTATTTCTTTCTTTGGTTTTGATTACAGCCCTTCTTTTCATTTCAGGACAATGAAAATAGTAATCCTATCAGTTCTGCTTGCTGTAGAGGTGTGGCTTGATTGGTTTTCGTGTGACTCACATTTTACATCTGATCATGTAAATTAGAATCAGGCTCTGTATATATAAAATTTTAGGTCTCAATGAGTTCATATTTCATTTCATCCTAACCTTTTCCTTTAATTAACTGTATTATACCCATACTACATAATGCAGCATAATATTTCAATCTTTAAGCTAGTTGCATGAGAGGATATTGTGTTTCTTCTGCATGATATATATTAGGTGAAATCAAATATAGTAAAATCCTATATAGTTCACATTCAAAATGAATGTCTACCAAACAATCTAGCAACCTAACTTGTAACAAGGATGCTGACTAAATTTAGAAATAATTTCTTCATTATTCTCAGAATGCTGGAATGCAAACCAGCAGTGGGGCAAATTTTCAAATACAGTATGGATTTTACACACACTATAAAGTAGGAGAGGGGAAAAGAGCATGGTGAATTCAAGGCAGCAATATGATCTTAACACAGAAAAGAAATTTCCTGTTGTTCAGACAGGTACATTTAACAGTTGTTACAATTTCACTATAGTCGTGTACTGAAAAACTTATGGGCACAGAAAAATAAGTAAAGCTTACTTCAGAATACTTAAAAAACAAGCAAAAATTTAAGAGTGTGGTAGCCTAATATTTCATTTTCCAATGGCTACAGTGAGTGCAGAAGCAGGTCAGTAAGGAACAATGAACCCACCCCTGTGTTCTCAGTTGCCCTGGTGTAAATGTAGAAGTGTTTCTTTCCTGCAGAGGGTAATGCCAGAGAACAGCAATGCCATCAAACCCCTGGCATGTGAACAAGCAAGAAGTGAGTCAAGCCTGAAAACAAAGAAAACAGATAGAAAAGGGGCCAATTAGTCATATCATTGATAAAATTAAATATGACACAAATAGAGCTAATTATGTCCTTGCTCTCAACTCAGATTTTATTAGTTTGGGAACCCTTGGAGGTAGCCTAAATTACATGTATTATGTTTAGTTTGATGGGATTTTTTACCCTGTTTGCTTTATGTCCTCATGGGCTGGATCCCCAGCTGGCACAGAAGAGTTGCTATTACCTTCAGTAGGACTGGAAGCATTTATACAGAGGAGGAACCCCAGCTGGATTTGTTGGCTGACTAACTGGACCCTTGGATAATTATTTTTTTCTTTTTTTTTTTCCCTTTATTTTTTTTTACATATGAAAGCATTTAGGTTTTAATCTCACAGCATTTCTCTGCAGGCTTGAGAAAAATGAACATTAGCATACAACTGCTTTGATGGAAAAAGGAAAACTAACATCTTAGTCTCTGTAAAAGATGAAAAACGGAGCTGGGAAAAAACCAGAACCCTTTTATTCTGCAGCAGTGCAAATGTGCTCTGTAGCACAACCTTGATCTCTTAGTTCCAGATTCTGGAACTAGTTAAAGTTCATGACAGTCCTTATTTAGCATGTGCCTTTCCCACACAAACAGAAACACAGGCAGGGGTTGACTTGTATCCAGATCTTGTACGAAGTAGCTCGCTTTTATTGTGTCTATAGCACATGGAACCATGAATAATAGGTCTCAGCTGGCACTTCAGTGATATTAGTTATAATTACACCCCTGCAAGATGCATTAAAAGAACATTATTATTATTGTTGTTATTGTG
Source organism: Dicaeum eximium (assembly GCA_013396995.1). Classification (NCBI taxonomy): domain Eukaryota; kingdom Metazoa; phylum Chordata; class Aves; order Passeriformes; family Dicaeidae; genus Dicaeum; species Dicaeum eximium. The sequence continues at coordinate 45,080 of VWZP01006437.1, read as the reverse complement.
GTGGAGTTAATCACTTCTCTGTTGCAATATCTGGAATCAGTGTCACTCGCTCGCGTCCCCCTCACGGTTTGCACTGCACGTGTAGTGCCAACTTTGGGAAGACAATTTTCAGTGTTTATTTTTCTCATCATCCTTTCTATGGGTGGCTGCAGATCACCATGTAAATACAATATCAAATATACTTGCATTGATGACAGAACTGTAAATACCTCAGTGGGTCTTGCTTCTCTATTATGCCATTTTTTCACAAATATGTATTTATATTTACACCTCACCGCTGAAATAGAAAAGTGATGTTAATCCAGTTTAGGAAGGATCCTTCATCATCAACATGGTCCTCCAGTTGATTTACATAGTACAAAATTGCATTATTTGATATTTGTAAAAGGCAATTCCTCTTACAGATTTGTTTTGTCATCAAATAATGTATATAACTTTATTGAAGCATTCACTAAGTTTATAAATTTTAATCTCGGAGAGAATCTGGAGAGATCTGAATTGGCATAATTGTCAAGAATAACCGTAATTCATCAATGTTGAATTGTTAAATAGAGGTCAGTGTGCAAAGTGAGGATCATGCAACAGCACTCCATTCCCAAATCCATGCATGTGGCAGAGGGTATAGTGGTCAGTCTAGTAAGAGACCAGCTGAGAAGCAATGACACATTAGAGAAATTTTAAATCAGTTAAGGTGCAATACTCTCCACCGAGTCACAGCCACTGAATGAACTGTGGCTGTTGAAAGCATATCTTAAAACAAGGGAATAAAGTGAAGAGATATGAGGGCAAATGATAAAATCAGATAAATTAGAAGAAATACAAGGTTGTGTTAAGAGGAAGAAATAAGCAACAGCACGGGTACTCAATCGGATTCCTTTCTGCAGGGGCACAGAAAGAAAAGAATGTTCACAGGAAACTTCCTTGCACTTTTTGCTGTTGGAAATTAGGCTTTCAGATTTTCACTCCTAGGCTTGGTAAAAAGCTCCTTGAAATTCCATAAAAATCATTTTTCCATGGGTTTCAGCAAGTTTTGGATCTTGCAGAATCTTTGAAACTATTCTCTGCATCAGGTAGACTGACAGAAAACTTCCTGTAGGATGGGTGAATAGATGAGGAGGGATATTCCAAATTTGAGTGATATATACAGAGACAGAAGTTTTGAGCATCCACCCTCAATCCTTTCCCTGCTTTGAACTATTTTATTCCTGATTCATTACAGAACTTGGCAATGAGGCAATTACATTATATTGGCTTTAAAGAGATGAGGTTAGGCACTGCAAATGGTGGTATGCCATTTTTAACACCTGTGGAAAGTTTTTCCTAGCTGATCACAAAGAAAGCATTTTCTGCAGATGTTGTTTTCATGAAAAATTAATAACATAATCTTTCCATAAGACCAGCAGCTGTAATAATACCATTAATAACCATTTGATTGCTTAATACACATTCAGGGGTTAGCAGCAGCTTTCCACAATGTTTTTAAGATGATTTAGCACAAAGATTGGAAGGAACTTTTTGACAGAATATTTTTTTTGTGTGAAGAAAATGCCAACTTCTCACAGGTACTTTTGAGAGGAACCTGTCACTGCTGGTGATAGTCTAACCAGAACCCATCACTCAAAGTAAGGGATAGGACAGGTGGTTGTATGGAGCACAAATGTAGAGATAGAGGAACTCACACAAGTTTTTTGGGTACTCAGTTCCTCTCTTTAGGATGCTTTTGGCCTGCTGAAATTCCTGCTCTTCAGGTGAGAGGATGAGAGATAACTTTCTTTCCACCAGCCAAAGGCCTCTGGAGCACAGTCTGTGTTGGGTGAGAGTCCATCCTGATATCCCTCAGCTCAGGCTGGTTATGGGAGAAAGCAACTCATAGCTGAATCTGTGTTTATCACAGACTTTACACATGGGTTGATTGGTTCTGGAATTGCTTTTGGATGTTTTAGTTTGGGAATTTAATCGTTTTGGCTTGAAACATTGTGCAATGAAATCACTGAAGAAAAAGATCTGAGAATTCCATGATTTTTGTGTGAGGGTGTTACTATGTGTGACATTTTTTCCAGGCATTTAAGCTATATTTTGGATCCTCTAGTCTTTATCCCTCTCTGTTGAGGCTTTCTTTCAACCAATACCATTCCTAGATTGCCCTTTACCATGTACAGTGCCAACCTGATGAGCAGACTTGCTAATTTCCAAAACTTCCATCTTGATCTCTTATAGAAAAAAGAGACACTTTGTTTAAGCTGAATGTCTTTTAGTAGAAAAGTACAAAGCCTTTAAAAGATAAATAAATATGGTATGATTTACCCTCTTTTGTGACAGTAGAACATCACAGCAGGACCTGGATGTATTGCAAATGTTTAACAGGAAACAATCAGCTAAAGGTAGAATAAGATCAATTTGGTAATTAAAATTATGAATATTTGTACTAATAGGGAGATTATAAAAAAACTCCAATCATTTGAAGGAAGGTGATTTTATTTTTTGCTGTGCATGATGAGCATAATCAACATCAGTAATTCTTAAAGACCAGAATACTCCTATTGATCAGTGGAAATATTTATATGCCTGGTGTGGCTGAGCCCCAGTGAGCTGCTAATCCCCAAGCAGCTTCTCACTCAGAAGGCAGAAGCATAAAAGGGAGAAACCCATTGGCTGAGATTGGCTCATTGACAGTTTAATAAGTAAAGGAGAAATAGGAAGAAGCAGAATAAAAAGAAAGAGATTGATCTTTGGGCAGATGTATGTGACCTCATGTATTCCTGAGAATTCAGTGAAAATGGCTGTAGCAAATTCTTATGCTAATTCTTTCACTACATTTTAGATATTTTTAATTATGCAGGGATTAGTTTGGTAAGATTAATTGCTTTAATTCCAAAACGTTTATGGCAAAATCAAAATTAACATTTTAAAAGTAATATTTCCTAAAATCTGAATGAATATTAGACTACAATCATGGACATGTTAACATATCTAGTTTGGAACAATACAGGATATATATTTTTTTTTTGTGAAAGTCTAATAAATCTTCCAAGATTCTGAGGGATTTATAGCTTTCATTGTCCTTGAGACAATTTACATTTTTTTTTATGATTGCAGTGCAAAAAAGACATTACTTAGCTTCACTTTCTGTCATCAGATACAAAACAACCTAAAACATCCATGGAGACAAAAGATTATGAGCAAATGTAAACCAAAGGTAGGGTGAGGTGAGGGACAGGAATTTTTACATAAAATTTTTGAAATCTAAGCCTGAAAATTCTGGAAAGCATTGATATGCCTTTGACTTTCAGAATTCTCGATTCCCTTGATCTTGCATTCTCTCACTGAAAGTTTCTTGCATTTCTGTAGCATAAGCATCATTCAGCAGTTATTAATGCCTAATTAAAACCACAGTCATGAAGAAGTTCCCTGAAGAGCTCCTTTAGGGATACCAGTGTATCTGTTCCAGACTTGTGTCTCTTTCTGCTGTTTCTGAGATGAAGACAGCTGAGTCACAGTGAATGCTAATTTCTGTAATGACACTGCCTCATGCAGAGGCATTCCCTCTGGAGGGAAGAGCTGGCAGTGCTGCAAATGCATCAGCTCATTTAGAGGGACCTGAAGCAGCATTAACCTGTCATGTCCTCCAGGAAACACCAGGTAAGAGCAAAAGAAAGAGAAAAGTCACCCCAACACCCAAGTTGTTCTCCATGAAAGCAAGCTGCTTTTTGCTTTTCATTTCAACAGTTTGGGTCAAAGGTGACCCAGGGAAACATAATCAGGATGTTTTTATAAATTATTTCTTTTGTTCTTACCACATTTCATGGACTTCACCGTCTTCCTCCATTCTGTCTCATGCACCTTCTTAATTTCTTTCTCTCCCACTTTTCTGGACTCTACGTTTATGCTTTACTGCCGTTCTGACATATTTTGCATCTTTTCACATCCTTTTATTTGTGTTCTTCCTCATGCTCCTTTTTAGTCTCCTTGTGTTTCTCTTTACTTTGACTTTATTGAACAACTCTTTTCCCCTTTTCCTGGTTTACCCAATAATTTGTATAAGATCTTGCTGTCAAGGTTTTTGCTTTCTTATATTATTCCTTGGTTCTACCCCTGCTTCTTAGATACGTCTAAAAACATCTTTACCTTTCCAACCTCTACTATTTAAAGCCTTAATTTTAGTATATTTTCCATTATTTCTATGCCATGAAATGTCTTGTGGTGAAGAAGTTGCAGCAGATGCTGAATAAGTAAAATGGTTAAAGTCTTTAAAATCAAGGATGTTGTTGTTGCTGTAGGGGGAAGGTGCAGGTGAGGCAGGTATAAGGAGTGAATTAATGTCTCTGGACTAGTTTCTCCTTTAAACTGTGTTCTTTGTTTAGAAAATGCTCAGTGTTTGCACAATATTTACTATGCTAATGGTAATAGTAAGGAACATACGATGAAGGAGAAAGTGACTCTTTTAGATGCACTGAGAACTGAGCTTCATGAAAGATTGTCTCACAGAACTGTGGCAGATTGTCACAAAGAACTGTGGCATATTACTTCAGCCTCAAGTATTGCTTTTGCCTCACTAAATTCCTAAGAATATGCTTATTCTTCCTTCCTTGTCCTAATTTCTTGCATATTGGTGTATATACTGACAGGCAGTTGCTACATTTCACCTCAGGGATTTCTGTACTTCAGTGCTTGACAAAGTAATCTCTTTGTCTAGTTTCTATTTAAAATCTCTTGGGATAAAAGATAACACATGAAAATGTGTAGAATTGCACTCATTACAATCTAGCTGTAAAAAATTGAAAGATATGATAATACAAAAAAAAAGGTGCAGATAAAAAAATTCTTTGAGCAAGAGGTATTAGGAAAAATTACTGAATCATTTAATCCCAAAATAACATTCATCCACACCTTGATTTTTAAACGAACAAGTTGTTTGATTGGGTGACTCATCTGTGTAAAATGTTGAGGTCAGCAAATAACATTAACATACAGTAAAAATTTCTAATGACCACCCCTTCCATGTAAAGTATCAACATTTTGCTTATTGTATATGACACAGAAGGAGGAAGTAACACAACCTGCATTTTATTACTTGAGTCAGATGCAAAAGGTTTTCAAAACTTCAAATTCAACTGAAAGCAGCTGTTGGGAAAATATCATTACATTATACCTTAAGCTACAAAAGCCAATTTAATGGTGACATTTTATTTTATTCAGATGGTCCTTTCTTTTATTCTGTCTAACCCAGTAAAGCCTGTGGAAATTGTATCTGGATGAAATCACCAGAAGGTGAAGGGCCCATGACTAAAAACATTCTTTAAAGATTATTCAAGGTTACAGTCAAATGGAATAGCAGCACTAACGAGAGCAAAGGTCCCCATGGCTACAGGAAGTAATATTACATCGTTTAGTAGGGCCTTTAAGAAAACACAGTCTTGTTACTAGATTTGGTTAAATGTCAATTAAAGTGCTGAACAAAACCATTAGATACTGTAGAAAACACGGGTATTTTGAAATGTGGGGATGTAATTTCTCTAAACCAGTGTAGAATGGAGCCTGCAGGTGGAGTTTCCTCACACCTGATTCTGTAGCAGTTATAGCCATCGCACCAGTTTAACAAACTCTTCCCCTGATTTGGCTAAATTATTTTTCTGTCTATTTCTCATTTTGGATATTAATACATTCATCCTACATGACTGAGCAGAGCCATTGTACTTTTACCTTTAACTTCAATAGATATGATAAAAACTTGAGGGCAGCCGTTCAAGTCAGCAGAGAGCTGAGCCTGTGCTGGTGCTGAGCCCATGACCACACTCAGCTGAGGACACTTCGAGGAGTGTGAGCACAAAGTGCCCTCTGGCACCTCCCCTGGCTTCCCCTGCACTGCAGGTGCCTTTGGCAGCTCTCAAAAAATTGTGCTGCCATAGAACTGTGATTATTACCTTCTGTAACTAGTTTAGAATTTTCATTTTGAGAAGACTGCGACAGTCAGCTTAGTAATTTTTCATTTTATGAAACTAAATACTGCTTTCTTTTGTTTTCAACCTGCTACCAGATACCTTAATTTGGTGCCCTGCTGAACTTGTTACAAGAAATGCTGAATACTGTGTAATCAGCTATTAGAATCAGAGATTAAAATATAAAACCAAATTAGTCTTTTATCCTAAGAAGGCAAATCCTGATTAACTTCAGGAACTGAGCCCAAAGGAATAGAAACATACATATAAACTAGGTATACAGTTCCTTTAGGAAAGAAAAAAAGAAAAAAATGTAAAGTAGCAAAGTCCAGGGGCACTGCTGGATAGACAAATTTGTATATTTGCATCTTCATATACCATATCAAGTAATGCCACCACTCTGAAGAGTTACCTTAATAATGAGATGATTCTCTTATATGTGCATTCTGATTATTTGGGGCATTTGTCAAAACTCTTCAGAATAAAACATTTGACACCCTTATTTAATAGAAAACTGAAGATGGGGACTCTGAAGCTTGTCAGGAAATCATCATAGTTACATCTAAACATGATCATGACAAAACATTCAAAACCATATGTATACATACATCTACCCTTAAGCATATATGTTTTTATCAAGATCTAACTTGTGTTTTAGTGTATCAGTTTCCCTTTACTAATATTCTGTGTTAAACAAAAGATAGCAATGAAACCATGCTTAATTCATAAAGCAAGAAAAATTATTTGATTTTCCTACAAATTCAATCCCTTGAAAGCTATTAAATCTTAAGATACCTGTTACTTTCAGTTTCTTTGAAATTCCCCCAAAACAACAAAGAAAAACTCATTAGTCTATCTGTTATTCTTTGTAATGTTCATAAAGTTTCCACATACCTTGAAGTTCCTAATTCAGAGTGAATTAGGAACTCAAATGAATCCAACCAATGTTTTCTGGGAGACATGAGGCAAACTACTACTACAGATTACAAGAAGTAACCTGTATTTTCAGATGTGTCCTGACAAATGGTTGTCCAGTCAGTAGCCACTTTCATATGTATTTTACAATAAGTTTGAATACAATTGTTCTTTTGTTGTATGTCTGCACAATCAAGCCTTAAAGCAGATTTTTTTTTTCTGCCCATGAATGAATCAGAAAAAAGATATTTTTACCCATCATCACAAATACTTTTCCAAACATAAGCATACCAGAAGCTTAAATATACACCCACAAAGAATTCTGAGGAAGTTCAGGAGAGTCAGTGCTGTCAAAGAAATTTTTGCAAAGAGGACAACCTTCATTCCACTGAATAAAAGTAATGCTGAGGTGGGAGAATTCTTCAAAAATCCCCTTTGATCCAACTGCTCTCTTTGCAGTTAAAAGTTCATCGGAGTGAGGTTTGAACTGATGGATAGATTAGAAGGACAGAATCACTGCTGAAGTTCTGCAACTGTTATGAAGTATAAACATTAGAAAATTAATTTATTTCTCCCAACTGAATTGCATATGTTGTGCAGTGTTTGAGTTGGCAAGGCATAAATAGGTTGGTCATTTTGAATTAGACCATAAAATTTCTTCAAATTATTTTTTTTCCATTTCCCATACGGCATTCCCAGTATTTACAAAGCCAATGTGGTTTTCCCTATTGTTTTGGAGGTCTTTGTTTGATCAAAAAATACAAAATCATATTTCTTCATGCATGACTTACGCATCTGTTGACTTATGCATCTGTTCTAATCACTGTTTTAATGCAAAAAAGATGAAGTGAAATAAAAATGAAATTGATAATTTGTGTGGTTTTACACCTCCCAACACACGCCTTTGTTGAAAAATATGGCAATATTCTACTGTATTAAGCTAATTTGTTTGTACAAATACTGCCCTTTGTACTCACTGCAAATGATGCACACATTTGTGAAACTGGAAAAGTAGATTGACATGTGAGGAAAGGATATTTTACCAAAAGCTCTTCCTAGTTTGATTTTTAAGGACTTGCTAAGCAATTCTAAAGCAAGACATCTCTCAACAAAGGCAACATGCATTTGTCAGCTTTAGGTCTCACAGTAACAAGGCATTTAAACATGGGAACTGGGAAGGAAGGAAAATGCTAAAAAAAATCTACTAAACCAGAATTTTCATGCTATCTTGCTAGGTTGGGAGCAAGTCTTACTCAGCATTCCTACATGCAGTAAGGATGTTTCCCCATGTTCAAACTTTTTTTCAAGCTGTCTGACACATTATACAGCATGCATAATTTGTATTCCACATAATCTACATTTGATGACTTCCTTGGTATGCTGTAAAGCCCACCTTTCTTTGAAGTACTTACAACTATTTGAGAATACAAAGGGTTGGGGATTTTTAGAAAGGCAAGAAAATAAGTTTTAATTTGTCTGTTTGCTGGCTGTAGTGAATACTGTTGACATGAAGAATGTTATGCAGCTTTTATGTTCATATCTGCTAGCAAGGACTCCTAGCTACTTTGCTATAAAAGTTTTCTTACAGCCACCTAGAAGAACATTTTAAAACATTATTTCTAATTAACTTCAGTTTTGAGATAATTCTGCTCACAGGGACGATATTTTAGAGTAAGCCTCTCTCAAAGTATAATGAATAGTTTAAAGTGTGTCTGTTTAGGAAAGTTAGGAAAAATCCTGTGGCACCTTTTTATAGTTTCGTAATGATTTTCAATCATTTAATCCAAGAAGAAACTACACTGCTCAGCTGAACCAGAGAAAACTTCTAGGTCAGAAATCTCATTGCCAAGAAGAAACAGAACCAAGACTTCCATGCTATGGATGATATTCCAGTCTGTAGACAGAAGTCTGTACTTCAGAATATGTGCAGGGTGTGTTTAGTCTGCACCACACCTGTAGCAGAGGCATAAAGAGTTACATCTGACGTGTGCCCCAAACCATCTATAGCTGTAGGTCTTTTTGAAAAAACTGTTTCTAAGCACCAGAAAGCAACGGGTTAACACATGCCAGTGGTTTGGAGAAGAGTTTCCTGCCATTCAGTTCTCTCCTGCACCACTTGAAGAGGATGTGGGGGATGATGGAACCTGAATGTAACCCAGAATTTTTGCCACCTTGCCTTTCCTCTCCTCCAGCACTGCTGGGTGTCCAAAAGGAGCTTGAAATTCTTTGGAAGCTTTCCTGCAAATCGCTGCTTCCCAAGAAATGGTGACAGCTAGTAGTACTGTGCTAGTCTGGAGCAAGGACAAGCTAAAAAAAGTCTGTAATTAATCTTGTGCTCCAGCTTCTGCTACTAAAGGGCAGATATGGCACCAATACTGGTGCAGGAACGATTCAGACTTTGCTTTCTTCCATGTAAGGAAATCCTTTCCCTGGTGTTTAATGGAACAAATGCAGCTCCAAATGCTTCCTATTCCTGTGCTAGTGTGGCATAGCATCTGGCCTATATTTGTTAATTCCTTCATGAATTACAGACCCAGATTTTTAGAGGTTGGTGGGGTTATTACACAAAGAGGGTGGAAATCTTTCCCTTGAACACTCTTAATTGTTTTTGGTGTAAAAATTATTTGACTGTGATCAGGATCAGACCTAGAAACTTGAAGTAATGAAGCCTACAGACAGCTGGCAAAAGCACCATTTCGCCTTGCACATTTATCTTATTCAACTTGGGGGGCCTGGGGTTAATTAGAAGAAGAAAAATTCTGTTAAACACGGCTTTGTAAAGTAGATCTGAGTTCTTCCTGGATTTAAAACTCATTGGTTCTACTTTCTGGATAAGCATAAAAGAACTATTCAGCTCTTGGTATACTCATTTCATCTCACCATTGACATTCAAGCAACTTGAACACAGCATGAAGTCAACCTTTGGTGATGAAACACTAATGAATCTTTAAAAGGACTGTTGATGTAATACTTTGCTGATTGGATAGCGAACTCTTTATTTTTGTTTTCTACTTATATACATGCTGATTGATGGAGTAGTTCTTTAGATTCCTTTGGAACCTGAGGTTTTTTTCTTGCTGAATTTTGATTTTGAAGTTTAATTTTTTAGTTTAGTTAGAAAATTGTTTCTCAACAAGTGAGGGAAATGTAAAGGGTTTAGTACCAAAAGTAAGATGGAGCAGTACTAGTTTGATAAAAAAGGACAAATTGAGCAAGTAAACAAAAATCACCAGGAGTCATTTCCTCTTTATCAGAAACATTTTCCCAGTTATGTGGTAAGACTTTAAGCACAATTCCCCACTGAAAATTAAAGATTTGTCTGTTCAGTTTCTGTAAACTGATTTGCTGTGTCCTGTTCTGTGCTGATGGGTCATTCACATGTTTACTCAGAGAAGCATAACATTTCTTGGCTAACAAGAAAAGTTTAAAAAAGGGTAATAGTTTCACTTTTCCTACAGTAGTAAATTGGATACAGAAGGTTGCTGCATACTGTCAGTTTCTGCTTTGCTCCTTTGTAGTACTTTAGAGTTTTGCTGTTGTCCCTCCTGGCATCTTCTTGAATCAATGTTGATACATTCTTTCTTAAGAAAGGATCAAAATATGTCTCCAGTTTGAAAAGATTAGGATTCTGAAAGAAAATGTCATAAATCCTCAGAGGTTAAAGCTATGCTATAAGAGATGTTTGCATGGGTAGAAAGTCTGCCATTTTCAGCACCCAGCCACTCTAACATCGGTGAAAGTGGCGCACACATGACGTGGAGACTGTTCCAATATCCAAGAACAAAAATATTTAGGCAATTAAAATCCACTGATGGAATAATATTTCAATGGCAGCCAACTGTCTCACTTTGGACACTTGGAGGAATCAGGACTGTTTTAACAAATCAGCACCTAGACTGCTTCCAAAAATGCATTACTAGTTATGAAGTAATATTTATGGAAATGAAATATAAATTAAAACCAGGACATTTTTAAACAAATACTTACTCTAACAAGTAGGTTTTTTTTCCCCCCCACAGATTTTGTGTATGAAAGACCATTGAAAAAAATTATATAAAAAAATAGATGAACAAAACAAGAGAAGAGTTTCTGAATTGTATACTTATTTCCAGTTATATTTTCAAGGTTATTAGAATTAATACAAAGGGAAAAATAGTTTGGTACCCAATTTAAAGTCTTTCATAGTTTAAAAAACTGAAACCCCTTTATCCATTGAAAAGTCACTTGACAGAATACAAAACTGGACACCATAAAAAAAATACTGCATCCATTCACATTCATAAATCTATTTCTGTGTTTGTCCCGCAAGCAGACTCTTCTCAAGTCTGATCATCTTTCTGAGTATTTGTCAGAAAATGTTTATCTTTTTTTTAGTAACATAGTGCCTTTTCTTTGTTTTTAATTTTCTATTATTCCACCAAAGAGAAGCCAAACTTGAACATTTTAATTGGATTCAAAAGTCTGAATGTGTATATTGATTTAATATGTTACATTTCACTCCATGGAAAATACAATTCCAGGGAGAAAATGTCTTTAATATTTTTTAAATTTTTATTAAGGCAAAAGAAGACATCTTAAATTACAGATTATATAAGATGGCTCTGAAAATTCCATGGAGTCTGCATATCTTTAGGAGTTTCTGTTTAAAATTAATTCTAAAGTGTGAGGCTGAAGGTTTGGGGATTTTTAGCAAATCTCATCAAAACATTAAACGAATTCCAGCGTGTGATTCCTTATTGTTACATATGGAATATAAAACCCAGAATCTTTTGATGTAATACTCTTAATGCTGAGAAAACTGTCTGATTATCTTCTAAACTTTGATACAGCCCCAATCCAGAATGAGTCCAGAAAATAGTATTTTCTAACCCTTGCAAGGTAAGCTTTTATTCAGTAAGAGTTGTGGCAGGAAAAATAAAAACTTTATTTAAAGATGGTGCTTAATATAAGTTTAGATAATATAGGTCTTATATATAGCCCATGCAGTAACAGAGAATTGCTTTTGTTAATGCCTGAGCTTTTGTGCAGTGCCACATGCCTGGTTTCCTAATAAATCCATTGATATCTATTTTCAAATACTGGTTTCTCTTCTGTATAATACAATATATTTTAAGCATAGTTTATTTAATTTATGTTGTATCTCAAATTACATCATCCCTCAGCACATTTTTAAATATCCAAAAAGTTATATTGCTGTATACATCCACTGGGACAAATTCTCCTCTAGTATGCATACCAAGAGAAATCCTGTATGAGGAAGTCTACATCGAACTCAGTTAAGTGGCAATCATTTGCAGCACTTAATTTCACCATTAAACTCTAAGCAGGGACCATAATTTTCCAAATGTGTGTAGATCTGCTGTGATCAGGAGGTCTCCGTTGGTTAGGGATTAATTCTAGGAGTTATTGAAATACAAATACGTGACATCCATAGAGCAGAGCAAGAATTTTTCTCAGTGAGTTTCACCCACAGTTAGTAATAAACTTTCTTATGACAAGTACGAAATCACAGTAAAACCAAATGCAGGGGTACCTTCCCCTCTCCCTCATACAAAACTGTTACATCTACATAGCATAGTTGAAAAATAATCTGTGTGAGAACACATTATTTCATTTTGTTCAAACTAGTCACCTGTTAATGTCTGGTTCTCTCCTACATGCTACTTAAAGCAAACCAAAACAAAAATAAAACAGCCTGCAAAGTCCCTAAATACTCTTTATCTCTAATCATGTGATAGATAATTTCAGATTCATGGCCATGTCAGCTTAACATGACAAAACTTCTATACATGCCTCTCTACAAACATCAACAGGAGTAGGGAAATATGTGTCAGTTGTAAAAGATTTATTTCAGAAATTTTGCCTTTCTTTGCTTGCACAAATGGTCAGAGAGAGTGATGAGTGACCTCTTGCTCTGGGTTCAAGCCAGTCCAAAAGGCAAAGAAATATGCTACCACTGGTCACTGAGAGATGAGCTTCCCATTTGTCAATACAATTCTTTGGGAAAGCAGATAAGAACCGTGCCAACATCACTGGCAAACTCCCACATCAGCTTTGGCCCACGGTACCTCTGCTTTGTTACAACTACTGCAGAAATGAGTAATACAACGTTTGGGCATTCTCAAGAGCAAACTTCATTAAACCAACTGATTATCAGAAACCACTGCTGAAGTTTATAATACAATATTGACAAAGAAGGAGGAAATAATGAAAAAAAAGGATAACGAAGATGTACGTGGAGTAATACTTTGAGTTGTAGAACTGAGTTAAGTTCTCAAAGTACCAAATCTCTCTGAAATTTAGAAAAGGCAGAGACTTAGATTCAATAGTAGCTTTCTTTAACTCCAGTGTTTACTATAAGTTAAAATCCAGATTGTCAGATTAGTTAGATAAATTATTACAAATTGATACATTCTGAATTTCACTCAGCTGTTTGACAAAGCTGCTTGCATCTTTAAGGGTTACAACACAACAAGATGGAAGGAAATAATCAGTTTTCTCCTACCATGGGATCCCACCACTCTCCTTTCCAGAACTTCTAGTACTTTCTCCATCCTTGATGAATTCAGTTCATACCTCTTCACTCCTTTCCAATTTTATCAACTCTTTTTATGAGCCCAGTATTGTACTAGTAGCACTGGGAACTTCTTCAACAGCAGCCTCTAAGGCTGCTTATAATCATCAATGTCACCCATTCAAGACAGTTGTCCACCCTGTTCTCATAGTATTCTGAAACCTTCAAACTTTCTTCACAGCTCCACCATTCAGAGCAGTCCTACAGTTCTTTCATCTGCACAGATATAAGTCATGACAAGGAGAGTCGGGCAGAGAGGATCAAGGTTCAGTATTGTATGTGGTTTTATCAGATAATGACATCAATTCCAATCTAGAATGGCAGCAGATCCATCTCATTTGCATGGTTTTTCTTCTGTGAAAACAATTTTGGTCCCTTTCCACTTCCCAGGGACATAAGGTCAGTACAGAAGTAGGAGCTCATCCCACCATTTTACACAAGAGCTGTTTAGGTTTAGTCTCCCTCTGCCTGACACTTCTCTGCCTGTGTTCTTGTCCTTGAGCAGCATGTGAAGCTGCTCAGCCATTCCTGATTCCTGAGGCTGCTGGGAAGTCCTATTTCTTCCCAGTTTACACCTCACACTTCAGTCTCTCTCCTCTCTGTTGATCCCACATTTAGCTATTGATTTCATGGTGTAGTTCACGGACATATTCTGCTGCCTGGCATTGCCTAACAAAAAGACATTCTATTCACTGGGTCAGGAAAAAATGATATGTCCATGCCTGGGACTCTAGTAATATTGCAATTTTCATGGATTTACCTATAATCCATCATTTAGAATGGTACACTTGAGACAACATTTTCAATGAAACTGTTTACTGCAAGATTCCAACAAACATCAATGTAGTATCTAGAGGATCTGAAGAGGTCCTGCCTTGGGAGTAAGGTAGAAATCTCAGGACACTGTGAGCTGAACACATTAACTTGTTAGTCAAACATCATCTTGAAGAGAAGATAGAATACAGGAGGATGCAATGTTAAGTTAGCAGAGCTTTATTACCCAAAATCACAGAATATTCTGAGTTGGAAGGAACCCACAAGGATTATTGAGTACCACTCTTAAATGAATAGCCTGCACAAGGATCAAACCCACAACTTTGGCACTATTAACACTGTGCTCTACCCAGCTGAGATAATCTCGGGGTCTGACTGAGATTGGCTAATGTCTGACTGGTGGAGCAGGATTCAGCAATCCTCATGGACATGCCTGCTGCCATAAAGGTGCACAAATCTGTCTTTTCTTGTCCTCAATCTGCTGATCCAGTGGGGACAAGGATATTATCTTATCCTTATCGATACCTCCAGTGCCCCAGGAGTCTATTATCCCTTCTTTATCGATATTATCCCTTCCTTATCAATGCCTCTAGTACCCCAGGAGTCTAAACTGGCCCTGAAGTGACAGCATTGAAGTGACAGCATTGACATGACAGCATTGAAGTGACAGCATTGACGTGACAGCATTGAAGCCAACACAGCCTCATGTGAAGGTTGTAGTGCTAGCACATGGTGAGAGAGGTGACAATGGCCAAATGAAAACTGCATTTTGGCTCTCCTGTTAATCCCTAGCTCTTCTTCCCCCACTACAACACTCAGGACTTACAATTTCCTCCTGTTTCAGGTCTCATCAGCTCCCTGACCTTGTGCACTGTGAATAAGAAGGGATTGTGGTGCTGGGCAATGCCAAAGTGTATGGGCTTATCTTATCAGTGCTTGTGCCACTCGGGGCATGCCCTTGTCACTTGATGCAGTGGGGAGGAGAGAAAGGCTGTCAGCCAGCACTGGGTTGTGACTGTTCCTCAACTCACTGCAATCCCTGCAGGCACAAAGCAATGATGACCCAGTAAGATGTGTCATGTATGTACCACAGAAAACAATTGTAAGCAACCAGACATAAGAACATAAAATTTTTAGGAGTTTTAACACAGAATAGTCACATATATTATGGTACACTTTTATTCTGCCTCACATATCTTTGTCTAGACCTCAAATACATGCATACTTCAAGGTTCAATATTAATAAATAAAATAATAGAAGTAGTTATGTACAGTTTTACTTTTTTTTAACTCCAGTAATTTGTAAACTTGTGAAGTCAATATTCCTTACATGTGCATATAGTCCATTATCTTATCAGTGAGTAGATAGTAGATTCTTTTTTATTTTCTTATTTTTTAGGCCATTTTGACATGTTTGTTTTTCAATTATTTTTAACGAGCAAAGAAAAATCATAACAGACTGTCAACAAAACAGTCATTTTTTAATATGGTAAAGTTTAAAGTGATGTGAAAATGATGGGATTATTTTAAAGAGACCTCTTTTTTAAATGCATTTAATTCTTTTCATACTACCCTAAGATCAGCACAGGAAGGATATGTCTTCATGGGATAGCCTTAATCTAAATCTTCTTTGTGGTTAACCTCTGATAGCCTTTTTAGCCTCTGTTTAGAACCTCATATCAGACCTGTCCACTCTTCTAAATATATCCTGATCCATGTCTCTATTTTAGTATACAGCCCAGAAATTACCTTTCAAGCTCTGTACGCTGAGTTCAAAGATGTTAAACTGGCAGGATCTGAGCATAAGTAGAAAGGAAGCTGCAGGATAGAACAATAGAGAAAATAAGTGATTTGTACTCCAAGGAAATAGAAAACAGTTTCAAATATATTAAGAGAAATACTTTTGAGAAATGTGCTTTTTACCTTTTTCAAGCTCTCTGTAGAAATTGTCCCATCCCCCTCTAAGACTTAATGTGAAATCTGATAAGAAGGGAACTTAATCTTTCTTTGAATCCAGATGGATTTGCAAGCATTAATATCTGATTGAAATCTGGTTGTAATGTCACCAAATAAGCTGCAAACTTACTCTCCCTACAGCAGTGGTAGCCTTCTTGTCCTTTCTCCATGAGTGTATGTTGGCGGTTTTTGGCACAGTATATTTTTCCATCTAGCCTTCTTGAGCATTACCCTGAATACTCCTACAACAGATGTACCTGACCACAGTCCTCTGTGGTGGTTTCTGGGGTGATGCTGTGGATATGTTTGTGTTGAACCACTGAGATCACCAGATAAGGTGGTTTGTCCAGGTGAAGCATCACCATGTTTATGTGGAGAGAAAACCTCATTTGTGGACACCTCCCTGTGCCAGCCCCACGTCCTGCTGAATCAAGTGTCAGCCTGACATTATTACCACGTTTTAGGGCTGCCACTTGCAGCTTACTCAATGGACACTCTGCTGTGCTGTTTACATGTAGATGTAGCCTCATGAAGAAAGTCTGGGGCAAAGCAGCTGCCTCAGCTAGATATCCTGACTCACAGCCTGGTGCTCTGGCTAGTGGGTCACTCTCTTTCTTCCACAGATCCGGCTGTTTCTAGTTTTCCTGCAAGGATCTCAACCAAAACTCGTTGAAGTTAAAATAAAGAATCCCACTGCCATCTGTGGGCTGTGGGTCACTTCCAGACCAAAATAAATTTGGCTTTCAATATTTGTCCTGTATTATTTCTTATTAAAAACACATTCTTCTATTTTTTTCACTCTCCTTTCCAGCTATTTGTTGTTCTCTCTCCCTCTGTTGATGCAATACTGGCTGAGTCTGATGAGTACTGTGCCTTCTCCAAATAGGTCACTCCGAGAGTAGCACTGCAGAGTTTTGGACATCTTTGAGATGAAATTGGCAGCCTGCTTGCCCCAGTCACATAGGAAAGATAGAGCAGGACTTGTTTCCTCAAGATGTCGTTTGCACCAAAAATTGTGCAGAGTAAGCAACCTGTGATTTCACACATGCAGAAATAAGACTTTGTCGAGTGCTTTAAAGGGGATATTTGGACTTTGGCAGTCTAGAAAAGCCAATTGCACTCTTGCCTTAAGTTTGAGAAGTCTCATCTTTACTGAGAACTTCTTTCCAGCCATATATAATATTCATAGTGTTCATATTTCACACTGCATTTGTTAGGTACATACCACAGCATAAATCACCTGGAACAGAAACAGAACCACGTGGTGAACTGAAGATCTCCAAAATGAACTGTTCCTAAAGGAACTGCAGACCATGGCTTATTTTCTGGGGGGAAAAAATTGTGAACATTGTTGAATTAGGAAAGGAATGAAAATTTTGTGGTCTCTTCATGAAGAAGCACAAGAGGAAGGATACTAGGGAAGGCAACTTTTTAAAATTTTTACTCTGCCTAAAGTTATGAAATTTATCGATATCTGTTACATTTTCTGAGTAAATAACATTAGAGAAAAAGATTGTGTATGAAACAAAAAAATAAACTTGCTTCACTCAATTTTCACAAGGGTTTGATCATCCATCCTGTTTACAAATGGCTATGTTAATCATTGCAATCTGAGAATTCAGTGACATTTTAGTATAAATAGTTTATGGGTCTAAGCTTTCCTTTAGACCTGGTTCTCATAAACAGTTGGCCTAATTGCCTTTCAAGTGTTCCTGTATCTTCTGACTAATGAAAAATCTCTCCTGTGGCTTACACATCAGTTGTTTCAAACCCAGTGACAAATAAAGAAAACAGAATTCTAATGTACATCCTGATGTCACAGACATTCACTCATTCTAGTCTAGAAAGCATTTAAGCACACGCTCAGTTTACAGTCATATGTACGTTTTTATTTCTGTTGAAATTAAGCAGGTGCTTAAGTGAATATGCAAGTGTTTTTCTGGATATGAGTGGGTTTTGTAATGAATCACAGTGCATTCAGCTGACGAAAGCAGAAGTATCTTGATTGCAATAGTGTTTAAATATAGGATAGATCTATTACTGTGCCCCAGACAGCTGGCAAGCTAAACTAGACGTAATCAGAGTGGTCACTACATAAACAGGAAGAACCTCACAGCAGTTGATAACATGCATACATATGATTTTTGCTGGTATATTTAGGTGTGCAGAAAAATAGAAAGAAATTAAGTGAAGTGACATGGTTTGGAGGGCAAAATAAGATAAAAAGGACAAGAAATACAGGGTGAAACTGGTAAGGAAGGGAGTTAGAGAAACTGGATAGACAAAAACTGAAATACATTCATTCCCAGTACAGTGAACCTAAAAAGGGGAGTGAAATTACATGGAGTCTTGCACTAAACGTTTTTAAAGCTGGCAGAAGCACATTTGTGGCTTCACTGAAGACATGGGATTTTTTTCCCAACAAGAATATAACATTTCCTCCTAAGGACAGTTATATCATCACCACCATGAAGAGAAAATGCAACCTTATTCTGGCTTCCTGTGTGTGCTTTTGAGGTTACACTTAACAAAAATACAAGCTATTCTTTGGAATATTGGGTACCTCTGTAGAATTTTGAAACCTAGAAATCCCAAGGCCAGCTGCTTGCTGAGATGTAAGATGGAATTTGATCTCCTTTTATTTAGAATATTTTACTTTATAAAAAGTATGTATTTTTCTGAAAACTGCCTTGAACTCAACTTGAAGTATCTGTGTTGACTCAAGCAAAACTCTGCCAGTATCTGCCTTGTCCAATCTGATCCCAATTCAAAACTCTAATCTACCTTATCCCTGGCATGTTTGCTTTCTTCCTTTCAACTTTGATAACTTTGAAGCTGCAAATAACCAAAGTTTCATGGAAAGCTGCAAACTCCATATTAAAAACTTTATCTCTCAGTCTAAGGGACCACTTCCAGTATTTCTTTTCTTTAAGTTCATCAGTGGAGGAAACAATCTCTAAGACATGTCATCTGAAAGTGTCTTCAATTATAAAGAAAGCTCAGTTTCTTCTTCAGTGGTGACTTTTGTTCTTGGAGCTCACCTGGGTTTCAGCTCCTTTTCACTACCAGCAAAAAGATATTATGTGTAAAATTAGACAAAAGTTTAATATTTCCCTTTATTGTAAGCAAATATAGAACTATAATACTTCATGGTAACTCTCTTTGCGTAACTGAAAGCTGTTGAAACCAGCTTGCTTATTGAAAAGTACTGTTTCTTCATGATAATCCATCCAACACACATGAATCTTGCATTACTGGACAGAGGAAATAATGAAAAATATAGGGCCAAACAAGAGGAAGGAAATATGCGGTAAGAGAATAAAATCACTTATCAAACAGTATCAAAGAAAACTATTTTATTGTAGATGAGCATGATATTACTTTGCAATTTGACAGTGAGAAAAATTACTAATTAGTAGGAATTTGTTCATTGATGTATAAAAGGCTGGTGTGTCTGCATGTGAACCATGCACAGAGTCTCTCACCCCATCACTCTGAATATTCCCTTTAGTGAAGGACACAGAGCCTCATCTGTTCAAACTGTGGTGCTAAGAATTCTTAGTAACCCCTTCAATGCTGGAAGAGCTATTCTGGGTGCACTTTGTCATAACCCAACAAAACCTTAGACTAGTATTAAAGAAAAAAATCTCTGAAATCAGGCTTAATATAGAAAACTTTATATAATAAACCAAACAGTTGCCAATAAGTGGAGGAGTAACAGAGACTGTGTTCCATCAACTGTGACATCCATAACATTCAGTGTAAATGGAATATGGAGCAATTGGTAGCAATATCCAGAGTTCAACAAAAATGCTTTCCACTTGCTGTTCTGCAGTACAGCAAATTGGTTTAGAAATCACTATAATATCTATTATTGCATTTGCCCTAATCACACTGAAAAAAGTGTCAGTAATTATGAAGGCCAAAGTCCTAATATAACACATTCTGCAGACTTCATTTTCTAAACAAAGGAGCAAAACCCCCAAATTTTTAAAATAAGTCGGATTCATTTATGGTGTAATTGAAAACACATGGTCAGCCATGGAAATGAGTCTAGTTGCTTGTGGCTGAACCCACTTGGAGAATCTAGAGTCATGTCTGTTTAATGCTAGATTCTACATTAGCATGAAATAGTGGAAATGGAAGTCCCATTTGTGCTTAATTTTCTCCAAATAGGTTTATGTCTGGCATATCCAAGAGATATGGAACATGTCCTTACAGTATAGGGGACATCCTAATTGATGTCTTAATTGTAAAACAAACTCAGAAGTAATTGCCTAATAATGCATTTACCATCTAAAGCACTGGTGGTAATGTAGTCTAAGAGAGTGTTCTTAAGTCAGGTGTGACTAAATAGAGAATTTACATGTTTCATATTAATCATCAGCTATGCTAGTAGCACAAAATTTTTTTTCTCTTAATAAAACCAATTCAGGCTTAAGTGACACTCCACAGTAAATGTTATTAATTGTGTGCTTCCTGAATTGACTCCATTTATGTGTAAATATTAATGTTTGAGTATGTTTTATTTACATAAGATCTCCTTCTTTTTTTTTCCAATGGAAAAGCAGATTACCATACCAAACACAGAGCTACTCAGACCCTGCAAAGTGCAGACTGATAAATGAATTGGAAATTGTGACTGTTGTATATGACTGAGACCAGGAAATTAAAAGACAATACCTAACCAAGGCCCTGTTGTTTCAATTATGAGTATGTCAGCTTTGATACAAAGTATGGCTATGAACAAAAATGCCTGTGCAGTGGGATTCAACCTCCCTTTTTTCATCTGTTTTTTATGTAGACAAATAAATTTTTATCATATAACCAGGATTCATTCATGCCTTGCATTCCAGTGCTATTGGTACCTTGCAGCTCTGTTCATGAAAATATGCAGATTTTTCTGTATAAACTGGCCTAGGTGGATCTGGAAGTAACTGAGAGACAATAAAAAGAAGAACGAGTGTAATTTTCAAGATTATTTTGTAATTAATGAGTATATAATTTCACTACATCCAGAAAGTAGTATTTTGGTGTCTAAATACAGCCTAGGAACTGGGGTGTTTAAAATTTCTCTGGAATAAATTCAGATGTACAGACAATTTATTATATGACACTAAAGGCACTGAATATTGCTCATAAAAGAATTGTAGAAATAGAAGGTCTTTAGAATACCTTTTTTTAAAAGAAAGGAATAATTTACTTTTTTCATTACAATAGATATGTTCTCGTATTTTTACACATATGGGGTCAAGTTTTGTTTTCTAATCCCTATTTCAATGTGTTCCACTCAGAGCAGTCCAGTTACTGGGAACCTCTGATCTCCTGCCCCTTGTCTTACTGACCAAGAAAAGCAAAAAGATTTCCTTGTGAAGTGAAACATTCCCAGCTGAACACACCATCAGGGACTCTGGATTGTAAAACTGATCATAGTCCAAATCAAATACTTATTACTTATTTCAAGTGCTCTCCTTTCATGTGTCAACCTGAATTGGACTTCAAATCAATGGCAAAACTCCCATCAACTTTCAGGAAAAAAGATTAAACTCTATAATGTGTATTAAATGTTTTGTTCTGGTACTCAACTCAGAACTTCTGGGTGGGCTCAGGAATACATCAGACAGAAATTCATCCATATCCACAGTGAGAAAAAAATAAAATATAAAAGATGCTGAAAAATCCTTTGCTCCATTGGAGAGATGTCTGTCATTAAATCAATGCCATATGAAATTTTTGATAAGGGATATTAACATTCTTGCTTGTGAGCAAAGAGGAAGCTCAGTAACACATAAATATTCTCCCCACAGCACATTTATTCAGTTTTTCTGATCCCATAGGAAGCATAATGTTAAGAAGAAGATAAATCAAAGGTTTAAGCACAGTATTGAACTTCTATTATATTGCCAAGATAATCAGGCATATCTTCAGAATGCCATTATGTGTTCCTTTAATTATTTTCATACTATTTTTATATTGTTGAGACATGAGGTGGGTAGAAACCCTATAACGTTGTTCCCAACTATACAACCAGAAATGCATCCATACAGGGGAGAAGCAAGAAGTAGGCTTAATATAGCAGTTATGAATTTACATATCAGAGCAATTTCATTGAGAATTCCAGGGCTGAAATCAATGTGAAATTATAAGATGTATAAACATCATTAGCTCAGCTGGTTTAAGCATGGTGCTAATAATGTCAAGGTTGTGGGTGGCCATTTACCTAAGAGTTGGGCTCAATGATCTTTTTGGATCCCTTCCAACTTAGATTGTTCTGTGATTCTGTGGTTCATTATTTCAGCAGGATTGGGTCATTGTTTTTCATAGCAGGGGTTTAGGCTTGGGCTAGGGGGGACCCAATAGTTTATTTTCATTGCCAATTCAGACAATATGAGATGAACATTCTCTGGAGAATATAGAAAAAAATACAAGTTTGTCTTTCTCCAGATGTATAAATTCTAGTCTTTCATCAGTGCATCATTTTATTTATTTATTATTTTGTGTATTGTTTCTAAAGCACAAACTTAGCTGGGTAAACTGCCTGCCCCACTGGCTCTAATAGTGAGCTACACTAGTAAAAGACCTGATTCTTTTAGGATATTTCCATCTTGCATTTTATTAAAGATACATTAAAAAAGATGGGAAATTCTGTTTTAAATGTAGAAGGAATTTTTTTATTTATTCTGAAAGACAGAAAGCATTTGAAGAAATGAAACATCACTTGTTTGCCCTTCTTTTCTCTTTTCATCTAAAAGCTGATCGTCCATCCACCTGAGAAACTGAGCACAGAGCCAAAGCTGCTGAAAAGATATTATTTAATATGCACTTTGAAATTCTATCACCCTCAGAAGGGGTGTTTCACTGCTGGACAGTTTGTATGTTCCTGTCCTTACCTGGAGTTCTCTTATTCCCAGCTTTCAAATCGCCCACACAGTCCCCAGTGAGCACAGCAGGGTCAAACAGCCTGGCTGTGATCGAGGCCAGCCTTAAGTTGCCTGGATGGTGATACACTCTGTCTTGTCATAAAATGTTACAAAATGATAAATTCCTGAATAGCAGCCAGGAGAACGAGAAAAGGAATAAAAAGGCCTGATTTAAAAAACAGGTAAATGACTAAAGTGGTAATATTTCTAAGAAACAATTTGGCCAAAATTGTGTGAGGCAAATGTCTTTGCCTTATTTTTGCTGTGCTCTGTAAAGAGGGGTGAATTTTATTTCCTTAAATTCTTCATGACCGTTCAAAAATATGTTGACCAAAGCATATTTTGACACCTTCTGCAGGACTGGAAGGCTCCTCTGGGAAATAATTGCTTGAACTGAGTAACCCTTAGCTGGACAAACACAAATACTCCTTGACTTGAGGGGGCTCGAGCAGACCAGGCATCACAGGTTTGGAATATTGTTTTCAGCAGACCTGTTCACCTTAATAAAGCTACTTTTACTGAGTAAATGTTGCAGATCAGAGGGAACATCTTGGCACACACTCAATAACAGCTTATGTATACATGTCTAGATCTCAAACATCTTTAAAACACCAGGAGTATTTATATTGATTTCAGTCTTTTCCCCCTGAGCTTGCTTCAAGAAGTTCAAGAAGTATCAATAAGTTCAAATTTCCTTGACATTTTGAAGGATTTGTGTCACAATGCAAACAGAATTTTGACAGTGTCATTTTTTGACTGATTTGTCATTATTTTGTCTTTTTAAAAAGAAATTAAAAGTTGAGGTAGGTCTTTGATTCAAGACTGACAATTTTACATTTCTCTGTGTTTTGTACAGCATGTTGCAAACAGGTTGTGTTTAGCACATAAGTCATATAAGAAAAATATGTATTATTTCTCTTTTGACTCTAGAAGTCTAATGGGGGATTAAAAAATATGTATTAATATTAATAACATCATGTAATAACATCAGTCAAGTTTTCATCAGGCCCATTTGGTTTAGAATGAAAAGAAAGAATCTCTCAGACAGGCTTTTTTTTTCATTTCAAGGAGTCTGACAATAAGTTCTGAAGCTTTATACAGACAACATCTAAGGGAAGGATTAGGATACTCTGCTCGTTTCTACATTGGTTCAAATGGGTGAATCACCTATTTTATTTTATTCACCTTTTGCTTAGACCACTGCAGAGCAAAAGCTGTCTTCAGATTGCTGATGCAAAGGAAGGAGTTTTAGGGGGCTTTCCAAGCGACAAGCACCGTTACTAATAAATTGTCTCAGAACTTTAAAACGCGACCCTCTCAGGTGGTTCAGCCACAGTGTTTGCAAACTGTGACCAAGTATCAGATTCCTGCCTTTTTGCTTAGCACTTGCCATGGAACAATGCAGGGCTGTGACTTCTTGCTCCAGCTCTGATTGTACAGACCGTAATTAAGGATTTGGGTGAGGATGAATGGCAAAGGATGCCACTGTGCAATTGGCTGTAACCAATGCGACCCAAACTGATCCTAGATCTGGGGGGGAAAAAAGGGAAGAAGAAAGAAAGAGAAGGAGGGGAAAAAAAATGACCTCTGGTACCCTCTTCCATGATCCGTGTATGTAGTTAGCACGGACTCCCCTGCCAGGCTTTTCATCGCTGCGCTTTTAAAACCATTAGCTTGCTTTGTAGTCTTAGCAAGACATACATTTTTGAGCTATCATAAATGAAATCTTAGAAGATACCTTTCAACATATGCCAGGCATAGTTAAAAAAGAAAAAGACCATTATGGCTCTTTAAAGAAAGGGGGAAAAAAAACCTCAGGGTGAAATGGTGCAGACGTTTTGTGGAATATGGAAAGTTTGAAAGAAGTTAACATATAATAAAGGTCACAAGAAAACACGGTTGTGTTACATAAAGAGCTGACAACCTGGATAGACTATAGTTTTAATAGGGTTTTTTTTCTCCCTATATATTAGTTTCATCTTCTATGGTAAGTCAAGTGATGCCATTTTGTCTCCTACTAACCTGCCCTTGCTATTCTTTTCTTTAAAAAAAATCAGAATACATTACCAAAGTGTTGTCTGGAATAACCCATCTGTTATCTGCTGCCACTGCAGAAATATGACTGGAAAGAATGTATGTCTCAATTTATTTAGGAAAAATTTGGTTTAAAATTTTTTCCAGTGAAAGTTGCATGTGGCATTTGGATAGCACCGTGTGGAACAGATCCAGCCTCCCATCTCCCAGGTTTCCTCAGTATACAGAGAGATGTGCCAAAACTCTTTATCTGAATCTGGGTTGCTGAATCTAAACTTAGACCAGATGTAGAACTTTTCAGATTGTGTTGGTTTTAACTGGGATACGCATAATTTTCTTCTGAGTACCTTGTATGAGGCTATGTTTTGGATTTGTGCTGGAAAATATGTTGGTAACTCAGGATGTTTTCTTTATTGCTGAGCAGTGGTTGCACACTGTCAAGACCTTTTCTGCCTCTCACCCCACACCACCAGCAAGTAGGTTGGGGGTGCACATGGATCTGGGACCGGACACAGCTGGGATCTGGGACATGGAATATTCCAGACTCATCATGCTCAGTGCAAAAAGCTGGGGGAAGAAGGGAAGGGCAGGGGAGCATTTGGAGTGATAGCTTTTGTCTTGCCATGTCACCATCACGTGTGATGGAGCCCTGCTTCCCTAGGGATGGCTGAACACCTGCCTGCCCAAGAGGTGAAGGAATTCCTTGCTTGCATGTGCAGCTTTTGCTTTGACTATTAAACTGTATTTATCTCAATGCACAGGTTGTTTTCTCACTTTTATTCTTCTGGTTTTCTCCCCCATCCCACCAGCAGGGAGTGAGTGAGTGAGTGAGTGAGTGGCTGTGTAATAAACTAAGATGCTGCAGCAATGGTCCACACTGACCATGAAAAGGGGGTTTTACTGCACTAGAAGTCTTTTGTCAGGACTTTGAAGTTGGCACACTGTGAACTGGGAGTCAGAACTTTGCTGCATTCCTATACTGAAAAACAAACAGGCAGATTTAATATTTTCAATCCTACTTGTAGTCAGGAGTGATAGAAATCAAGTTAATTTTGCAACAGAGAGAAACATACGTACCAGTGACGGATGTCTGGGGCACACAAATCAGAGTGGGAAGGACTCTGAGCTCTTTTCATCTTTTTATAGTAAGCAGCTGGGAAATCTGAAGGAGTGAGGGCCCCTCATGGTAAAGATGCTGCTCTCTTAGAGCAATAAACAATAAAAATCCTGTAAGACAATAAGTAGTTGTTTTAACTGAAAGAAACACAAATAGTGAATTCAGTGAAACACAGAAGCAAAGCCTTGAACAAGTTCATTTATAGAACAGTTGTATTGAATTTTAGTGTGTAAAATACTTTGATTTCACTTTTCTGGTTTTATTTCCCTCTGATACTTTTGCTTTCTTTATAAGTCATGCCCATTTAATGAATGAGAGGAGGGGAAAGAAAGAAAACCCAAAATGCTCTTTCTTACTGTTTTCTGCCTGTATGGAACAGACACTGCCTTAAAGTCTTGCTCTGCTTATGCTCTGTAATTGCATTTGATTTAACCATGTCAATTCCCTGAAGTTAAATACCCTTTAAAAAGAGCACCTTGGCCTTAGGACTCCTGACCTCTGATCTCATGCAGACTGTTCTCTACATGGGATATATCCACAGAGGGAAAAAAATTCCCACTAAGTGATGATCTCTTTCATGTCCTCTTAGCAGGAAGGGGGCTTTCAGGTACAATTGCTCTGGAAGAAGTTTTATCTCAATATAAGAGAGATTTTTTTTCAGTACAAGTAATCAACCTCTGGAATAACTTGCCCAGGTATCTGGTATACTTCTCATCAATGAAGGTTTTTATGGTATGACCGAACAAGATGATAGATGATCTCATGTAGGATTCCCTTCCAATAAAAGGTGGGACCAGATGATCTTTCAAGGTCTCTTCCAACCTGGGGTCAGTGAGGAAGACATTTCTATTACAGTATTATGATTTTTCCTGCTGACAATATCAATGAATTAAATAAAAACCTTTTTAGAAATGTTTATTCTATGATAAATTAGTCAATTTTTTTTAGGACAGATGATTAAACTAGCTAAGTGTGAGCTTAGAATAGAGACTGGACTCATAACTTCAAAACCCAAACTATTTTTATGCAAGTGCTAAGAGAGCGGGCAAATGTCATTAAAAGGCTACTCTTGATTATGTTTGAAATGTTGTGGTAATCAGGAGAGGTTTTTAAGGACCTGAAAAAGGAAATAATTCCTCATTGACCTCAGGATGACAAAAAGGACACAGGGAACTACAGGCTGGTCAGTCTCCCTCCACCCTCTTGGGAGTGGGATGGAGCAAATAATGCTGGGAGTCATTTCCAGTTATGAAGATCAAGAAAGTGATTAGGAACAGTTAGCATGAAATTAGAAAGGGGAAATCATGCTTCACCAACTTGGTGGCCTCAACAATGAAGTGACTGGCATGGTGGATAAGGGGAGAGCAGAGAGTAGCTTCTCTTCATGTTTGATAAGGTGTTTTATTGTTAGCATGAAATTAGAAAGGGGAAATCATGCTTCACCAACTTGGTGGCCTCAACAATGAAGTGACTGGCATGGTGGATAAGGGGAGAGCAGAGAGTAGCTTCTCTTCATGTTTGATAAGGTGTTTTATTGTTAGCATGAAATTAGAAAGGGGAAATCATGCTTCACCAACTTGGTGGCCTCAACAATGAAGTGACTGGCATGGTGGATAAGGGGAGAGCAGAGAGTAGCTTCTCTTCATGTTTGATAAGGTGTTTTATTGTTAGCATGAAATTAGAAAGGGGAAATCATGCTTCACCAACTTGGTGGCCTCAACAATGAAGTGACTGGCATGGTGGATAAGGGGAGAGCAGAGAGTAGCTTCTCTTCATGTTTGATAAGGTGTTTTATTGCTATCTCCCCTAATATCTTCACAGACAAGCTGAACTAGTGTGTTCTACATGAGTGAGGTGGACTGGAAATTGGAGAGGATGAAAGTTCTTCCACAAGTGTTGTACTCGAGTATTGATATGAGGGCAAATATTGTTAAATTATTATTATTCGCTAAGGAGATTGCTGATGAGACCAAGAGCTCCCTCAGCAAGTTTGGAGATTATTTAAAACCCAGAGGAGTTGTTCATTTACCAGATCTGTGCTGTCATTCAAGGGGACCTGGAGCATGAGACTGACAGAAACCTTCTGAAGTTCAACCAAGGAAAATACCAAGTCCTGTCCATGGGAAGGACACCCCTGTACCAGTACACACTGGGGACCAGCTGTGTGGAAAGCAGCTCTGCAGAGGAGGACCTGGTGGTTTGGTCAGACAGCAAACCAAACATGAGCCAGCAATGAGGACTTATGGCAGGAAAGACCAGAAGCCTCTGGGGATGTTCTAGGCAAAGGATTGCCAGCAGGACCAGAGAGGGAATTGCTCCCCTCTACTTGACTCTGGTGAGACCTGTCAGGAATGCTGGGTCCTGTGCTGGCCTCCTTGGTGCAAGAAAAGTACTCATAAAGTGGAGAAAAACCAGGGAAGGGCTACAAAATGATTAAGAGGCTGGGCTGTCATTTGATGATGCTGAGAGAGCTGGGGTTGTTTAGCCTGGAGAAGTAAAGGCTCAGGGAGACCTTGCCTGGCTGTGAAAAACTGACTGGGGGAGTGAAGAAGACAGAGTCAGGCTCTTCTCAGTGTTGCCTTGTGACAGGACAAGAGACCATAGGCATTAATTAAAAAATGGTGCCGTGAGAAACTGACTGCAGAACTTTAATTTATTTGCATTGTAACATTTACTGCGAGCGAGGTGGTGATGGGCACTCCAGCTTCTTAACAAATGATGCATTCACGGTAAGCAGGCAAACATGAGCACCTGGCTTACACACTGCATGTGTCAGAGATCAGCTTGCTGAACTTGCTCAGTGAAGTGCATATAAAATCCTTCTTATAAAAATAACTTAAAACAGCCTGAAGAAAAAAAATGTCCATTTTATTTAACTACCCACCTATGAAGTATGAAAGAACATCCTTAAATACTTTGGAGTGACTTACTGATTGTTTGGAAACTAGAAATGTTAAAGAGCCCAGCTCAACATTGTGCTTAACACTATGCTTAAATGTAATTACATGTTTAAACCCTGTTTTAGTTCATTTTCAAATACCTCAGTGGTACTTAAAACATGTGTAATTGTGCAATTAAATGCTTTGCTGAAAAGGTGCCCCTGACATTCCTGAGACACCATATAGTCCAAGAAGCTAAATAATGCTGTGATTTGAGAAATGGTTTATAAATGTAACTACCAGTAGCTATCTGCTGTGGTTAATGACACCAATTTAAAATTACATGGAAGATTTGATCTGTATTTGAGTATATTTTAAAGTTTAGTTTTACTACTGTAAGATTCACAGTCAGTTTTCACTAGGATTCTTAACAAAACTGTAAAATACCATTTTGCATTTAGCATGGATATTATTTCAGAAAAAAAAAAAAAAAAGATGGTATCATGCCTGGGATGTAGAAGTGGAGATAGTTGCTAGGAATGTAAGATAATACAGGAGGTAGTAAGAAAAGGAGTTTCAAAGTTTCATGTGAAGAAAGATCTAGAATTATTCTTTTATTTTCTTAGCCTGGTTTTAATAAACACAGTGTGTATAAGGGAAAGGGGGGTTTGTTCCTTTTGAATTTTTCAATGGACATTGAAAACTTATAATATTTTTCCAGCAATTTAAAAAAATCAAAAATTGAAAGAAATGCCAAAGCAAACCCAAACCCAAAACCTCAGAGCTGCTCACTGAACTTCATTTATTAAAACTGAAAAATAAAAAAAGCCGTGTTTTAGCTAATTTTCTTTGTCTATTCTGTTCTGTTGTGATTTTAAATCTCACAGTTTTTAGGTGGAAGTATCAATCCATGACTATTTTACATGCATTTTGAACCCCATTTTTGTAGAAAATGAAGTTCCTTTTGAAAATGGTGTTAAACCATGCATGGATTAACAGAGACCAGATGTCAGTACAGTTCTGATTCCAGCTGAATTCTCTTCCATAGATGCAAGCTGATGTGGGCAGGTGGTCTGTGTGCAGTTCACACCTTCAGCACTGCTGCTTGTGTTGCAAAGGTTTTCTTTAGAGCCCTTGTGCAAGGCAGTAGCACAGACATGGGCTGTGCATTAGCATCATCATCTTCCTTTATACAAAAATCTGGACTATGCAGCACACAACCTCTTCTAACATCTCAGCAATATCACCTGTAATCCCCTGTTCTGTTCTCTCTCTAGGAGTGCTAATTACATGTTCAATGATTAGGCTATAAATATCCATACAGTTGATGAGAATTAAACACCTTCATGGACGTGAAGTTAAATTTTTTATGTGTGACAATTTTTTTTCTGTTTTGTCCTTTGATTATCTTGCACAATAAGGCAGAGATGATGAGTTGTGGGTATATTTAGTAACAGTACAATGAGGCTCTGAGTGAGGAGGATGTGTGTGTGTGTATTTATCTTAAGTAAAAAAATCAGGAACTTTATCACATCTGCCATGACTGTATCTTCATTCTCTCTGTCTTTTTGTGTCTCGCCACCCATTCACTTTTAATTTAAGTTTTACTCTCTAGAAATTATGATGAATTTTCCCCATGACATCAGTTGGAACAATATCAAGCCCTCAAAGACAAGCACTTTAACTTTCTTAAAACCTTTAAATCCAGAAGAGCTTAACATATCAGGTAGATGTTTTCAGGTGTATTTTAAGAATGGATTTCCCATTTTAAACTAATCCCACCTGTCACCTGAAAAACTTCCTAAAGTGGCCCATTTTTAAAGCATGTTTGTGTATTTTTCAAGCATGCTAAGTACTGTTTGGAGTAATTCTTAGCCTAGGCTTGATAGAAAAGAAACCTTCTGCAGGAACACAAAAACTCTGTGTATTCTGGGTAAACACAATTGTGCCCCTACAATTAGGTTGGTGAACAGAAGAAAACTATTGAGCTATGTTTGCCATTAAAATTATTCATTTAAATGGGTTGTTTCCATTGTGCACAGGTGGTAAACTTATCTCACATGTTTTTTGTATAAAAGCCTGTAATAAGTGAACACTGGCAAACAGAATCTAATGGTGTCATTAAAATGATTGTAAACATGCCTGTTGTTGCAGATGTGTGCTTTCCTTCTGTTCATATACATTCAGATTGTTGGTCAGGATCAAACACATGCAGACTTTCAGCATGTCAAAAAATGTCTGTATTCTAACAGGTTCTGTTTGGAAAGAAATCTGTTTCCTTCAGGCCAGAATAGCTATAAAATAACCAGACTGCCCAATCAGATCCAATGTCTACTCCTATTTTCTTTGATTAGAGCTGTGTTCTCTGTATTGTCTGCCATCTACGGTTTCAGCTGAACAAGAGATTATGTGTTGCATCATTATGGTTTGAGGAAACGTTTCAACAGAGTAATAAATGTAGAGAAACATACAAAACTCTGGGCCAGGAAGTCATCAGCTTTTTCTTCTCTCTCAAAACACTGCCCTTTACTTACCTACAATTGCCAGCTTTGCAGTGATTATTTACGCTACTACACAAGGTAACGCAGGCATGGCTGCTGCTGTCCACCCGAGGATAGGATGAACTTAAACACATTTCCTTAGAGCCAAATTCTCCAGCCTAAACCAAAAGTTGATGGACAGATGGCAATTCAGCAGAACCATGTGCCTTCCTTCTGCTTGGAGCAGGAGCTGTGCTCCACAGCTACTTGCAAGGAAAAGTGTAGCTCTGCAGTTGCTCAATCTGCCTTCAAGCAAAGACTCCTCTGGAGTCTGGAGTAAGGCTTGTGGGGAAACAAGCCAGAGGATTTACATCCATCTGTCTGTACCCTCCCCTTGGGAAAATGTCTGTGCAGTAGTTATATGTCCCAGATGGGGGGATTCCTCCTCAGTATTTTTTTCAGGCAACGCCTTCTATAAGAAAGGATTGGTTTAGTCATCCAGGCTATAAACTTTTGTTTATCCAGAATAATGCTCAGAATCCTTAAATGTTCATGGTGTCACTTGTGCTAAATCCTTGTATTTAGGCTTTACAATTTCAAAATAATTTAGCTCCCCTTAGTGAGCCAAGAAACATTGCTGTAGCCTAACCCACCTCTTATACACTGGGTAACAGTTCTCATCTCTGTTCAAGTGCAAAAGGAAAGCAGATCTTCACTTTGAGTAAGTGTCTGTAGCTCTACAGGCAGTGATGGTGCTATGCCCAACACAGTACAGACAGCTGGTTTACAGACAGCTACAGTCACATCTTGGAAGTTAAGAATTTCTGTGTCAGGAATATACTGGATTTTAGATGTGGGGCTCAAATCTTTTGGCATCAGCATCAGTGGAACTCCGGCACAACTTTGGAATTATGTAGGTGTAATACTGATGCCTAAGACAGCAAAATCCATTCCATAGAGCACACTGAATCTTTAGAAATGGTGAAAGGCATACATTGTCCCTTTCTTTTTAAAACCCATAGAGCTCTTTAGCTAAAAAGTCTTGGACTTCTTGACTTCTTTCTGTGTGGTACACTGCCTGATTATAGCTTGCTTGCAGTGTTATTGGATTACTGTAGTTGGACTGGAGGCTTGATACCTAAGCAATCAGTACCAGCACAACATCTCTATCCAACTTGCTCAGCTAATGGCAGCACCCTCCATGTTCTGTTAACCAGATGAAGCACAGAAAGTTACCCAGGGAAAGTTCCTTTTCAATGTGGACTTCAGTTCCAGAATCAAATCTTTTATTTGAGCGTGCCCTCAGCATAGATGAAGAATAATGTCAATGCAATTATTTTGCTCATTAGTTACTCTGAAAGAGAAAGTGGCTCTTTATAGTGATTTCCTTTTCCTTACTTTTAAAAAACAAGTCCTGCCTCTGTTAAAAATAGCCATGAACAAACTTAGAATGAAAACACTTACCATTACTTGTGGCTTTTGTGTCCCTCTGTTTACAACCAAAATTCCCAAAGAAAAAATGTGGCACGCTTCTATATTTAGTAAATTGCTCTGGTGGAGAGAGTTAATGAGGCTGTCCATCCACCTTGGTGTTCAAATTGCCTCCTTGATTGATGATGCGGGGAGCAAACCTGCACCATGGGTCAGTGCCCAGAATGGCCCTGCACAAGACACATTACAGAGCTCCTTGTTTAGGTGGAGACAGTTTCTACCCCACAGCATTCAGACACTAGATCTCTCCAGGAACAAGCTGAGGATTTATAATAATGGAAGTAAAAGTAGGTAATTTTTGTTAATCTCATCTTGGCTTTTAAGCTTTTTTTGCTTTTTCTTATGTCATTTTTGATTTAAAAGTTTGAAGCTCTACCTGTCATAATGCTAAGTCATTTAAGAGTAATTTTCTGTATGTTAACTTTCTCTCAAGCTACTGAGTCTTATTTTCATTTGTGCACTGCAGGATAACTGCTTTAAATAGTACACGTCAGCCAGAGGACAACATAGCTAGAGGTGCTGAGACTACCTGCTCTTGGTTATGCAGTATGTCTTAGCAAGAAAGTTTATTAGATTTAACTTAATGACACTTCTTTTATTAACTGAGTACTTTTGACTCAGTTGCTGGGTAATTTCATGATGGCTGCTCTCTAAGCAGCAGTACCAATAGCTTACCTGCATAGGGAGGGTTGTTGGCAGCAGCTGGATGGTCAGGCAGGCTGCATTCCATGTTTCTTGTTTGAGCCAGGCTGTGTCCTTCAGCAGCACTGACCCAGTGCAAAACACAGTGTCCCATCCCCGCTGTGCCGGCTGCTCACTCTTGGAATTTCTTGTTTGAGCCGGGCCGTGTCCCTCAGCAGCACTGACCCAGAGCAACGCGTGGTGTCCCACCACGTGGAGCCCTGCAGCCCAAAGGAAGCTTCACTCTGGAGCACTAACATGGTCACTATCCCTGCAGTGTGTCCCAGGAGCAGGAAAAATGTGTTTGATGTAAGTACAATCCACCTGAATGGTCTCCCTGCCAGGCTACCAAGGTGGAGAGGCTGCTCTAACTGGGAAACTGGTGCACAGCTGAGCTTTGTTTCTGCTGATGCTCTGGTTGTCATTGGGTTGGAGTTGGAGTTCTGTTGGTTCTTGGTGCTGTGTGGGATTGACAGAACAGCAGGGAACAGCACAGGAGGGACTCAGGCTCCTCTCCTCCAGAACAGATCACAGCTCAGCAACCTCTTCTCTGAGAAACAGATTTCAACCTGCTGGATAAGGAAGGATTGCATCCAAGTTTCCCAAGTGCAAATAGAGTTGTAGCCATGAGACTGTTATGGCAAAGCAGCAGCCTCCACCTTCTCATGCTCAGCTGCAGGCTGCTCACAGTGTGTCCGTGGCTCCTCAGGTCAGGCTGCCTAAACTCTGAATCCCAGACAGCCTTGAACAGGGGACAGACAGTCATAGCTACATGTTTAGCTCAGACTAAAGATGCCATTTCTGGTAATTCATATGGTAATAGGATTTTCAAACTTTTCTTTTTTTTTAAGAAGAAAAAGTTATATTTAGAAAAGTATCAGCTGAAGAAGTTTCATTGCATGTGTTAGATTATAACTTCATCGGCCATGTTGGTGCAATTTTCTGAAACTTTATAGAAACAGTTTTAGGTATTAAAATTGTTTTCCAAATTTTGATAGTTGATATTTCCTGTCTTATTTTTCTTTTTCCAGAATGGTAGGCAGTTGAAAGAAGGAAACTGCCTCTAATGAAACAATGAAAAATAATTTTGAATTTTAAAAAATTGGCATGCATTTGTAACAAGGCAATATTATTATTTTCTTTCAGTTCTTTTTCACAGAAAAAATGCCAAGATGCATATTTCTGTGAAAAAAAAAAATATTTTTATGGGATAGTAGAAAATTGCAACCATTATATGTTTAAATCAGTAAGGAATAT
This sequence comes from Dicaeum eximium, assembly GCA_013396995.1. NCBI lineage: Eukaryota > Metazoa > Chordata > Aves > Passeriformes > Dicaeidae > Dicaeum > Dicaeum eximium. The sequence continues at coordinate 10,066 of VWZP01006437.1, read as the reverse complement.
GTCACTTATTAGCTTAGGATTATCATAATAGTGAATATTCAACATCTACACTTTGAAGAAGATATTCCTCATACAAGTAGTACCCTTCTGCTGCTGTACAATTTTAATTTTATTTATTTATTTATTTAGTTATTTTTAAAGTCCAGTCCTAAAGGAAGAATTATGTGCCAAAGACTTACTGTTTGATTCAATTTTATGTGGTATTGGTTTGGGGGTTAGGAGAGTTTGTTTATTTGTTTTTTTTGAGTCTTTAAGATTTGTTTTGGTTTTGTTGTCATTATTTTTTATGGAGGCAAATGTTGACTTGCTGCAGTCTTTGAATTGTTTTCTCCTTTTTTAATGGACTGGTAGCCTCCTACATGTGCCAAAAGAAGACTCTTGGAATAGCTCTGCAGGGACTCATTTAAAATTACTTTTATCATGATTTGAGCTTTTTGGATGCATGCTATTTTCTTAATTTTATTCTGACCCAACAAATGATTATAGTCTAGTCCTGATTTCAAGATTATCTTTTTACTAGTGTTTTTTGGTGAGGGTGAAAAGAGCAACCATAGTGTATTAGACATAAAAAATATTGGTCTTCAACAGAGTAAGATGAACACTGATGTGCTGGTATGGGTGAAGAGTCAATGGTCAAATGAAATAGAGTTTCCCATCATTGTCACTGATGTTGATGAGTCTTTTTGGTTTGGTGTTTTTGGTAGTTTTGGTTGGTTGGTTATTGTTTTTGGGAATATTTTTTTTTTGGTCTTTCCAGGATTTAGTAATCTTTGTTGTTCTAAAAGCATCTTTATTAAACAAAAAAAAAAAATCACCTTTCTTATACAAAACTGAACTCTGCAAGTTTGGGTTTCATTAGTGCTTTACTTGCATCACTGGAAGGCTGCTAAGAGGAAGAACTTGCTAGAAGAGTAAACATCTGCTCCAGAACTTCAGCAATCAGTGCTTATGCAGTTATGGCTTTCCCTTTTACAGCCAGGAAGTTTAGAAGCTGTCATGTGGACATGAAACACTCTTTGCCTGTAGGTTGCATCCTTTGAGTCAGACCTGTGGTGTAGGACTCACCCCTGAGCTCTGCTGGGGAGGGAGCACTAAGGAAACACTTTAATACTTTGGTCTGTGAACTTCCAAAGAGCAAAGGTGGGAGGTAATCTCTTTTTCTTTTTCCCTGTTACTCCTGTGTATGAAGGCAGTGACTTTTCTTGCACCTCTGACAGAGTTGGACTAAGCCTAGGCTTTGGTATTTTAAAGGGATAAACTTAAAATTTATCCAGTATAGCAAAATCTCATCACTGGACACCTTAAAATCTGTTACTTACTGTCTGATAATGACCTATACTTTACAACTGGAATACAATAAATTAAAATCATTTTGTCACAAACCTAGGCCATACAATTGCATTCCTATAAGATAATTTAAAGAGGAAGGAGCATGGGAACAGATAGGAAGTAATTTCAAAAATATATCATATGTCTAAGGCACTTTCTTTTCTGGAAAAAAAAAAAATTTGTTCTCCATACTTAGATTTATTTAGATCAGTGGAAATTTTTAAATAAAATGTAATTTTTCTCCCAAATGAGACAGACTTCCTTGCAGAAAAAGCATATGGCCTTACAAGCATCAGTAGTCATGGTTGGTAAATATTGGCATTTGAATAACAGGAAAGTCTCAGTAAGAAGTGAGGTCAGAGCTGGGTGCTCTGCTCTGCAAACATCTGAAGGCACAGAGGGTTTGCTGTCAGACAGTGGTAAATAAATGAAAGGTCATTATGTTCCAGTATAAAGTAGATGACTTTTTATTTTTTTAATCAGAGGGGATGAACCTCCTTAACCTTTAAGTCTTATGTCATCCTCTGTTTTTTCCTAAATGTTTCTGCCTCTTCACCTTGTATTAAAACTACAGTTCTTGAGCTCATGTCTGCCAGGAAGAAAAGCAAAAGGAAAATAAGAAAAGCAACATAGTCTCTGCACAGGCAGAAGAGGATCTTTGCAATTTATGAGCTGTGGCTCTTCGTAGTGAAATTTAAATTATTCTACATAGTTTTTAGTGTAAGTATCTCCCCCAGCCCTAAGATGAAGCTAGTGTCCCCTTTTAGGGAAGCCTGCTGTTGGTGTAGTCTGTGGTGTATAGAGTAGGAACAGAGGCAGCACAAACTCTCAATATTGTGCTAGAAGAGGCTCAGTGGTTGGAAACATTCTGAAAAAGGACACTTGGTACCATGAAAAAAACCTCAAAGGATTTATATGTACACAGTGCCTTTTCCCTACACACACCCCATATATAATGTCCTGCAATTTCCTCTCTCCTCTCCCCTCCCAAATTATGTGCAGAAACATCTAATAAAGTGTCTTGCTAAGACATACTGCATAACCAAGGCACGTGGATGAGAGAAAAATAGCATTAAGAAGAATATTCTGTGTTGATGCTCATGTGGACTTGACTTTTCAGAAGGAATGACCTCAGCCTCATTCCTCAAGGCTTCCCTTCTTTACAGTCCAAGAATCTGAGTCAAAATTGCTGGGACTTAAATGCCAAACTAATCTAATTTAATACTTTTAGCAATAGCTTGAGTCATGCTCTGAATGCTCTGCCTTGCTTCATTTAATTAAAAAAACAACACAGGCAAAAATAATACAAAAGCAGGGCTGGCAAAGCTCTACAGTCTGCTTGTTTTCCAAGTGGGATTTGTTTACCAACTTTATTATTTATATAGAGGACAGTTAAGCTGTTTTCACTAACTCATTTCTAATACTACCACCTCACCCAAACTAAAGGCTATGAAGTCTGCATTTCTTCCAACCAAAGAAGGCAAATTTTAATTAATAATATATCACTGTTTCATCCAAATACTTTATTTATTTAATTAAGTCCTATAGCAGTATTAACTACACCAGCACAGCAATACAAAATCTGCATATTCATATGCCTGTTTCTATGGAGGAATTAACAGCAAGACTAAAACAGCAAGACTAAAACTAAAACATAGGCTAGTAGTCTAGTAGTTTATTTTTTTAAGTTTTATTCTTCTCTGAGCACTGAGGAGATCACAACTCCAGTAGAAATTGTTGTGAACCTCCTTTGTTAAGTGAGATTCTCATGCACTTAGTCCTTTTTATCCAATCCCTTATTCTATGGGTCATCAACACACAATTACCTGGTAGAGGGTAAGGAGAAATTTCCAATGAAGATTTCTTGGATGGTTGTATATAAGGCAGCTTTATACACTTGTTGCTAAATATCTGTCCCTGGCCAGTGTTCCATACTAGATAATTATTTAAAGCAGCATGCCAACATTTGCACCCATGTAGAAAACACACAACCATAAAAACATTTGGCATTTGAATGTGTACTTGTAGTATCTGCATTCTCTAAACTTTTAGGCTTACGTTTTCTATCCCTATTTTGTGTAAGCTTTTGAAAGAATAATTCCACTCATCTTTATTCAACTTATTTCCAGTCTCATCAAGTTATCTAAGTCACTGTGAACATTTTCAGCACAAATGTTGGGATTCATCTGACCCAACATTAAAAGCTTACAATGTGGATACATGTGCATTAACTAGTGTCAAGACTTCTTTTGTAGACTGACAAAAAAATTGCTTCTAGAGAGTGATTTATCTGATCTATTTTAAGCAATATATTTACCAAAGGATTACTCATACCATACAACTTTCTACTCCTTCCTTTTGACCATAACAGAATCTAATTATGACTAGCTCAAAAATTATCTAAAAGAGGAATCTTAGCCAATCATGTCTGTAATCTAGGTGAAGGTGTCACAAGATTACGCTAACTGCAGAAATATTTGTACCTAAGCTACAAACATGAGGCACATTTTGATAGCCAAAAGCACCTATCTGTACTTCCTGCAACAGGCAAATTCCATGGCAAAGTAAGAACTGAGCTGCAGAAGTTGTGGCATTGGCATCTCCCACCTTTAGAGCAATCCCTGCGTGTTTGTTTCCCTGAGCTGAGCAGCCGGAGCTCCCTGGCCAAGCAGCTGCTCCACATCTTCTCCAGGGAAAAGGCAGAGGGCCAGATATTTTTTCTGCACATATTTGGAAGTAGCTTTATCCCTGCTATTGGTATACATACCATAATTTGATTTAAACAATTTGTTCTTGCAAAGGGAGCTACGGCCAAGTCATACGCAGTTAAGGGAAAATAAGACAATATAATAATTTCCTATTTATTAGAATGAGGAATGAACTTGGATGTCCTCATACTTCAGAATAACAGTGATATGGATCTGTGCATGAACTTAATGGAAAGACTCAAATTCTGTTGCAAGCAATATAACTGTATGTCCAAAAGTCCTCAACTTTGGCCAAAAAAAAATTGGATCTGATAATAAATTTTAATTTTTAGGGTCATCTCTTTCTAAAAACAAGACCTCAGTTTACACTGTCATGATAGCTGAAGTTTTAATTTCACTACAGAAGGAAAAGTAATCTCTAGTTCAGTAAAACTCAGAATAGATCAAAATATTTAATATTCACCTGTTATTTAATTCAGGAAACAAATGCTTCCTGAATTAAATAACAGGTCTGAAATCTATTTTCAAGTTTGTATATCCCTGTCTGGCCCATTGGTAAATTCGCTTTAACTCAGCTCCTAAAATACATAAAACAGACAGAGATAAAAACATTTCTTCTTTTTCTGTGTTTAAATTATTGACTAGGGAAACCACAAAGCAGAGGCAGGTAAGTTAGAGGGCAGCCAGACACTAACTGTAATTGCATGGGAAATATTAGAAAATACCACATAAACATGGCATGGACTTTTGAATGTCTAGTTTTTTTCCCACTGAGGTTTTGTCTGGGCTCCAAAAATACATTCACTGAACTGCTTAAGTCCATCTACTGAGCCACAGGTGACAGAAATAATCAGCATTATTGTTAAAGTCTTTTTTGGACTTAAAGCAAACAACATTGTAACCAAACAGAAAAAGGGAAGAAATAAGTATGTGTTTCTAAAGAACCTGACTAAATGGCTGGTCAGAAAAACTGTATTTGAGACCGTGTCAAAATAAGAAGCACACAGCTTAAAATCACTGGTACCAAATCTGCAGCTATGTTGTCAGCTGTCTTTCTCATGCCTAAATCATAAGCTCCAAGGACTGCTTTGCAGTCCTGGTGGCTATTCAGCCTTGATGAACAAAAATATAAGAGCTGGAAACCATTCTGAAAGCTGAACTTCTTTTAAGAAGCATTACTTTTTCCACCAGTCTGGCCAAATCTCTGCTCACCAAGAACTTTGAGCATAAACATCAAAACCTACTTTTCCAGACAGGCTCATAAACAATTACAGCTCCTAACTAGACATTGACCTCACTTGCCATATCACTGTACCACTTTTACTACTCCAAACTATTGTCAAGTGCCAGTAGGCTTTGTTTTTACTGCCATATTACTGTGATTGCAGTGTGCTGATGTTTTTTGAGCTATAACGATTGGTGGATAGAGATCAAAACTCTGACCTCTGAGTCAAATGACCATTCATGAATAATGCAAGTAGCTCTTTGTCTACTGCTTTTGTTTTTAAGTATTATCCCTCACTCTTGTTCTTCCCTATTTGTAAAGACACAGCATACCTTTTATCTAGAGGCAGATAAGCAACTTTAAAAATTCTACTTAGACTAAAAGAGTTTTTTAAGTTGTTGCCATAAAAATACTTTGCCAGTGAGATTTCCTACTCTTGTGATTTCTTCCTGAAACACAGAGTACATTCCAATAGTTTAGAAATAGGTCTTGGATTGCCAATAAAATGAAATCTCAATAATTTTTGACTATCCCCTAAATATTTGAGGGAAAACTAATATAAATATCAATGAATGTCAAACCCTAGGCAATAGAAGCCTATTAATCTAGAACAGTGTTTAAAGAATGCAAATGCTAGAAAACCTATCATCTCTCTCTACATATCCAGCTGTCACAAATCTATGCTAATATAGCTTTTAATTTCTTGCCTGTCTTACAATAAGTATAATCCAGACCCTTGTATTTTCCTGTAGATATTGCTAAATTCCGCTCACAGCAAAAAAGCAAAAGCACTCTTCTTATTTCAGATCTGGCATTGATATCATCTACTTAGCAGTAAGAACATTATCCCTAAGGGGGAAGCATAAACTACACCATCATACCAATTCATCTTATAGATTTTTCTGGCTGCATATACTAAGTGTTTCTTTCTCTCTTTCTATTCTTAAGACATTTCTCACCTTGAATTCACCTTTAGTCCCTGACCTAGCACTTCCAGTCATCATCTGTATTTTGCACCCTAGTAGGTGACATTAAAATCTATAAGAAAAATGTGTAGAACAATTGTGCTTTCAGTGTTAATCTGATTTTAATGGAGTATTTGCTCTTAGCAGTCTGAAACTGTCTCCTTGGCTTGATCTCCTTTTAATCTAATGCATCTGGAGAAATGGTAAAAACTTGATTCATTTGTTTTGTAAATGGATAAAGCGTTCCTTGCTCATCTTCTGTGTATGTGCATTGGAGTGGATTTTATTAACTTAAATTCAGTGTTCTGGTAATTCCTAAGCTAAAAAATGTATCTAACTGTTTGGATAATTATTACCTGGCCCATTTGTAAAGCTCCTTTGCTCACTCCAAGAGTGCCAGTTCTGTCCACTTTCATGGAGCAGAATTTTCCTTGGGCAATCTCTGAAATGGACTTTTTTGTTTTTAACCAAAGTTGCATGAGTAATTTTTTGTGAAATATTTTTTAATCTAAATTAACCTTTAATTTCAATACAACAAACTTTACCATTGCCTTTCTGGATCTTACCTGCATTTTTCTTGGCTCAGCTCAACAAAGTGTGAGCAACTGTCATAGGATAGATTACTGCACGTGGATAACCCATTTTGTAAGAGCAGAGAAATTTCTGAGTAGCTCAGTTAAGGACTTCCTTCTCCAGTTGTTCTGTATGCTGAAATTCCAAAACCCTGGCAGGAGTTTCTAAATAGATAAAGAATCTTATGCTAAAACAGCATTAGCAAAAAAAAGACTGTTTTATTTAGCATGTGACTAGATATTTACAGGCTAAATCAGAATGTCAAATGACTTCTGAGTTGGTGACACCCTGGATAATCAGGACTTGCCAATACATGACTAATTATCCAGTACAAACTGTGCTTGCCTAATTTTTCAGCTGTATAGTGTTTTTCCACATTAATTTTTCTCTATATTTTTTCTATTTGAACTTCTCTGGGCAAGCAGCTGTGCATAGCAGGATGCTGACTTGGTTCAGCAGGAATGATTTATAAAGGTATTGTACAAAGACACACATCTCAGGGCCCTTATTCAATTTTTACATGACTTCTCAGACAGATTCTTATTATATTTGCTGTATACTGTTAAAATATTTAGCTGAAAGATATTCATTAACTGAATTTTGTGTTATTTTTCACGCAAAACATATCCCTAGTTACCCCCAAAATATTTAAACACTTCTAGACATGAACAGTCCTATTGGTTGCTATTTTATCTCACTGACTCCACTGCACTCTTGCTTTAAAACAGTGCATTTCAGAGGACATTTCTTAAGTCAGATGTTTAAATACCTTCCTGATGTACAGCCTAATTCTGTCCTTGTTACATGACTTGTGTAATTCTTCTGGTTTTTAATCCATGGTAACCAACTACTGCCAACCATGGAAACCAAATACTGCCAACTTATATGTTGGAGATTAATTACTAATTATAATTTCTCATCTTCACTTCATAACAAAAATCATTGATGTCACAATTCTGGGATAATTTTTAAAGACCTGTTGCTCTAAACTGCTGTATTTAACTACCAGCACAGTGGCACTTACCCATAACTAAGCTACTGCACCGTTTTGAGTCGCAGTTTCATATAACTCTAACAAAAAAAAAATCTGTTTAAAAAATGGCAAGACGAAAAACAAAGCAATGAAAGTTTTTTTTAAAAAAGGAAAGAACAAGCCATTAAATGTTTATAAATCTATATTTATAAATAAGTTCTCGCTTAAGCTGCTTCTTTGTGAAAAAATTTGCACCTTCATCCCTTGCTTGCAGCACCCAGGACCTGCTAAAATGAGGAAGGAATTAAGCCAAGTGCTTTTTGCTGCTAACGAGATTTCCTTGAAATGGAAGGTCTTGGAAGCACATAGGTATGGTAGGTATAGCATAGAACTATGCTTTATGCTGAAATGGAGGAGTTTTGAACTTGAGAACTCTTTAGATGCCCTGGTGTGATGGTCCCAGGACATCCAGATGCAAGGTTAGGATCTGTGAAGCAAGACCAGATGCTCAAGGGACAGACATCCTCCAGGCTGTGAACAGGACAGATTTTCTCAATGTGCTTTGCTGTCCTATGCCCAACACACTGTGCATTGCAGAGCCCACTCTCAGCTGCCAAAATGTCTCTGTTGACTGGGACAAACTTGGGAGCCCATCTGTGAAGTCTATTCCCAGCACTAGGCATCTATATTTAGAGACTGTCAGGAATGTAGAAAAATCTGTGGGGATTTAATTTCTTTTTTTTTATTATTGTTGGTCAGATGGATGAGGAATTTACCTTAGCTTTTTAAAAAGGTTGAACAGATTTTCCTCTACCTTAAAAAATATAGGGATATATAAGTACTGTTTCCTTTCATTGCTAAAATCCTGTTCCAAGGAATTTGGAAAAAAATTGTATCTTATATAAAATTGTGGGACTCAATCAAAATTTCTGATTTTTCTTTAATGTTTCCAATATATGCCTGGTTTTAATGTTCTTTGGAATAATTTTTAACCCTTTGAGACAGTCCTTTGCAAGCTGGCAAACACAGAAATAAGAAAGATAAAAAGTTATGGATCTTTCACTGAAATGAAAAGCACTTTCCATCTTCCCAAAACCTGTCTGTCAACACGGAAGAAATATGAGAAAAATGTGAGACAAACAAGCCATATGTTTTGCTTTTCATGCATCTGGCAAAAATGTGATTTCTTTTGCCATGTTTCTCCTGTGATGAGAATTTATTTCTCAAAACTGGCATCACATATTTCCTCTCATTTCTTTCTGAGTCCTTATATTTACCTAAATCTGCTGTTCCAAACTGTTCTTTTTTTAGTGTCCTAGGTGCATTGTCTCTAAGGTCATCAGAAAACTTTACTGGTCCATGACATTGCTAAAATTGCAGAACGGTCTTTAAGTGGAAAATGTGACCAAATCTAAGGGCTGATATGGTAAGAAAAATAGTATAACAGCTTAAGAGGGTAGTTTATTAATAAACTAGGTATTGCTCATCTTGATGAGTCTTTTAGGATACCTTGCTGAAAGATGTTTACTGATTCAATCAAAAATGTTGGGCACAGTGCAAAATCATTGGCTTAATTCTTCTGTTTATGATATGAGAGTTTAAAATGAATAACAGTGGTGGTCTCTACTAGTCTTGAAATAAAATATAATATCTCCAACAATCCTTCAGAAAACTTAGATCATGCCCGATCATCTTTGATTGCTACTTCCTATACGAAATGTAGGAATCAGATTTTTATTTACTCAGAACAGTACCAACCTATTCATTCCCTCATTTGTCACTTCTTTCATAGCTGTGATATCACATTCATTTCTTACTTTTTCTAGTTTCAGTGCTCAGTGTCCTCAGGCATAAGATTTATTTCACTCTGTTCTATTCCACTGTTGTGGTTTAACTCCAGATTGAACTCAACCCACAGTCACTCACCCATCCTCCTCTGGTGGAATGGGAGAGAGAATCAGAGGAGTAAGTGTGAAAAGTTGTGAGCTGAGATAAAGACAGTTCAATAGGTAAAGGTTTTCCAAGCAAAGCAAAGCAAAGCAAAGCAAAGCAAAGCAAAGCAAAGCAGAGCAAGGAGTTCAATCCCACTTTCCATGGGCATGGAGGTGTTCAGCCATCCCCAGGAAAGCAGGGCTCCATTATCACATGGAACTGTGACTTGGAAAGACTAATGATGTAACTCTGAACATCCCTTCTTCTCCTTCTTTTCCCACCAGCTTTAAATGTTGAACACAACTCCATGTGGTCGGGAACATGCCTTTGGTCATTTAGGGTCAGCTCTCCTGGCTGTGTC
>VWZP01006436.1:1681105-1726729 GCA_013396995.1 Dicaeum eximium | reverse complement strand
TCCTGTCACCCCAGGACATTGTGGGTCACTGTTCTTTGAACAGCTTCCTGTTTGCCAGGTGTTAGTTCAAATTGAGAGAGGACAAAAGGAAGTGGTGATTTCTGAAACAAGCACAGTCAGGGGACTATAAGGCAGTGTCAAAGCTTCCCCTGCCTCTGACTCATTTTAAATACAGATCAGAGACGCCCTATTCCTTCAAGAAGCCATTTTATCCATTGATGAAATAATGACTTGGACCATAACCCAGGGTGCCTTTACATGCTTAGATTTGTTGATTTAGTGATTTTTGATATTTATTAATTCTTTAACTTCATTTTCTTTCTAAGGATGGATGTATCCACTGTACTATGCTGAGGAATCCTGAAAATGCATTCCAGAATTCCACAGGTATTTTGATTGGTAGATTTCAATTTAAACACATTAAACCCCAAACTTTACATCTTTGGCTTGCAAATGTATTAAAAATTTTTTTAAACTTATTTGGTAAAGCACCCTCTGAGTTGGTATTCGTAATTTGGTAAAAGGTGTGGGGTCCAAGTATTGCACAATGTTATAGAGCAAGTCAGAGAAACAAAAGAGAGATGGCAAAACTTTGTCGGAGAAAAAGATAATCTGTAACACCATTTTTACAATGCAAATGCAATATACTTTTCTAGATATTTAGGTAATAATTACCTAATTATCTTTCAACAATCTATCCCTTATTCCTGCTCCTTTTGGTACCTGACATTTATTTTTGTAACTGCAATGCTATGGAAGTTATGTACATACATTACTACAGCTTGAAACTATTTAATTAGTTTCCTGGAAAAGGACAATGTCTTATTGTCTATCTGGGATTAGTCAACTTATTCTGTTTGGAGATAATCACCTTCACTCTGGAGTGGGAAGATATTCTGCAATTAGCACAGAGCTAAAACTAGTCCTTTGATCCAGGGGAGGTGTTGATTCCTGAAGGCAGTAACACATTCTAAGTCTCAGCTATCATTAGAGCCTGTTACACACTGGCATGGACACTGCAAGACTCTGTTTTATGAGGTTATTCTTTAGTGTCTTTTCAGAACTGCCTTCTCCATTAATTGTTTCATATTGCAGTCTTAAAATTCCTCCTGTCTACAAGATTCATTAGGAGTGTCATTTTCTTGTACACACTTGTGCAGGCATTGTGTGTGGTCTCCTAGGATGCACAAACCTCCTTCCTATCTAAGGATCTGGCATCCTCAGCCCATTTATTCAGCTTCCATACTATCCTGCTAAAAGCTTCTGCCACGGTGCAGAGCTGTCCACTGGGAAATGCTGAGCCCTTTTCTTATCTTCTTATCTTTAAATATAAATATTAGGTGAACATGTCAAATGTCACTATTCCTCTTCATCATCATCAGCTCCCTTAACCTGTTCCCACATCTATAGGTAGGACCCAAAGAGCTGGATCTTAACTGAAAGAAATGTTTCCAACTGTAGGTCTGGACAAGTCACTTGATGTGTTTCTTAGTGTATTTTACTGCAACCCTGTTGAGGCTGCACAACACTGTCTGTATCTTAGTAATCCTGTATTGGCATCTACTACTGTAGAGGAGATGCAATTACTCTTAATAAAAATGCATATGAATGAAATTTTTTTTTTTCTGAGAATGCTTAAGTCTGATTTTTCAGTACCTTTTGTGTCTGTACATAGTTGTACTTTGGAAAGATCAGCTACTTCAAATGGGCTGCAGCATCTTTTTCCATCCTGTTGCTGGAATACAGTAGCAAGTTGCAAGGTGACATTTCACTTTGCAGTCTAGTTTAGTAGACATGGTTGTAGTTGGTTGATTGTTGGACTTGATACTCTTGGAAGCCTTTTCCAACCTTCAGGATTCTCTGCTTCTGTAATAAGTGAGGTGCTGTTTACAGTGAACATCTGAGGGCATGTTTTACCTTGTGTCATGTCCTGACTCTGTCCAAAAAAAGCCCTTTACAATGCAAGAGTTTCATTTCTGATACAGGTACCATGTACAACAGTTCAAGGCTCTTTTGGTCCAGGCCAGATTTCTTTGACAACTGTGGGGAGTTAAAACTACGGTGTTTGCAGATGGAGTGGATGAGGTACAACAGACACAAGTTATAAGAAGATTATTATAATCTCTCACTGGACATTAAAAAAAACCACAAGCACCTGAAACATGTTGGCTAAAACACTTGGATTCTCCATCCTTGGAGACTGTCAGAGCTCAATGGGACAAGGCTCTGAGCACTGCAATCACTGATGGTCCTGGTTAGAGCAGGGATCATGCTGTCAGACCTTCACAGGACCTTTCTGTTCTAAATCATTACATGATTCAATGAATTAGCAATTGTGAGTGGAGTACAATTCTCACACGAAATCCTGAGTTCTACATTTAGTAAGTTTAGGTGCACCCAAGTGGACTAAGGAGGAAGAATGTATCATGTCAGCAGAGCATTTTCTCATCAACACTCACCAGGTATTGACTTTAGCCCTCATAAATAGCCAAAAGGGCTGCAAGATCTGTTTTCAAAGTTTGTGGTTGACCCTGTATATACTCCTTAGGAAGATATTTAATTTCTCCATAAATCAAGACAAAATGTCATTGGAGAGATGGAAAAACCTATGGATGAATCTTTGTAAAACCATCTGCACAACTAAAGAAGTATTTTGAAGCAAAATAAAGTGAAAATTGTTCTGCCAAGCTCTGTTCCACTCCATGAAAATAGACAGGAGAATTTTTGTCTGTAAGTGGAAAGTATTACCCTTTTGCTTTGGTATGTGTATATGCAGCTCTAGATAGATAAATAGATTACAGTTAGGGATAGACTGACTCCAATTTCCAGAGTTAATATGCATATAACTTGGATAGATCTGGCAGCTCACATGTTTTTTTCCTGCATATGAAAGCCCTGAAAATTATAAAGGCATATGAAATTCAAAGTATTTGTTGTTTCTAAGTAGAGATCTTAATAATTACAGTCCAGTTTTACTGCCAGAATATTAGCAGTAAATGACATTCATCTGAGATCTTGACCAGTAATAGGTAATTTCACTGATTTTATTTTATTTAAGCACTCTTCATGTGGAAGAGGTTGAACACATTGACTGGAAAATTAATGATATTTTTGAATTTCAACTATCAATAGATGCCTGAAAACTGTACTGCAAATCTAGTAGGAAAAATGTTTATTGCTTCTGGAAATGGGCCATGGTGGGATACACTGCTACTTTACAGTTCAAGATAAGCAACTATATTTTAGTTAATAATCCTGGGAGTGAGCCAGTCTAATCCTTTTTTATTCGTAAACTTGATTCTCTTTAAGCCATATATGTTGTTATCTCAGGACAGTTGGAGGGATTTTGGTTGTATATAGCAAAAATTATTCAGTCTTAGGAGCAAAGACTTCTATATTCTAAGAATATAGAAATATAATGTTTTGGGGCTCTGCCCAAAAGGAAAGACATCTTTGTGTTAAAATTAGCTCAAGGAATTGTAGTATAATTCTTAACTTTAAAAATTGAGATAAACTGTAAAGTGAAAAATTTTAACACCTTAAGAATTCATGAGGAAATTCTGATTGCTGCTATGAGCAGTGATTTTACAAGAAATGTCTTTATGCAGCTATATCTTTGTTGAAAAGGCTTCCAGCACTACTGGAATGAAGTGCCTACTTGATTTATAGTATTTATATATGCCAGGATTGCAAGTGGCTTACTGTCCTGTCTCTGGTATTGGAATCACCCTGAATGTGTTTGTGCAGTAGTCCTCCTCAGCTAATTGCCCTGAAGGGATATCTAGAGTGATTAATCATAATGACTGTATTTTGATACGTGCATCTTTGCCACATTTTAATGTGCCTTTTTAAAGCTGTGTAGAGCCAGCGTGTTCCAAATGTCTGCAGGAGACAAGGGTCTGTTGTATGGCAAATTCCCAAGTTTAATGAATCTAGCTATTGGGCCAGAGGGCTGGAAAGTAGGGGAGGCTCCCAAAGACATAGGGAAAGCCAGAGCACAAAGGATGTTCCTCTTGGATGTGAGATAGGAAGAGTGTTTATGGTAATAGTGGACTAGCTGGACTTCAAAGAAACCTCTGAAAGGAAGAAGAAGGACAATCCAGATGACCTCCACCTAAGCCCAAAAGTTGAATTTGATAGCGATTGTAAGTTTGACTGTTTTGGGCTTGTTCCTTGGATTGACTCTACTAAATAAAAACAAAATAGCATTTCAAAAAGCTCTGTCGAGTCAAATCATGTTTGCCTTAAGATATGGACAGAAATGTTCTGGCAAATTCTACTAATATAATTAATTATAGTGCTGTCTCAAGTTGTCTATCCTGTCTCTCTGCTGCTGCTTCTCATCCTTGTAGTTCCAAAAGTCAGCAGAATCTAACGTATGCCCTATGTCCTTGTTGGTCCAACTTACCACCCCTGAAGCTGTCCCACATCTCAAGCAAACAATCAAAAAGAATGTTTCTAGGTTTGGAAACTGGTCTCTGTCAAGAAATCATGATCTCCTGGTAAATAAAGCCTGAGAAGCCACACTCTCAGCAGTGCATGCTTTGAGGAGGAAGAACGCTGGTGATGCCAGAGCTGTGTGTACCATAAACTCACCCACTGTCTACACAGCTTTTTCTTGGGTTATTTATATTCTTCTTCTAAGCATCCTGCATTGGCCAGTGTCAGAGTCAGGATATTGGATAAGAAGGAAGCAGAAAGGTGAATCTATATGAAACATGGCCTGACTATGGCTGTACTCAAACATACTCTGATCACAACAGTCAGCTGAGCTCAAGGTCTCATTTGTTAAGGTTAATAACAGCCCCTATTTAAACCAATAATTCCTCCATGCAGCTGTTATGTAAAACCAGCATAAAGCCTCTTGGTGCTTTGCCTGAGGAATCAGCCATATAAAAGCTATTATCCAGTTAGACTAAATTATTTGCTTAATATATGCTTTTCTGTGTGCTTCAGTCAGCTTCCAACTCAACACTGAAGAACTGTGAGACCAAATCCAAATAATTTTGTTGAGGTCAATTATTCAGTGATAAAAAAAAAAGAAGGTGTTCTTAAGCAGGCACTATTTGGTTCCCTGTGTAATATTTGCTGTGTTCAAGAGTTAGAGGTTTTTTACAGGATGAATATCTGTCTCTTTGTCTGCCTCTTTCCTCTGATATTTTACATGGTGTTTATCACTGAGTTATACAGGTTTAAACCATTCCTTGAGTAATTTAATCTAGAGGTAAATTCTTAACAATAAAAAACACCTACATTTTGATCATGTACTCGAAACTGTTTGCTAGAAATATTAGAAGAATATGGATATTTTTCAAAAATGTTTTATGTTTCATGGTATGCACTTAAGTGACAGTAGACAAAGTAGTGCATATGTTTTGATGGATCTTCTGTTTAAGTTTCTTCTTCTTGAATATTATGGACCAGAAAACAGTAATAACTTTTTTGGAGATGGTTTTAGTCAAGTTTTTGCATCCTAAGAAAGCTCAGGTAACGGTTTGAAAATTATTGTTCTGAGGAGTCTATTGTGTCAGGCAAAGAAGGAACCATATTCCAATAATATTCCATTGTATATAAAGGTCATGGCAGCTACACCAAAACCAGGGGAGCTGGGAAATTGCTTCAATATTATTCAGCAGTTACCCTCTCCTTAAAGAGAAATTAGCATCTATCTGCCCCTTTTATTAAATTAACTTCTGTAAAAGTAAACTTTTAAATATGCACAGGGTTTATGGCATGAAGGGCAGCACAACTCTATAAGGAAATAGGTATCTCAAGAGTCACACAAGTAAGACTGATGTACTTGTGTCAGCTGCCATTCCGCTGTATCCAGTCATGGTTAACCCCCCTGCCTAATTTTAGGGGTAGCTTGGACATTCAGCAGTACCATATAGTGAATGCACCATTCTGGTCAGCACTGATGGCCTCTCTTTTTCCTTCTCATCCCCACTAGCTCCACATCTGATGAAAGCAGAATATTTAATATTTCCACATATTGAATTCACTACTTCTATATTTTTTTAAATTCTTGTTTTTATTTAAGTGAAAGTAAATTTTGTCAACTTGGAGTGGAAACAAGATTACTATTATTTGAGGGTACATTGTTATCTGCCCAATGTGATTCAAGGAAAAACTGCATTGAAAAAAATAAATTGTGTGTAGATATGTCTGAAACAGTGCTGAGGTTACACACTCTAATGTGAGGGTCTCATGAAATGTATGAGAGGTCAGTTTTATCAAAGGCCCTGAGGGTATAATTGGAGTTCCTTCTCTGGTACCTCAGGCCATCTGCTATGGCATCTAATAACCTCGTGAGAGCAATGAACTGCTCAGACTGTGATTTAGGGATGTGGTCTGGCTGCCTATTCTGGCTTCTATATGAAATGAAACTCCAATTACAGTGTCTAAATTCAGAAGAGAAATAAGCAATTCAAACCTCTGGCTATTAAGGACTGGCATCCCTTACTGCCTGTGGAGCAAGGTAGGAGCAATATTTAGACCACCAGCAAGAGCTAATAAGTTAACCATTGTGACTTTCTTTCCTGTGATGCTCCAGGGAATTAGGGCCTGACAGTCCCAGCACAGCAAAAAATCTGAATTGCTCATTTTAAACTTAAGGTACTGTGACCGTCCTTGGTCCATCTTAAATGTTGTAACATGCAGGCTGCATACAGCCCTCCTCCTACTCCGTTGGAATTGTGTGAGGGGGAGGCAGGGAGTGAAAGGAAAAGCCATCTGTGCATCGCATCAAGTGGTGAAACAGGAGAGAAAGATCCTGCTGCTTTCAGCTCTGTTTCCATGAGTGCAGAAGTGCTGACAGGGGTAAGACTGAGAAAGTGTGATGGAGAGTGAAATTGGAAAGGAGAGAGTGAGATCCATGGACATTTTACCACCACCCATAATGAGATTATGATTTAGGCCAGTGTGTGGAGATCTTAATGAGTCAAATGAAGACAGCTAATAGTTTGAACGAGCTACGTGCAGATTCCTTTTTCAGTCCCCAGCATGCTAAGAAAGCATACAAAATCACATCCAGTGTCCATTATCCAAATGATATCATTATCTCCCAAGGAACACTTCTCTCCTGGCAGGGCTATGTGACAGGCTGATGCCCAAAGCACTCCGTTGCTCATGGCAGAGGAGAGATTGTCATTAGACTGAAGTACAGGAACTCTTGTAATTCACTTGAAAATTGGTACTAATATGTATGCAGATGTATTTGAACAGTACAAAAATCAGATTGTACTTTTCCAGTTTTACTACATGACCTTAGCTTTTCCTTCCTCAGTGACTTAATGCAGTCTGGAAATTCAGGCTCTTCAGTTTATCATTGCACAGTCCTCCCTGTGCTCATTCTTGAGCACATTGACAATTGGCATAAACCTGTCAGCCAAACTGTTAAGT
Organism: Dicaeum eximium; assembly: GCA_013396995.1. Lineage (NCBI taxonomy): Eukaryota > Metazoa > Chordata > Aves > Passeriformes > Dicaeidae > Dicaeum > Dicaeum eximium. Next base: position 1,719,328 of record VWZP01006436.1, on the reverse strand, counting down.
AAGTTTGCTCATGTGGGCCAGTGTAGTTTGATGAAACACTGATCTGGGCCTTGAAGCAATATAGTCAAGTGCAGCATCAGATCCTCTGAAGGGGACTGTGTACTGATCTCACCATCTGTCACACTGCTGGGTGCTATCACCTGTGTTACATAGGTCAGAAAGTGAGAAGGAACTGCTGTTCAATGACATGCATGGAATCTTCAGTCCTGGGTTTTAGAAATCTTCACTCCTCCTGACATGTTCCCAAGATCCTGCTGCAGCAGCCACTCAGTTCTAGCCACAGGTAGAGGTACCTAATTAATTTGGCTCAATCATTCTTGTCCCTTCCTTATCTGTATTATACAGCATGCTCCTGAGTTCCCAGAGAATGCAGAAAGAACAAGGAAAATAGGCATTTTTAAAGCAGCCTTATAAAGAGCACAAAGGACTCAGTAGTCTGAATAAGCATTACTGAGCCCAATCACAGGGGGCATTATGCAAACGTACTTAAGTAGTTAGACTTTTATGTTTATCACTCTAGCTTTACATTCAATGAACAGAAGAAGACAATTTCAGAGGATGATTGTTTTCTTCCTAAAATAAGTTTCAAATTTAATACAGATGAGTTTTCCTCTGTGGAGCTGCCTATTTCTCTGCCTTGACTATAAAGAGAGCCCAGGACACAGATCTTATCAGCAAATATCTGACTTTGAAGTGCCTTAATTAGGTGAGACAAGATGGGTCTATGACCTTGGCAGTCTCCTTTTAGGAGGGCTGCCCAAACTGGAGGCATCATCTCTCCAAACGGATTGTTTCTGGAAATAGGAGCCACATGGGATTTTGTATGTGAGAAATAAGAATAAAGAGGAATGAGAGAACAAAAATGAATGCACTCGCCAATGAAGTTTAACATTCAAGATTCTGTATTTACTCTGCAAAAACAGAGATCACAGTCCCAGAATTGACAGTCTATTCTTTACCCTGCCATAGGTAATTAGAAAGTGGGAAAAATGGATACATGATGTCAGGCAACTCCTAAGGGCAAGGGGTTGGGAAGTATTCTACCTTCTCTACCACAGAGGCATTACACAGTCCTCAACTGTGCCCAGTATCCAACTGTGTACAACTAACTGCTGCAGGGCTCTTTTCCTCCCTTAAAATCTCTTCAAATCTAGGAAATAGAGACTTGTGTGGGACATAAAGCCTGTGCTTACACCCTGCCTTGGTGGAGGTCCTTCTCCCATCACTTTATTACCTTTTCTTACCTTCATCTTAGCAAGACCAGGGAGATGGTACACAGTATCCCACAATAAGATTCATCCCGGTTTATAAATATCATAATATAAATAAATAAATAAATATTGTAAAAGAAATAAATATTTTTTTAATAATATGGTTTGAAATGGCAACAGCAGAACAGCATTAGGCTCATGAATACAACTGAAATACCTGATACATCACTCTGACAAGGAAAACACGAGAGCCAGGAGAGTTGTTTTCTCTTTGATACTTTTGAGGAAGAGGAGTTTCTCTTGCCAGGGCTTTTTTTTTCTCTTGCAAGAGGAAAACAAAACTGAAAGGAGCATCTGAAGAGCAGTTGACATCAAACATATTCACATTCACAGTGCTGGCCTTGGGTGTTGTCCACAGCAGTGGATGGGAAGGGAGGGTGCTAACAGCTATGTTCATACTTTGGCTCTTTGAGGAGGTTTTGTCTTTTTAAGTATGTACTTAGACTTCTGATGACCCTAAAAGGAAATCTGTATCTGTCAGAAAGTGAGAATTTAAATAAAAGTTTGTTTAGCAGTCTTTATCCATCTTCTCTCTTGATATATGTTGTTATATTTACACATATTTACTAGGTAGCCCTTAAAATTCCTTTCCCTTTTTCAACAGTTACACACCTAATAAAAACAGTAGTCACAGTGGGTGGAGATTGAATTCCCTTTTCTTTTAAGAGGAAAGACAGCTTGGTAAAAAAATAAATTATGTTAATTAGTTGAATATAATTGCAAATTCCTTGGAGTTAAAATGTGCTGCATACCAGCAGAAAATGCTATTTGCCATATGGCATCAGAGCACTCTGGAACGATGTCTTTTCCTCAACTATTTTCTGCAGACTGAGCATGGACTTGGATTATTTGTAGCTTCCCAAGTATTTCTGCAATGCCAGCCAGCTCAGCAAGTGTCCCAAAACAGCAGAGAACCATACTTGTTCAGTCCATATGTGCTAAAAAACCCAAACAAACAAACAAAAAAATCTTGGTTTTGCAAAGCTTTTAATGAAAGACTAAAGTTTCATTTTTCAGTGGTTTGGGTAAACTTTGAGAAACCTTTTCCTTTGAATAGTCAAGACCCTCTAACTCACTACTGAACAGTGTTATTAAGAGCAGTAAAAGAATCTTCAAGGAAGCTGTAAAATACTAGTAAAAAATGTTGTGTACTTTGTATGAAATATTATGAAAAAAAAAGAAAATTTACAAAGAAGGAAAACGTAGGCAAGTCTTTATTTAGCGTGGTTTTAAGATTAAGGAACTAACAAAATAAATAGGAGTTTGCTATAAAACTATGCACATTTATTTAGCTAAACTTTATCAAAAATTCCAAGTTTGCCAGCTTTGATACAAAATCCTTAGGCGTGGATTTGATAACACTCCTTACAAGCAATTTTCCACTCTTCATTTTTAATATACACATCAACAGTCACCCCGTCCCCACCAAAAGGACACCAAAACTTGATGAGAAATAGATGACATTCTGTTCACATAGATTTGTACATCTGAGAAATTGCTGAGCTTTCTTATTGTGAGAGATACATGGGGACTCACACAAGTCCTTAAAAACTCTGACTTAGAAGTGACATGAAAGTTCATTTTCAAGCTGTAAAAGTATATTTAGATGTTACAACAGCAACATTGCCTTAATTACATTTGTAGATCAGGTTTTTAATCTTTTCTTCAGTTTTATGTCCATGTTAATGCTATCAGGTTGATAAAGCTAGCAGCTTTAACTGAAAAATTGGCAATAAGTGTTTTCAAGCCTCATTGCTCAAAGAAGATAGTTTTGGTAATGTATATATTTTTCTCTTGAAAGTAAACACTGATATCACATGAAAAAGTAGGCCATTGTTTGGGTTGTTAGACCTGTCAAATGGACAAGTTGGTTTTTTCCTATACAGTCTGTAAACTGAAGATGAATTATACATGTGAGGAAATCCAGGATTAGGAATCCTACATTTCTCAAAAAACACCTCACCCCAAACCAAGGCATAGCAGAATTCATGGAAGCACTTCTAGTATCTTCATAAAATCATCGAATCACAGAACAGCTTGGTTTGGATGTGACCTTTAAAGGTCATCTAGTCCATCTGCCCCCCTGCAGTGAACATTTTCACCTAGATCAGGTGGCTCTGAGCCATTTCCAACCTGACTTTGAATGTTTCTGGGGACTGGGCATCCACTACATCCCTGGGCAACTTGTGCCAGTGTTTCACCACTGTCTCTGTTAAAAAATTTCTTCTTTGTAGCTATTCTAAATTGACTCCCTTTCTGTTTCCAACCATTACTCCTTATGCTTTGGCAACATGCCCTTGTTAAAAGTCCCTTTCCTCCTATAGGCCCCCTTTAAGTATTGAAAGGCCATAATAAGGTTTCCCTTGAGCCTTCTCTTCTCCAGGCTGTTCAACCACAACTGTCTCAGCCTTTTCTCATAGGAGAGGTGCTCCAGAGGTGCTCAAACCCTTCTGATCATCTTTGTGGCTCTCTTCTGGAACTGCTCTAGCAGGTCCATGTCCTTGTGTTGGGGGTGCCAGAGCTGGACACAGCACTGCAGGGGGTCTCACCAGGGCAGAGCAGAGCAGAGCAGAGCAGAGCAGAGGGGCAGAATCCCCTTCCTGACCCTGCTGCCCACGCTTGGGATGCAGCCAAGAGTGAGCCTGGCTTTCTGGGCTGTGAGTTCTTGTTGCTGGGTCATGCTGAGTTTCTCATCCATTAGAAACCCCCAACTCCTTCTGGGCAGGGCTGCTCTGATCTGTTCATCCCCAGCCTGTGCTGATACCAGGGGTTGCCCCAGCCCAGGTTCAGCACCTGGCACTTGGGGTCAATCCCCAGTATCAATCAGTTTTGAGGGGTTTGTGCTTCAAACCACCAATAATTTACAATATATAGTACAATAAAATATATAGTTTACAAATTAGGGCTGGCCATGGAGATTGGCTTATGCTGTTTAAAAACAGTTGTAGCATCTTTCTACCGAGGTTTCCAATGATATTCACAAAATCAGTACAGTTTCCCCCCATAGTTCTAACATGTAGCCCTAACAACTTCAAGGCAAAATTGAACTGTATGAGAATAAAACTAGTTATGAACATTAAAAAACATTTAATATATTTTTGTTCTCCTGTTTCATTTTGTGGGGCATATCAGTGACAAGGTTACTTTAAAATAAATATTCAATGTTATTAAAGAAGCAAGAAAAAATATGTTCCCCTGGCTTTGAATTTCTGATTAATTAAAGCAAGTTTTTTGCTTATATTTAGAATGTGCTTACATTTAGAATGAAAGTTCTGTCTTACTGAACAAGTGGAATTATTTTTAGGACTTCTCTAACATCTTAGAGAAGTGAGAAATTATTGGAAGATAGAAGCTGTCAGAGAGGCTTTCCAGGCTTTAAAAATATTATCCTAATTTTCCATTTTACATTAAAAAAAATCACAGATGATCTCTTTCTGGCTTCCCCTTCAAGTCAGCAACCTAAAGATTAAGCTGTCAGTTCTTGCTAAAGCAGGCTTTTTCAGGAATCCTTAAAAATGTTTGCATTTATTCCAAATAGGATGAAATTAAACCACAGACAACCCTCAACACTGTACACAGGATAGAAATTTCCTGCTGGATTCATAGCTTACATAGAATCTTTCTCCGTTCCTTACAAATGATGTAAAACACCATCTTTTGATGTCTCCATGCTTTTTTATGTGGCACCACAGAAAGGGCTGTGCATTGTATCACAAAAATCTCAGTTTCTAGAAACATTGGCCAGGGACTGGGCTTAATACAATTAGGTCTGCTCCTTAACTTTGCTAACGAGGCAAATGTGCAGCCAAAATGTGTTTGCTAGGAGCTGGTGTCTGGGGCAGTTCCTTGGGGATCTTCTCATCTACCCATTTTGCAAAGTGCAGACATGCTCTTTGATTCTTTCCAGTCACACTCTGCTCACAATTCAGCCACACTAGAGACCAACCTGCTGAAATATTTTAAAACCCTCAGCCTGGTTCTTTGCTGCTCTGCACAGAAGCTGTCATTGACTTGCCAGATGTTGTTCTGACCTGCACAAAATGGGTGTAATTTACTGTAAACCAGAGTGGTTAGTTGTCCTTTCCAGCAATTTCTGTGTGAGGATCCAGACTGGATGCAAATGATGCACTGGATGCAACTAAGACCCTTACCATAGCACAGTACTGTGTTAGGTGTATGCCATACTGCTCTTTGAACTATCTCAGCTAAAGATAATTTTTTTTTTCTTTTAATTCCCAAGTTCAATGGAGCTCTGAGCAACCTGGTCTAGTGAAGAGTGTCCTCACTCATGGCATGGAGGTTGGAACTAGATGGTCTTTTAAGGTCCCTTCCAACCTAAGCCATTCCATGATTCTATGATTCTGTGACAATGACACTCCAGTTATATCTGTGTGAGAGAATTCTATACCAAGCATTTTCAAAAGAAGGAAAAAATTCTTTCTATGCCTCCTTAAGAAAATGAAAATCCTGCACTGGATCTGAAAGACCCTGTTCAAGCATTGCAAATTCAAGAATTCACCACTGCCACTTATTCTGATGGAATCTGTTTAGTTGCTATTGCCATTGTTATTATTACCTGACACTAAGATAATAAAGAATTTCCCATTCCTGCCCACACGATACACGTGAATTAATTAAATCAGCATAATTCTGTGATTAATTTACAGTTTCCTGAAGCCCCAATTCAGACTGCTGAACTGTCACTGAACAAAGAGACAGTAAAAGACAAGTATCTGAAAAACACTAATGTAGTTAAAGGTGAAGGCAGGTAAAGGGAGATGAGCGTCAGTTTGCATTATGCAGAATTTATCCACTTGTCTCAATCAACCTTGAATACAAAACAGGACATTTTACTTGATTATAGCCTTATCAACCCAAAAAGTTGGGAGAAAAGTGTTTATCATAATTTACCAGATGGTGAATAGTGGCACAAAACATTAGGATCAGATTTTAAAAGCCATTTAGAAGCGTAAGGAGGCAGATGAAAATGAAATGTTATTTTTGAGGTTAAATTCAGTGTTTATGTGCATCATGAAGTGTCTACACACTTAGAAATACATACTCAAGGATTTTACCCAAGGTCACTGAAAACATCTGTCTCAGGGTATGTGGTAGGATTAGTTTGCACACATGACCTGTGAGCACAACAATATCCTTCCTGCCTTGAAAATCAAAATACTTATTCATTCTTCATAAGTTCAGCAGTGGCTTTCCATGCTCACTGCAGCATTGCAGAAAGACTTGATAGTCTCCCTGCCCTGAGGAGTTGCTTCTATTGTGCACATATAGCAAGAAGATGGGTCACCAAAGATAAGAGATGCTTTAAAAGGCTCGATTATTGTTTAATAAGCATTTAAAAAATCAATTTCTATTTGATTACAATGTCTGTACACCAGCAGTGGCAATGAAAGTTCTCCTTATGTTTTGTTTCAGCAATTAATAGAGTCATAACAGTGATAAAGTATGTAAAATCCACAAGTAAGTAGACTGTTGGGGGGAAAAAAAAAGTAGCATTGGTTAAGCACTTTCAACACCTACAAATCCTCTTGTAGTGGGATCATAAAAGGAGACAAGCCAGACAATAATTTCACTAGTAGTGTGTGTATTTCTGCTCATAAAGACACCAGAAATATTTTCAAATAGGCTTAAATATTCCTGAGACTGTAGGCCACCATCCATGTGATCGAGATGGGTAACCAGATAACCCAGGCATCACAAGGAGTGGCAATAATTTGTGGTAGGGTTTCTTCAGTGAAAACATATCTGGAGTAAGATAGAAGAATATGAGAGGACTTTAGGGGTGGGGCTAGTGTTCCAGCTCGGAGAGCTCTGCACAGGTGAAGCATCTCTTCCAGCTTTACTCTGTATTTCACTAGGAGATTCCTCTATTGCTGCGTCAGACCAGTGCACCAGGACAGGTCCCATTGCTCCCACAACATAATCGCCCTGTCAGCAGCCCCAAGGCTCTGTGGTTCAGCATAAACCAGCTCTGCAGAGCCCTGTCACACTCCTGACAGCTGGAAAGTGCTCTCACTATCAAGGCAGGCAGCCTCCTCTCCTCTGGGCTGACCTTGGCTGGCTCCCATACTTCCACTCAGCCAATCTCCACTCCTCCTCCACAACAGGGCAGAAGCAGGAAATAAGATGAAAAAGCTCATGGGCTGAGACAAAGACAGGCACATCTCTTGGCAATTACCATCAAAGGCAAAGCAGACTAGACTTAAGAAAAAGTAATTTAATTTATTGCAAACTGAAATAGTTTAGCGTAGTGAGAAACAAAGACAAAAATGAAAACATGTTCTCCCACATTGCACCCTATGTTTCCAGCGTAACTTCTCCCAATTCCTCTATACCAAAAAGCTGCTACATACAACACAGGAGCACTTTTGGAATCAGATAAGACACTCTCAGGTGTGCTAGACAACTAACTTTAGGCACTTGAATTATGCTGCACTGAGACTGTTCGTTTTTTAACAGAAACACAGCCAGTGCCATTTGGGAGCTTGTGCAATGTCCAAGACTTCTAGGCAGAGCAAACCAGTACAGGGCAGTGTTTGTGTAAGTTCTGTCCTGCTCTGAGGTACCAGCTACAGGGCAGGTGAGACTTCTCACAGCACATAAAGTGACACAAATTGTTGTAGTCCTATTGCACTGTTGAATAAATTCACATCCTGAAACCTTTTATTGTCATAAATTAGAAGTTTTAGGTTCTTTCCAGTCCATAATTCTTGAAATATGTATTCTTCTATTCCAGCTGAAGGCAGAGGGATTATTTGCTTTTCTTTATCAAAGTGGCGATGGTCCTGAGATGCCACTAACACAGTAGGGGCAAAATTGCTCATCTGTTGCCATTGATAAATTCCTAAATTAAAGGTGGCACATAACATGTGAAGTCTTTTATTAAGTCATGATCTCAAACTCTCCTAAGTCAATCTACAACTGCTCTGAAGCTCAACAACACAGTTTGGTTTTACTTTTTATTCACTTAAAAATTAGCATTAATCCAAGTCTTCACACTCCAAACAATATGTTCTATATGTAAAGAATCTTAAATAGTGTCTCAACAAATTTAAACACTTTCTAAATTATCAGTGTTTTTTTGTGATTAGTGGCAGAGGCTGTCATTTACTTATCAATATTTTAGTTGGTAGCTCAAGGAAATAATGAGGTACCTTAGACTGTATTCTTGAAGCTGTCTCAGAAAGTTAGCTAAGTGATGGGGGAAATCCAATTCCTGCATCTGAACCAGGCAGTGCCGACTTCTTCAGAGATGGCCGAAGAGGGAAAATTTAATTGTCCAAGAGAGAGAATACCATTGCGTTAAGTTCTTCCTACTGCTGGCAATGCTTACTTTGAGTTTAAGGCTTGTTAAATGATGAGCTTTTGACTAGAAATCCAATGAATGTTATCCCCTGAAAGCTTTTAAAATTGCACTCACTCACACACTGACCTCCCTGTTCTATTTTTAATGTAGGGTCACAGCAGAAAGTTCTTTGTATATCCCTAGCTTTGAGAAAGATAGGCTCAGAGGTAAAGCTGAGAGCCTTACAAGTTACTTTTTTTGCTCAGGTTAGAAAAGTTAGAAAATTTGAGTAAAATATTCCAACACACTTGTAACCTCCCTCCTGGTTTTTTTTGTTTGTTTTGTTTTGTTGTATTTTGTTGTGTTTTGTTTTGCTCCCTCCTCTAGTATTAGTTGATATAATATTGTGAAAACATGTGGATGATTGCAGGGAGCAAAACAAAGTGATTTGTATGTTAAAAGCTGAAGAAACTACCATGTGGGGCCAGTCTGTCATCAGCTCTGCTGGGTTTGAATTAAGGTATTGACATATCAATGAGGGAAGAGAGTGGAAGTGAGTGAGGAAAGCCCAGACACTCCTGTGTTTCTGTGTACAGGAAATGCCTCTGATTTAACTTGTTCCTTCCAAGCTTCTAATTTCACAGGCATCAAATCACAGATTTGTTTGGTAACTTCTGAACTTTACTTGATCATATTGACTTTTGATTTATAAAGCTCAGTTTCATTTGTGTCCTAGATAATAAGAATTGAAGCATGAAAGTTAAATGAAATTTCCAAAAAATCAATTTGTTGTTTAAATGAGCAGCAGAATAACAAGTTCTGCTTGAATTGGAATAAGCTTTAGATCAAGTGGAGATGAGCATCCTTCCAGAGATGCAGCATACCAAGAGGTATTTTGATGTAGTTCAGTAATAGAAAGACCAAAGGTTCAGTAGGCTTAGTGAGCTCAATCACACAGAGACACATCAGATTATAAATAGGGAGAAAGTGGCAGTAATCTTCTATTTAAGAGCTTAATGTTTGAATCCAGACACTGAGATAAAGCAAATACAAAGACTGACAATTGACAAAGTCCACGGCATTCCTCTTTCCAAGGTTTTTAGAAAAGGTATGTTGAAAAATATCTATTCTGCCAAGAGATTCAGAATGGTGGCTTGGTTACACATTTTTTCCAGAAACCTAAAATCAAAAATTACATGTACTCAAGTCACTTGAAAACACCATACCAGATTTATATCTGATGGAAATCGTTGGAATAGTACTGGAAATAATGAATTTAACTTATACCCTGGATGATATGCTTTTCAAAATTACTGTGTCACCCACATTTTTCTGGTTCTGAATTAAAATTAAAATCATACTATGATGAACTACATCCCAAGGTATTTAAACTCTGTTGTTCAAGTTAAGCTCAATTTCGGAGTGTAATACCAGAAAAATTCCACTGGGAGTTATTTAATTTTTTTATGCAGGTTCAACATGTATGAGAACACTTATACAGCCATTTAAAATCAATCAAGTGAATACAGTGCTCATCAGAGGTGAGCAATTTGCATTCCACATGTCTGAGGTTTCACTTAGCTTCGTGGCTTTTACACTACTGACTCTGTGGTTATGTTTCAGGTGTACACTGGGATCCATCACTGCTGTAGTTGAGTGAGTAGTTCATCACTTCCATCAGGGGCATTCCAACCTGTTGTGAAAAGTTACATATCCCATTTGAGAGTTTAACATAACCCCTGCTAGTGGAAATTCTATATCTTAGTGTTTTCCAGTCCATTTTCACGTGAGACCCAAACATCGCATTTGTTTCTGCATCTTGTCTCTTTCATTTTCATGAGGCGGGATGTGGGGGAGAGACTGTGGCAGGAAATCTGGCATGATAAAAAAACTGGCTAGAGAGATTCATATCTTTACAGGTCAGATACTGAGTGAAGTGCATACTTGCTGGAGAGATGGGAAAGTGAGAATTAGGCTTTGCTTCAGCATTACTCATGAGTAAATGGGCTGTAGAGTTACTAAGCAAGTGGTGTTTGTCATTCTGTGTGCTTCAAGTACCATCAGATCAACTCTGCTGTCAGTTCCAACAACAGACTCTGGGGATGTTACTGTGATGGTGAGGCAGTGCAATTATATTTCCCAGTCACAGATGGATTTCAGCTCCCCCCACAAACTAAAATATTTGCTTTATTCCTTTCCAGACTATGAAAATATAGAACAATTCGTAATGTGAAAATTGAGCTTCTAAAAACTCTGTTCCCAGTATTTGGGCTATGACTTTGAAATTAAAAAATATAAATGACAGCTGTCTTCACTCTGCACATGTGTTTACTCATACATTAGTTTGCACATTTGAATAATTACAGTAGTTAAGGAGATTATATGCATATTGTTAAATCTGTTAATTCTCATATGAGAGGGTTGTCATGCTAGATACCATGTGTTTGTATCATCAGTAAAAGAGGGTAAGTTTTCTTAGATTAAAGCTTCCAGCACATATTCAGAGTTTCTGATATACCCACAAGGGTCAAAACCAAATGATGTTTTGAGTTCTGCAGAAAATCTCTCACTTCAACTTTTACATTACTGTGGAAGCTAAATATATGGGAATGTGAAGAGATGACTCTTAATGCAGGATGCAGTAGTTGAAACACAATTACTTATTCAGTCAAACAGCTGAAGATATTTTCTGACCAGAAAGTTAACTTCTGAGTTGCTTTCATTACTTCTTTACTTGCAAAATATGTTTGTTTATATGCCTAGTTCCTTGGAATATTTTTAGGTTACTGCTTATGGACTGTAGGTGCCTTTGAGATTTTATTGCTCTTTACCTTATGAAGAATGCTCAAGCAATTTTCATGTCAAACTATAAACTCACAACTCACCCCCAGTGAGTTTTTTTCCTTTTGTTTTCACATGTATTCTGTCCACTTGCACTTCATTTTGATGATGGCAGTTGTGTCCATTTAATTTCCATATGTAAAACCCAGAGAATTTTCAGTGTGTGGGTTGTTTTTGGGTTTTTTTCCTATAATATTGTAGTTCCCAAGGTGAGGTCATATCTGATGTAGTACTTCCACTTAAATCTCAGGACTTGTCCTCCCTGTCTCTTGAGGTCTGTCACTGCTTCTATGGCAGCTTTGGCCATGGTGAAAAATAAAAGGCAGGAAAGAGCAAGAAAATTGAGACAAAAAGATGTCTCCATTCCATGTGAGATGATCCCTGCCTTTCACTGCAGGTCACAAAGACAGAACAAGATGGTACAGATAGCTCAAGTCTGTTTTGCAAGCCACTGGAACATTGTGTGCTGTGCTTTTCCTCCTTATTCTAAAAGGGAATAGGAAAGGGCTGAGAAAAAAGATAAAAAGAGATAAAAGATATTGAAGGCTTTTCTACAGGAAGCAGCTGAGTAGGTAAAGATTTTTAGGATTAAAGATTTTAGGACAAAAAAAAATCTTTTTGTCCTAAAAGCAAAAGATTTCAGAGGAGCTATGATAAGTTTCTATAAAAGTATGGGTGGCATGGAAGGCATAGGTAGGACTCAGTTATTCATCATTCTTTTAAAGACAAGAACTATTGATTGCCAAATAATGAATAGAAGTCATTTGCATATAAGCAACAAATGCAGTGGTTTAACACAGAACATGTGCTATCATTGTGGGCATTCCTGTAAAGAAATGCTTTGTACAGCCAACTTTGACATTGGTTGAAGATCTCACTAGACAAGCACATGACACTGAAATTCTCAAAAGATTCTAAAATATGCAGGATAACAGCCAGTTCAGAAACTCCCCTTAGCTGAAAATAGTTGGAAGATGTCATAGCATTAGAAAAGCAATCAGCTACACACTGTTCACTTGCAGATCTCTGTGCACTGATTTTGGGTCATGGCTCCATCTGGTTAATTTCTTCTGGAAATGCATCAGCTCCTGCTTAAAAAAACAAAAAGAAAGAGTCTACTTAAAGGAATCTGGGCAAAACAAAAAAATGTTGAGGATAAGTGAATGATGGTGGTGAAGATCATAGGCTCAAAAGTGTAAAAAGCCCCCCACAGTTTGTGAAGACAAAGTTACCAGGTGTCAAACAACCTGGCATCATCTCTGTATTTCCAAAGGCATCCAAGAAGCTGCAAAAGGTCCCTGGTCATGTTCTGCCTGGCAATATGTCAAGACACAAGAACACAAATGTACCACATGCCTGTCTTCCTTTTCCTGGTGCAAATAGGTGTTTGGCTTGAGTAAAGTCAAGAAGGGAGGGCTGAGGAGTGCCAGAGGTTAAACAGAGCTTTATATGAAAGGTGAAGGGCAAAGTACAGGGACAACATGAAGAGATTTTGGAGAAGCATTAAAATGAACTGTAGCCTAAAAACATCACTGTACATGTGTGTAAAAAAGAAGTAAGGCAATCCCATTGCACTCCCCTGGCCCTTTCCCCTATCACTCATCTACACATTGATTCATGGAGAGAGTTATCCTTTATGGGCACTGTTGTTGAACTCTTGATATGAGCCAGTACAGCTGCATTTACAGTGTAAATGGGAAAATATTCAATAAGTGAGACAATGTTTAGAAATGCACAGGCAGGAATTTAAAAATTAGTAACTGATTTTTAAAGTTCTCTTTGCACATCTTTATTTTGAATTTTAGGCCCTTGCAGAACTGAATTTTCTATAGGGATGCCACATGAGTCATCTTTGTATATATGAAGCCTTACTGTGGCATGTGACTGGATATGCAAAATTTCTTCTGTCAGAGATCTGAATGTAAATTCAGGATATGCACTCAGGCTGCAGCAGAGTACATCAACATTTCAGTTATTCAGTGGAAATGAGCTTGAGACATGCCACCTTCAGTTCTTCCACAAGAGGCTTTTCTTTGAATACAGTGGTGTGAGATGTGATAAATGTTAGAATTTTTGTAACAACCAATACATGACAATGTCAGATTACTTTTACTTTCTGAACATATCAGTTTCTTGTTTTCTCCTTGTCTCCACTGTGATTAGTGGTGCTGGTATGCTCTTTGTTTTTTCTTTGCAACATGCTTCAGCTTGGAGATATAGAAAATGGATGGGGGAATTAAAGTATCCCTGGAAGTAAAAGAAATTCCTGCTGTGGCTTAAAAAGTAGAACTAGCAGCTACTGCAAAGTAAACAATGTGCTGATAATTTTGCATGGCCTGATATACATAACCTCGACAATACACTGAGCATGATCCAGGTTTCAGACTGAGAGGAACCAGCCTGATTTCAGGGGATTTCTAAAAAAAACCAAAAAACTTAAAGGCTTTTGCAGCCAATTCTGCTCAGCAGTAAGTCTCATTGAGCTGAACTTTTTAACATTCAGCTGAACTTTTTAACACTGCAATTAGCTCAAAATATGAACAGGTTCCCTGTGGCAATTCAAAATACAACTTTCAAACAAAGGAATGTTTGCCTTTTGTGCATAAAGCTTTACCACCATGCCAATTTCCCCATTCACCATATAGCTGTAGCTTAAAACTTCAGTGAAGCAATTCTCCTAGCATTAGCATGTTTCAGAATCTGTTGAACCTCAGCATATTAGATTTCTGATCTATCAGATAATGTCAAGGCCTGTGAAATTAGTTTCACCTATGCAAATACATTCATCTTCAATCTTTGTTCCCAAATCCTAAGAAAAAAGCCCTTATTCCAGGTTTATTTTTTGCTTGGATATGGGTATTTTTAACCTAGATTCTAAATGCAATAGACTCAACCCTTCATTATTTCTTCTTTAAAGTCTTACTCAAACACTGACCTTTAAAAGTTCTAACTACAGCTACTTTTGCAAGGCCTGCACTTTCATGAAACAAAGCTCACTCTGTTCTCTGCTGGAAATATCGGATTCAGGCCTAAATTGGCAACCCAGTTCCTTTTCTTATAAGATTTAACTCTACTATTAACCGCAGACAGGTGTCCAATACCTATTTAAAAAGCTTGTATAAATTATGGACCTCAGCAGAAATCAATCTGCAGTCTCGTCCAGTGGGCTGCACAGTAGCCAAGAAAAACAACAAACCCAGAACATGTTGGCAAGTAAACTCTTCTTTATGTTTAATACCACTTACAGGTGACTATAAAATCAATACCAAAAATCTTGAGTTGTTTTGAGCTGGAGTTATGATGGCACTTCAGAAGTGACCAGAAAGTGGTACTCATTTTCCTATCTCTAATTCTAAATCCCAAAGTTATTGGTTGCCAAAGGAATATTATGTGGACACGGATTGTTGACTCTTGGAAAACACAGCCCCCATCCTTGCCTTCTGAGCTATACAAGAGACAGATATACTTTGAGTTTCTTAATAAACTAATTTGCCTACCCTTGGATTGTAATTTTTTAAGAACTGACAGCCTCCCCTCTCCTACCTGTCCCACTGCCCATATATATTCAGAGGCATTTTGTCTGTGATGGTCCTGTACTTCAGTTCTGACATGTCAGGCTCTAACCCTTAGCTGTTATTCAAACTGTTCCCTCAGATGTGGAGTGAGATGAAATAGAATTACTTCACAGGAATATGTGACTACCACAGGACAGAAGAAAAAAAAAAATCCCTAAAGTCTTGCAAGGGTAGTATGGATATCCAGGTTTTTGCCACTCCCACCTTGTACTCAGAAAAACGCATCAGGTTTTCATCTGATCTCTGGCCTGTGCTAAACTTGTCCCAGGTAGGCTTTGCCAATCCCTCCAAACTATGCACAAATTTACCCATGGTTAAACATTGTCCTTGAGACAGTAGCACCATTAATTATCCAGCTGGTTTGTGTCTGCACCGTAATATCTGTAAATAACTGCCTGCAGTCTGGATAATCCTACAAAGAGGTAACTGGCAATTAGTTTTGTGTTGTGTCTTTCACCATCTAGTACTTCTCTTCTGGCTGTGAAGGAATCACAGAGGCCCTCCAGGATCAGAATGTGCAGGTTTACAAAAATATGTGGTCCTCATTCCATAATTATCCTCTAAATGAGGAAATTCCTTTCCCAATTCTTATTCCTCGCACAATATCCAAACATTATGTTCCAGGCTGCTAAGTATGTATAAAGGCATTCATTTTTTAGAAAGAGTTATGTTTGGCTTCTATTTGTTTTTATAGAAGTCCTAAGAGTTATTATGTTACTGTATTGAAAAAAAAAAAAAAAAAGGAGGATTTAGAATAGTTTACCTCAGTGAGAGGCTGAAATCAATATTGTTTATATGGGCATGAATGTTATTGATTGTGTATTTACAATAACCTCCAGAAAGTAACTCTTAAACTATTAAACCTCCTTGCAAAGTATACACTTTCATAAATCTGACTAAACATTTTGCAATAATAATTAAATTAATTACTAGGAGAGAGAAACATATTTGATGGTTTTTATCCTTAGGAAAAAATTAGACATTCCACCACTGACTTGATTCAAAGAGCCTTTTTTCTCCAGGTGGGTATTTGCAGCTGGAGAAATACCTTTTTATTTCTGGAAGAAAATACTCCACAATGAAACATAACCCCAACAGGATTAATCTGAAGACAATTGGTTTAACTTGCACAGAATATTTTTTACAGTGTCATTGATAGAGGCCACCTCAGAAAATGCACCCAGATGTCGTTGTTTGGATATAGAACATTTATATGTGACTAAGTAATTAATTACTCTATCCCTCTTAATCCAAGATTCACAGGGAAATCTGGGCTGAAAATGAGTGTTCAAGAGCTCCCAGAAACAAGATATCCGAGAAACATTTTTCACTATCTCATTATGTTACACAGAGGTGCCCACTAGAGAACATTAGCTACATGCATAAGGCATTTTCATTTGGTCATTGTTACAAACATTCTTCACACATATATAGAGAAAACAAACTAATAAAAATGAAAAAGAGGTTCAGAAACATGAGGTGATGAAGATTCACAGTTTAATAGTGGCAGAACTGAGGACCAGGGCTCAGGTCTGAGGAGTTGTCCCATGTCTTAAATAGAAGAATACGTGATTTAGCCTTACATTTTGTGTGAAAGATATTTCAGGAGAAAATTGTCATTGGGAAAGATCTAAACCTGTGAGAAGTGTCTATTGAGTTCTTTTGAGTTAGGGTTGTTCACAAAATATTAAAGACTTCAGTGATTTCATGGCTGTTTACCAATTGAGAAGATTGATTAGGTGCCACTTTGCAACTGAAATCCATTTTCATTTAACCACACGATTTCCATAATTTTCCTGGATGTGACCCTGGCCAGGCCCATCTGCTGTCATTCAAAGTACCTATGGATTTTCATGATCCAAGATCTCTGAAAACTAAAGGAGATCATGGAGCCTCTTGGGAAACCAACTTTGTTGATGAATAGCTCTCTTCTTTCCATTTTTCCCCCCAAACATTTCTACAACCAACAAAGTATATAAAAAATAAATTTATCAGTAATGTTTTGGACCTAATAGCAGTAAACCTTAGGTGTAAACCTAAGGTACAAGCAGAATTTTGGTATGAACAGTAGAGAAAAAATCAAGTTTTTGGGAAATTGAAAATAGATTATTGCAGATAGATTTATCTTGAGTTAGCAGGATGAGAGAGAGACAAATTAAAGTTTATCTCAAAAGTAAGGCTGTGGCCGAACCCTGATCTCATTCAGCACTTAATCCACAGAAATTTTCTTTCCTTGTGTCTTACCAGTCTTTCTCTTTTTTTTTCTTTCTGGGTTGGTTCTTCTTATTTCCCAGCAGACCCATCACCCACAGCTGTAGCTTTACCCTTCCTCCTTCATCTCTTTAACATTTTGACTTGCTCTTAAAATGGGAAAAGGCTATAATTCAGATTCATAAGTGAAAACTGTTAGGGAGAGCAGAGCATAACTTAAGGCAATAAAAATTTCCTGGCATTCATGCTCTCTAAAGACACAGACATCTAGACTTCTTGTCTGCTGTTGCATGAGAGGGAACAAAAGTAGTCCATAGTGTTAAGCATTAAGCAGTGACTCAGTTGCAGGAATCCTGGAATTTAGACTGGATGAATATTGACCAAGCAAAATACAAGCATGACAGAGCAGCATTATCTTGAAAACAGTATCATTTGACCACGTGGCAAACAGAAAAGGATTCAATTTCCAAGTAATGTCAGAGACCAGGTTTTTAATTAGCAAGACTATGAATAGATGAGAAATAAATAATTTATCCAGAGGTTCATCTGATGTACAGTTTTGATCCCAAGAGTTTTTGTTGCTAAAAGTCCTCCTTGCACTGTCAAAAAGCTGTGCATCCCCTACACTTTCTATTATCAATTTTATTGTCCTGCTGAATCCTAATGTTCACCTTCATATTCTTGGCAGGCTTTTATATGTTTGCTTACATTATAATTAAATATTCTGTATTCATGACTTTCAAATTCTGACTTACAATTGCTCTCTTCAGTGTAATTACTCCACCACGTACATTCAGTCAAATGTGTTATTCTGTTCATGTCCAAATTTTATTAAACAAGGGTAAATGTGTGGTCAATTACACTGCTGCACATACAATTGCATCTGTTCTTAAAAGAAGCTCTTGAGCCTCTAGTGGGCTTTCAGTGGCATGGATTACAGACATATAAATCCCCTTTCATACTCTTTTCTATTGGTTCTTGTAGTCTGCCTGTTATTAGCAGCAAATTAGTTGAATATAGGAAAAACAAGCAAGCGTACAAACAAACAAGCTTTGGGTTAAGTTAATGATTTCAGATGGTGATAAAATTAATAGACACAGGATTCCTAGTCTTCCTGAAGCTCCTAGATACCAGTGTTAATTATCCAACACAACCTCACTTTCTCATTATTCTATTTTGTGGTATTCCAGCAAAACAAAACAAAAGAGAAAGTTTGGGTGAATCCCCCAGTGTCTAGGTATTAGAAATACTTTGGTTGGAAGCTGTTATCCTGTACATCCCCCATATTAATACTATTGAAAATCCTCTTTTGAAAATCAAGCTCCAGAGAGCCAAACGAAATTAACTGTAACACTAACTTAGACATCTTGAGAGTCTTTAAAAAACCCTTTAATTTGATTTCTAGTGTCTGATCTTTGCAATCACATGCATGTCACTTAAAGTAGAGTTCATTTTGGTTTTTCTTTCATATGAAGTTTGTGTTTCTGATGTAATCTCCAACTGCTGCATAGTGGAAATTCAGGAAAAAAATATTAGCAGTCAGATTAATCTCACTTGAGTTTAGTTAGTTTTAAGTCAACTGTCTAGGCAAACAGTAGAGAGAAACAGGCACTTCTACAGGCAATACAGCCCCTGCTAAAAAACCCAACACATTTATGGGAAGATTAGCCAGCACCTCTAGGAATACCTGTCCCTCTCTCTGTTAAAGGAAGGGAGTCTAAACCTTGGCTGTATAGAAGTTACAGTCCTGGTCTAAGGCTAGATACAATGCATACAACCTGCAAACAAGCTTATTTAAAGATAAACTGATTTAATACAAGATTTTATGCTGAATAGATTGGAATAATTTTGCATTTAATACCGTATTCTCAGAGAATGGATGAGCATTTATGCCACTTCTTGCTTTTTCTTAAACTTTGCAGAGAATCCTTTGCCAGAGTGCAACGGTATACAGACATGACCTTAGTTTTTAGAGTAGCTATTCATATTAAAGGGAAATTTTCTAAAATAAGCAATAAAACACAAAGAGATAAAACCTAATTTATATATAGTCCGTATCAGGTTGAAATAACATCTAATGAATTTCATCCTGAAGTAAATTCATATTGTCAGGTTTAACAGCCTTTCATAAACTGGATTTATGCTCAGTGGGCTAAATTCTCCTTTCAATTAATTTTCATGAATGGTGTTTTGTGCGATGCAAATGAGAAGAAAATCTGTCTCCAAATGCCTAGAGGCCTTTATTGAGAGTTTGCTGATGATGCATACAAGGATACTAAAACAATGTAATCTTCATCTAAGCATAGCCTTAAAATTAGATAGCAGTTAAGATATGTCCTCTTTTATTCTGCTGATTTAGAAAGTGGAATACATGTATTGGAAGAAAGGATGCAGATTAAAAGTAAATGAGATTTTATTGCATCATGGATAATTATTTTCCATTGTTTTACCATTATTTCTTCATTTAAGAAAAGACGGCGATTCAAATAATTTGATCAGCTCAGTGGCTTTATGTTCCATATATAAGGCAAGAAATTGGAGTAAATACAAAATTTTCAATCATGAACCTTTCACTTCCAAGTTAATTTTCTTTAAAAAATGATGCTATATACATACATAGTATAGTATGTACTTTTATCTATAGGATTAGTACATACATCTATTTCAACTTAAATATGCCATTAATAGACATCATCACTGATATTCTGGCAGAAGATGAAAGCTGTTTGAAAGCTATGTAGCTTGAAAGTTGATGAACACTTTGAAAATGTCTCCTACATTTTTTCTAGCATCCAAGAAGGAGTACATGTAATATAGAATATAAGGGAAATAAAGTAATAGCCAAGAAAAGATTAGTTTTAAAGATCTAATGAAACCTAATAAGTCATGTAAATCCATACGGTTTCTCTGATAATTGTGGGATAAATGTGTAAAGTGATATGATTTTAAAATTATAGCTACCAGTAATTACTTTGGGGTTAGGAAGAAACTTCCCATGTATGGGTCTGATTTATCATCATATTCAAGGTACATAGACTAGACATTGGCTCAAGATAAAATATGGGAAATAAGTGTTAATGTTAATCACAATGTCATTTTCTATGTGGTAGGAGGGCCCCAAATTTCATTCCACCCAGAGGCTTTTAGTTATATAGAAGTGATTATGAAAAGCTTTAATGATATTAATAAATATTTCCTTATACCCTCCCGAGTTCCCTTAAGCTTCTGACTAGAAAAAATCCAATCTATATTTTTCTAATTAAGCTACATCCATTGTGACTCATATTATAATTGTTCTTCTCCAGAGGTGCAAGCAATATTTTATAATATACAAATCAGTGCATATCAATCCAAAAGAAAATCCATGACTTGTGCCTGTCCCAGTTTTACACACTGATTTATTTCAAAAGATTTTTCTCATTATAATCTTTCTTGCCCTTTCCAGCTTCATATTCATGTGTGTAGCAAGTGACCATCCATGCCTATATAAATTTATTTTTCTGGTGCCAGAAGGAAGCCTTTAAATAAAATGAAACTGCTAGAAAAACTTTATTTTGCACTATTTGTCTCTTCTGTAGAATAAAAAAAATCTTCCAAGAATTTAGTAAGTCAGTTAAGCATTATCCATTTTGAAAAAAAGAATGTAGAAAATATTATAATTAGCTTTCATTTTCACAGTACTATTTAACTTCTAATTTTCTTTAGTTCAAAATAACACTTTTGGAGTAGGAGAACATAATACCACAGCTACAATGATAATGAAAATTATACATGAATTGAAGAGGGAAGTATCTTCTTTTTTTTTTTTTTTTCCCTGGGACTCTGTTAAATGCATTAGTTTCTTAGAGTTTTGTTGAAACTTCAACATGGAGCATGACTTACAAAAATGCTTACAGGCATTTTTTCCAAATAGCCTTGCAAATGAGACTACTTTTCTTAAGCAACAATTTCCAGTTAAAAGATCAAAATGTTCACAGTCCATTTCATCTTAGCAACACAGCCCCAATAACATGGCATTTCATACCACTTGATTTCCTTGCTTCACAATTCGGTGTTTCCTTCCTGAAAATAACTTTTCAGTATCACAATTTTGGGCACAAAACACTCAAAATACGGGAAAGTTACTTCTGCAGTGACAACATATGCAGGGTCAGGAACTGTACCTACTAGATCCTGTTCTAGAATGTCTGATTAACATTTCCTCCCAGCTTTTTTGTTTCCCAACATAATGTGCATGTGACAAACTGATAAGAGCACAGTGAAATGCAAAAAAAAACCCCAAAACATGATTCTGTTGCTTTGGAACAAGATCCACGCATGCACTAGCATGCATGACAAGTCCTGTCACGGGCTAGTGAAGTATTGGGGGATTTGGCTAACTTTGATGCAGCTTTCCTAGCAGTAAGTTGGATTCAGACCCTGTGGAGAGTGACAAACCCTTCCAGTGGATAATTCATCCTGACCAAGTTAAGTACTTAAAGACACTGGCTTCACAGGGAGTTGAACCTGTTTTAACAGCTAATCTTATTTCCTCCCCAACCAAAACATCTCAGTAGCAGATCCAGAACCTGCCATTCATTTCCAATTTGGTGAAAAAATAAAAATCCATTTAAGACAAAAACACTGCAAGGAAAAAGGCACAAATATATTCCTGGGATGGGAATGAAAAGCAATGGGAACATTAACTCCCATGAAGAAAGGCTGAGAGAGTTGTGGCTGCTCACTCTGGAGAAGAGAAGGCTCCACAGATCTTATAACACCTTTAGTTGTTACAAGGGGATTACGAGACAGATGGAGAGGACTTTTCAGAAGGAAATGTGGTGATCAGAGAAGAGGGAATGGCTTTAAACTGAAAGAGGGCAGGTTTAGATTGAATATTACGAAGAAATTCTTCACTGTGAGGGTGGTGAGGCACTGGAAGTAGTTGTCAAGAAAAGTTGTGGATGCTCTATCCATGGAAGTGTTCAAGGCCAGGCTGGATGGGGCTTTGAGCAACCTGGTCTAGAGGAAGATGTCTCTGCCCATGTCAAGGGTTTGGAACTAGGTGTTCTTTTAAGTCTGTTCCAAGCCAAATTGTTCTATGATTATTCTATAATGCTGTTTATTTTCTGCAGAAATCAGCTGCTCATCACATCTCATACAATCATGCCCTTAAATATAAAGCCCTAAAATAGCAAAATGTATCTTTCACTTCTCAGTTAATGAAGCTTAAGCATGTAGTTCAGGACACCGCATCTTGAGGATTAGAGTTAGCAGAAATTATTCCTATCTCAGGTGTTTACTTCACAGTGCAGCACACATCAGGTCTGCTGCTGAATGGGGCTCAAGGCTAACATCATGACAGACTAGTTAAATGTCCATTCATCAGAGCAATAAAAGGAGCTTCTCAGAAGTGCCCTCCCAGTAAGTTCACAGACAACACGGAGCTGGGCAGGAGTGTTGATCTGCTGGAGAGCTGGAAGCTCTGCAAGGGGATCTGCACAGGCTGGATTGATGGGCTGAGGCCAATTGTGAGAAGTTCAACAGGGAGAGGTGCCAGATCCCGCACTTGGGTCACAACACTCCATGTATCACTACAGGCTTTGCGCAGAGTGTCTGGAAAGCTGCCTGGTGGAAAAGGACCTGGAGGTGCTGGTCAACAGCAGCTGAACCTGATCCAGCACAGTGCCCAGGTGGCCAAGAAGACCAATGGCATCCTGGCCTGGATCAGCAATGGTGTGGCCAGCAGGACCAAGGCAGGGATTGCCTCTTGTGCTCAGCACTGGTGAGGCCACCTCAAATCCTGTGTTGAGTTCTCGGCCCCGCACTACAAGAAAGACACTGAGGGGCTGGAGAAGAGAACGGAGCTGGGGAAGGGTCTGGAGCACAAGTCCTGTGAGGAGCAGCTGAGAAAGCTGGGTGTGTTTAGTCTGGAGAAAAGGAGGCTCAGGGGGGACCTCATTGCCCTCTACAGCTGCCTGAAAGGAGGTTGTAGATGGATGGGAGCTGATCTCTTTTCCAAGTAACAAGTGGTAGAATAAGTGGAAATGGCTTCAGGTTGTGCCAGAGGAGGTTTAGATTGTATATAAGGAAAAAAAAAATATTCACATCAATAATGTCATTAATGCCCACTGTCCACCATTGGGACATGTTCCCCAGGGAAGTGGTTGGATTGCCATCCATGTAGGTATTTCAAGGATGCAGATTTAGTGCTTAGAGATGGTTTAGTGATGGCCTTGGTGGGGCCAATTTAACAGTTGGACATGATGATCTTAAAGGCCTTTTTTAACCTATATGATTCTACATTTGCGTCTTAGTAGGTTCTGAAGTCTGCCTTTGAAAACCATCAATGCTATTTATGAGAAAGACCAGGACTATCCTTTGAGCTGTGAAACTCTTGTCAGGGAAGAGCTTTAACATGCAGGATGAGTTCTTGTTCATTCAATTATGGCATATCTTGGATGGATGAATACCGTACAGCCTTGTTAACAAACATGAAATCAAAATTTAGTTTTCCTTGTCAGAAGCACTTGAAATGCAAAACTCATCAGGAGCTGGGTAAGCCAAATCTACAATAGGATATCATCCCTTATCTGAAGTGTTGCTAATGCTACAAATTCTAGACCTTGCAGGAAAGAAAAGGATTCTGTCAATGCAGTCAGTTCTAACATTCTCTTAAAAATATGTTTTGATGTGCAGGATACTGCAGGATAACTTTAAATTACACTACTATGCAACTTAGAAGTTGTGTTCTGAAAGATGGCCTGGAGCCACTAGAGCTTTCTCAGCTGTGAGATTTGTGCTATACCTCTAAGACATATCAATTGTGATATTTAAGAAAAAGCTAATAGAAAAGGACAAGGTTTTATTTCATGTTAGACCTTTTCTGCAATAAACTAGGCAATGATACAGAGCCAATGTGTCATCACTCATCAGCCTGTTTGGCCCACAAATCACTCACACATATCGTGTCTATGCCAGGGGTGCCCTGGCTCAGATATGCATTACCTTATATGAGAAATTGATCACTTTTTTCCCCCAAAACCCATTGCATATAATGCTGAGCTTTTTTGCACTGCAGCACCTAGACTATTTTTATCACATCATTATTCATGAAAAATTTGAAATAAATAACTACTACTGTTCCCTGTTTTGCAGAGCTGGTGTGTTGTGCCCAACTGTGATTTCAGCTCAGATAATTTGAACCAGAGGTAAGTATTGGAAAGGCCATGGTGTTTAAAGCTACATTTACCAAAGTGTAGGTTACAAACCAAGATATAATTCTGTTGAGTCGGGTTTGTAGGATAATCTCAAGTGGAGAGTTCTCTGCAAAGTTATGTCCTTGGTAGGCCTTACGTGTTATGTCTTACCTGCTCACCTACACACTTCATTTTCCCCTCTCCTTCTTTTGGAGTTTTTGCACTGTGGAGGTCTACTGTGCAAAGGGACCGAACTGCAATTGCTCTTTCCATACTACTACTACTAGTACTACTACTACCAAAAAAGGCTGAAGTGAGATGAAAGTCCAGGTGAGAAAGAGGGCAAAGAGATTTGTGCCTACAAACACAGTAGTCCTGTTTCTTCCATGCATACCAGGACAAAACTGAGGCAACTTCCTTGTATTAGAGGAGTTACTCTAGATTTTCATTTGAATGAGTATGTAGATAAGTGGGCCTGATAAATCAGTCTGACTCATTCTAGTCCAGGAGATACTGGCTTTCAATCATGTGTTGAAGCCCACTAGTATATATGAACTCACTGTCCAGCTTTTTCAAAAAACCCCAAACCATCAAAAGAAACAGTATTAAGATTTTTAGAAGTCTGATGTCCAAATAGAGATGCTGCTATTTATTTTTAGAATATAAAGAAACGCTAGTTCACACTTCTGTACAAAAACGGACTTAACTTTTAAGCTGCTTTTACATAAACTACATGAATTATTGACGCATAAATATCAGCGGATATTTGCACTACAGCGTCTCAAAGCATAGCTTCAGACAGTTTAGGTTTAATAGTTTGGCTGTATTTATCAACTACTGCTTTGTTGTGCAAGTCTGCATTTTAAGCCCCAGTGATCAGAGGTATCATCATAAGAAAACAGTTTATGTCTCTCTCTACTTACTACCATAAGATGAACTGTGGATAGCTAATAGAGATTGCACAGTATGTTTTGCCATCAGCATTTATGCTTTCCAGGGTCATCCTTATAATTCTAAAGAGATATCACAATGGAGAATGCAGCACTATATCAACAGGAAGAATGCAAATCTCAGTTGATCAATGGATCACTTTAGTTGTTTGGAGATTGATGTCAGCTACAGTAATTCAGAAGCTTCACAAGTATATCCATAAGGTCAAAATACAATTTAGGACTTGTTTTCTTGCAGTGGTGCTAGTGGAAAATGCCACTTCTACCACTCTGATTTACTTCTATAGTGGGCATGTCTTAATACAAAAAATTTGTTGCTGTTGCTGCTGGAGCTTCTGCTAAAGCTTCCCTATAAAAATGCACTTAATCTGAAAGATGTAGTATTTCATCTGCTTTCAGCCTTTAATAGAGTGGAGGAATTCATTAAGTCATCTGAAAGCAATTTTCAATTATGAAAATACAATTTAAATAAGGGGAAGAGGAGTCTTTGAAGATGACAAAAGTGGGAAGTGATTGACACACTCTGTTGTCAGCTGGAATCAATTTCACACTTGGGGAAAAATACCTTCTCTAGGGTCGCTAGGGAAAGATCATCCATCAGCAGGGGGGAAACTGCAGGAAAAGAGAGAGAAAGTAAATCCCTTCTTAAGCAAAATATTCAGCAGGCTGAACACCCTTCACCTTGACAAAATGAAACATCTTTAATATAAGTACTGAACCGCATAGCATGGGCACTCAAGGCAGAAACTAAGGAATTACAGGAATATAAGTGTCAGTCCAAATTTGGGTCTTATTCAGGCACAATGCCATTTGCCTCCACAAACAGCTTTGTGTCAGAAAGCACAGCAAGGTATCCCCAAAGGTTGTTACAGCTGCTGAATAGCACAATAATAACATAAGTAGTGGTATTGCTTAAACATGCAGAGTCTCAAGCTAAGCTTTGCAGTCTGGTGTGGGTCTGAGATCCAGCTGTTCTTTCCTCACAGAGTCAGGGGTTCCTATGGTGCCAGTCCTGCCTGTGTCCTAGTCGAGACAAAAACACAATTAGAAATACTCCCACTTTTTGGTATGCCACGCATCCTTTGCACAGTTGCCAAACTGCTATTGGGCTACCACTAAACAGGAAATATCTCTTATGAAAATACTTGGGAGAAGCTGGGATGATATGTTTGTGCTATATCAAATGAGGTGCTAGTTTCTGGTAGAAAACATAAGCATAAGCCTAAGTCTGAAATCCAAAAAAAAGAGAAAAGCTCTGAAGTCAGTTGCAGTGACTGACAATAACAGGTTCAAAAAGCAGGATTTTATTCCAAGTAAATACTGTGGAATGGTGCATAGGAAAACGACTGATAGCTAGAGCAAGCAGATTACACACATGGGTAGAGGGGGAACATTCCCCTGATAGCACTGCTAACAAATCATTCCCTCCTCTGTGCTGCCTCTTTCAAGCAGAGGCTGTTGTAGGTGGCAAACCTGCTCACACGTATGTTCATGCACCAAGGCAGGATAATAATTTTGAAGAATCCTTTCAATGATTTTTACTACCTTAATGTAGTGAAACCAGAACTGTTAAAAGCACAATTGTACTGATTATAGCCACTATTTAAGAGCACTGAGACATGCATGAGTACTTGGGGGACCCAGATACTAGGAAGAATTAATACATTAAAAGCCGTGTACCTTTGAAAGGATATAAATGCAATAGAGAGAACTTAACAGTGGAGTTAATAACGGGAAATCAAAATAGTTGGAACAATCCTTCTCTTCTCTCTGCTATCTCTTCTCAGAACAGCCCATGCTGCATCTCCAGTGCCTTGTGCTTGGCTTTATATATGTTGTGTGACTGTGCTTGTTTTCATTGTAAGCTAGGAATGTGGGCTGGTTCTTACTTATCTCAGTCTTCCTATTTATTTATCTCAGTCAGCATGAATGAAAGCTGTACTTAAACCCTGTGATATGAAGTTGCCCTGCCAGTGAAGGATTTAGCCTTAGGGAAATCATTACAAGAACTGGGTTTTCCTCTGGTCCCCACAGGTCATCTTTGGGCCACATGCAATTCTGCAATTCAAGTTTCTTTTGAAGGCCGGTGTTTTTGTATTTGCCCAGATACTGAGAATACTACCTAAAAAACCACTTCCTTGAGTTTCTTCCTGTGATGGAGTTGTAAATACACACCACATGCAGAAGGGCCTGAAATAAGTGAGTTACAGCCTGTCCTGCTTCTGTTGTCCAGTGCTGTGGTCTCCAGCCAACCAAAAAACTCCTGGTTTTGCTGAGAAGATCTCTCATTTTCCCAGTGCAGAAAGAAAGACCATGGCCTACAACAGGAAACTCCTATGAAATCAGGGACATTTAGGTCCTCAAATAAGTTTTAAAAAATCTCACTTAAATTGTCCTCAAAAAAAGAATTTGGATGTTTTTGAAGAACTGTTATCAGGAGCTTAAAATCCCATTTCAGTTTCTGTAGCACTTAGGGAGTGATTTATACAAGAAATGTCACTGCTTTAGGGAGTATTTTTAAGTAAAGAGGCTGCCTACTATAATAGACTTTTGCAAAGATGAACTTCAAATATAAATCCTTATAATAGAGGGGATAAGTATTTATATAAATTATTTCTCAGATGCCTAGGAGGGTAATAAATCTAATTCTGTGGTCTTAACATCAGAGGGTATTGATCCTTCTGCTTTGGAGGCTATACATTTGCACCGATTATCCTTTTTGCCCTTTTTGTTTGTGTACTTGTGACTCTTGCTAGGTGGGTCTGTTTGACTATCATTTAACAGTTTTCAAATAAAAATTTGAATCCACAGTCTGTCCAAGACACAGAGAGTCTACATTTTATGATTTTTTTTCCTTGCAGTGAAGAGGATTACCCACCATAAATTTATTAGTAAGTTGTATTTATTTCTTACTTCTCTGTTGTACATAACTGTGAAAAATTGTAGTATAGCATCTGGTCTACTAAAAGGTAGGAAAATGAAAACCTAATACCTGAATACCATACCTTTCAGTCTTTTTTTTAAATTTAGATAAATATGTGCTGCATAATGATAAGACATTTTGGGAAATAATTGATCAATTAGACTTTTTTTTCCCACCCCCCTGATTGAAACATGTTTATATGTATGATATGGGCTCTGGGAATGATTATCACAGCAGTGAAAGTTATGCCACTTATGCAGATGATGTACTGCTGCAATCCTAAGCATTGCCATTGTGTCATGTAGCTCCAGGCTCTTATAAATGACTTTGAAATGATAAAATCACTGTTCTGGTGTATTACAGGAACTAAAATGAGACCCCAGTGGTTTCCATGCAAATCATCTCTTGTGAGAAATTTGTCAGTGTCAAAGTTAAATCTGTTGAATTCAATGTCCTCCAAATGAAAGTTTCATTAAATGCTTTTTATTACATATAATGGCCTATATTACAAGTGCCTAATCTAAAGATATAAGGAGCACTAAAGTATAATAAAACATTTCTGGTCATAAACAGCCTGCTGATAAACGCATTTTCTAATATATTCATTTATAAGGAAATCTAGAATAAAAGTTCCGTTCCCTTGCCACACAATGGATTGCATTTCTAATACTCTGTCATTTTTACAAGCAGAGACCTGCCATTGCCTCAAGAGGAATTCTTTTCACCCTGGATAAGCAAGGAGGATTTAGAAAATTCAACAGGCAGACCAAGACAAAACATTTACATTGATACAGATCTTGTGTTAAGAAGCATGGTTAAGAGTGCTCCAGGTTAGGAAAATGAGATTTATGGAATGAGATTACAGATGTTTCCTCCCATCTCCTCTGGCAGTCAGATGTACCCTATTCTGAAGCATATTTAACATCACCCTGTACACTCTGGCTAATTTATGTTGGGTTCCTGCAGGTGGATTACAGTTAACTACAGGTAACATGACCTGTGACTGACATTTATGGTATATAATTAAGAAACACAGTGAAGAATTACCTTGTGTTGTTAAGAGGTTGTGAGCTGTCTCACTGAACCTTCCCTCTCACATTAAACAATGAATACACACATTGTTTCTCTATGCTACTTCCCTTTGGAGAGTGATTAACAGGATAAGATGTTCACTTACACAGGATAAGATGTTACTCAAAATCTTCTATGTGTCACTTTCAGACAGCCCTTTTGGCTTAAAGGCATTACATGGCCACATAAATTTTCATCTAGTCTCAAAGGTTTTCCAGGCTTTTTTAGGGCTCCTCCACCCTATTAGCTGTCACCTAGGCTTAATATACCTTAATTGTCACCCTATATGAAGTTTCTTGTCTTTTTTCTTTTCCCTATCTTCCCATTCAGGGAAGCCCTCAGAACACCCCTCTCCTTCTTGTTTCCTAGAGTCTCCTCTGAGTGGATGATCCCAAGAAGGTCCATGGCAAATGCCTTTCAGGATAATTTTTCGTTGTTCTGATCCCCAGGATTACCATTCCATCTGGTATTGTTTATTTTTTTGCTTTAGAGGAAGTTATTCCTGGCATCTATTAGATGATCCTCCAGCTCTCTTACAGGACCAATTGACTCCATAGGAGAAAATTACTGATCTGATTGTGTAAGAGAGAGGGAATGTAGAAGGAAAGATCAATAAAATACATCAACACAAATTCTAAAACCACTGCTGAGAGTTTCAAATGCTATTGATATTGACTGTATAACTTTTGGACTGATATACAAAATTAATTACTTGGATTCAGTAAAGAAGAACAGATTGCAATGATGTGTCCTTTGATATCCTGAAGGCCAAACAGATAATCTAACTATTTGGTAAGGTCTTAAAATATATATAAGGAGATATTTGACTTGATAAACCAGTCTGTAGTCTTCAGACAATGCTTTATATATATATATATATATATAAAAAATCATACCTCTATAATATGATTAATTTTATTTGCATTTCATATATTATATACCCCAAGTTTCACCTCAAAGAACAAGCTGGAAATAATATGTCTACCCACTTGTTCTCCTGGTTGCTGTATCTTATATTGCAGCTCTTCATTTGTGTCCACATCAGTAACTGAGATGATAAAAGATATCTCAGTTCCATGAGACACAGAGGGCTCATTAGCCAAGGCACCATTTATATGTCTGGTGACATCCATTTATTTTAACAGCTTTACCTATTGCTCACTGGAATGAAGTAAATTACTTAAAAAACCAAAATGACAAATCAGTGGCAATTGTTCCTTAAAAAAATCCTGCCTCAGACAGCAAAAACATGATAGGAATTGACTGTGTAGCTCATTCCCTGGTCCCAACACAGTTCAAAACCAAGCACCTCTCTCTGATTTCCAACAGTGTAGCTATTCCCTCATTCCATAAATTCTAGAGGACTACTAACATAAAACTTTACGGTGATCATAATTAATTGCCCTTCTTATTTCACCATCTCATTCAATCAATTATTTTATTATAGTAATGTGAGCATTATCTTTTATGAGTGGTATTTATTAAATACAAATTAAAGTGGCACAGTAAATCTTATCTGTTCACCTTTCCTCTGCTTACTTTTACAGTGATGTGTGAAAATGTTGAAAGCTGTTTTGTTATCAGCATTTTGTCTTTTGAAACTCTAATAAGAAAATAACTTTTTTGAAGCCATATTTTTAAGAGGGAACACATGCACAAAACCAGATTGTTGTAGCGAAATCAGAGAAACTACAGACAAACCCACCTGGCAGGCAGAAAGAAGCTGGCTGAACAAACATATTGGATCATATGAGTTCGCCGAGCAGTTAACATGCACCTAGTGCTTTTTGGAATCTGTACATATACACAGTGTCATCCTACCACTGGCTGCTACACAGCTGAGCCTTAAGCCCATTATCATTTCTGAATTCCATCTTCTAATTCACCCTTTGTGTCCCAATACCTACTAATGAGATAACACTAGGTCTGTCTGACTCATGGTCTGGGGGGGTGTGTGTACCACCCACACACCTTTCCTTAAGTCAACCCATGAGGATAGCAATATTTAAAATAGAACCTTTTTATTCAGCTTGGCATTACATGCTGCTCAGCTCTTAAAATGTAACTGCTAAAATGGTGCTGTGGGATTCCATATTTATCATGTCTCGATGGCTTCTATGTCTAATGAGATCAGATGGTTGTCGTAAATGCCAATTCTGCAAACTCCACCTGGGAACCAAAAGTCAGGCACCTTTTTTCTGGCCCATTCATTATGACCTGAGATACAGATTAGGACAGAGTTTTCTTAGCAATTCTCTCGAAGGTAAGAACAAAGAACTTGAAGGGGTGCCCACAACTGCTGAGCCTGGTCTCTGGTGTTGACTGGATGGGGTATCATGCGATGCTTTCCAAAGATGGATTTTCCAGAATCCCACTGCTATGATCAGGAGAAGTATTTCAGAAAGAATTCCAGCCAAAATGTATTTATGACCAGGTTAAAGCAATTTGTTCTTGTGTTAACCTTGTCCTCTGTTTCACATAAGCATTTCATTTTCCAGGTGCTGAGCAGAGCATGACTTCCCTGTATCATAGGCCAAGATCCAAATCAAGGCTTTGGCTCTTTGACCCTTCTTACCAATGCTTTTTGGGTCCAATTAGCATGCAGTCAAGCATAGGCCTGGTTGGGAGGCAACAGCTAACAGCTGAGAAACAATAAGGAACAGATTTTTAAATTACCACATGGAAATAATTTACCTCCTCCCTGCTGAGATCAGCATCTGATTCAATGAACAGTTCTCTCTTACTGTTATGGCCTAAATTAACTCTTGTGACTTTGTCCTAAAATAAAGAAAAAATGCTCATGTTATCAGTTAGTATTAGCCAGAAAGAGGCAAAGCACAGCTCCACCCATCATACAGAATCCCACTGTAACAGCATTCATAGTTAAAAAATGAAGAATAGGGAAACAGGCATGTATGTAGGGAAACAAACCAAGAAAAAAAATCATCCCAGCAGAAAGGCTCTGCGGTGCTCATATTGTCATCTGCAGCCTCCTGTGCTCACCTTTCTTGTCCCTGTGAATGTGGATGAGCATAGGGAACTACCATCCAGCCAGACTCACCTCAATCCCTGGGAAGGTGATGGAGCACCATCTCTATCCACATCTGGAGTGATGTGTCCCGTTCTGGACTCCTCAGCACAAGAGAGACATGGAATTCCTGGAGCAGGTCCAGCAGAGAGAAACAAAGAAGATTAAGGGACGGGAGCATCTCCCTTACAAGGACAGGCTGAGGGAGCTTGAGCCTGAGTCCTCAAAGAAAGAGGACTGAGGGAGGACCTCATCAATGCCCATCAGTATCTGAAGGGAGGGTGTCAAGAGGATGCAGCCAGGCTCTGATCAATGATGCCAAGCAATAGGACAAGAGGTAGAGGGCAGAAACTGACGCCCAAGGAATTCCACTTGAATATCAGGAAGAACTTCTTTGCTGTGCAGTGACTGAACTCTGCAATAGGCTGCCCAGAGAGGCTGTCGAGTCTCCCTCACTGGAGATAATCAAGAACCATCTGGGTGCAATCCTGTGCCATGTGCTCTAGGATGGCCCTGCTTGTGAAGAGAGGTTGGACCAGATGACCCACTGTGGTCGCTTCCCACCTAACTCATTCTGTGATTCTGCTAAAGTATAAAAAGTATTCTTACTGCAGCATTCCACAATAACATAGCTGTGTTTGAAATTAGGAGGGTGCATTACATTTGCAGATCACTGTCATCCTAGAATTAGATAATGTACCTAGCTTTTTCTATTTCATATTTCCTCCTGATAACAATGACCTTCTGGCAAAATGCTATTTTTCTAGACCTCAGTTTCCTTGTGCCCTGCCTTTTTTACTCTAATCTACAGGTCTTCTTCCTCTTTATGTCCTGCAACTTAGTTATTCTTTTGGGGTATAAAAGCATAACCCTTTGTGCACTTGATCTAACCACAGTCTAACCCAAAAATGGAAGCTAAATTCTTTGCAAATATCTTGGGGTTCTGCTTGTGTGTGAGAGTCTCTCCTTTCTTCATTTAATATATCAAGCCTAAAGATATTTGGTTATATAACTTTGGATCAGATGTGGCTGTTACCCCATCAGCCTGGACTGAGGACAGGACAAGCTGTTCTTTTGCTGTGAAAAGCTGATTCAGACAGACTCTGTGATGATTAGGTGTGTAGCATCAGCAAATTTCACCTGTGCAATTGATTCCAAAAGCAATGTCTGTGGGAGTCCACAGGTGGCCTTTCTGCAGACTGGTAATTCCCTCTTGAAACAACCAATTCTCTTGTCTTCTTTATTCTAGCTATTCCCCACCTTCTAGCTCTTGTACTGATTCCCATTTTATCTAGCCTAACTAATAATGTCCCATGTGGGACTATATTAAATGATTTACTGAACTCCAGGTAGATTAGATCTTTTGTTTATAAAATCAGTTATCTTATCAGGGAGAGCTATCATACTAGTCAGGCACAGACAGTGTCTGCTAAACTGTCCCATTTTCCTTATTTATCACTTTTCTTCATTTAACTGCTTTCTGTTTGCTGGTATTTAAGAGCATTGCAGCCCTTAGCTCAGCAGTTCAGCATTTATCCACATGCTGTATGAGCTATACCTGTTTTGTTCCAGCCATAAAAATGTTCCTTAGGTTTCACAAGTCTCATTAAAACTCCCTGCTGCAAGACTTGTAACGCTGGGCCAGATGTGGGTTATCTGCTCCTTCAAGATTGTGATAGCATTGCACTTTTTAAGTGTTTCTTCTACACAGTTATTTATTATTTCCATAGCATGACTGGTCATCCTGCCTTTGTTCCCTGCATTCAAGACCATTATTGTTCCATTATCTTTATTGAAAATTGAAGCAATTCTGTTTTGGTCCCATCACAAAATTGTCTGAATCTCTACCAATACAGATTGCAAATGGCTGCAACCTTTTAGGACTGCTGTCCTTTTATTCATGTGGCAGTATAAAATTTTCCCCAATTTGTTCCAGTTTCATTACAGATAAGTGAATCCAGATCTGCAAAGCAAGCAGGAGTTCATACGGCTGAGGATGATATTCTTGTGAGTTAAAAAATCTGAAACCTTGATAACTGCAGGGCAAAGGCTCCTAACAGAAATTGTGCTGCTTTTGCTGTCACATCTCATTATTACGTTTAAGCTGATGTCTTTGAGCTGCAAACAGATACAGAGTCAGCTGTATATCAGAGACAGATACAGAGTCAGCAGCGGAGTGCTGGTGATTAGAACATGATAAAACACCAGGGAAAAGGCATTAGAGAGAAAAGCAGCAAGCAAAATTTGGATAAGAAACCACTGATTTAATTCTGTAGATGACATAAAGCAGGTCCATGGCAGAACCGGCACTAGAGGTTGGGCTGCCAATACAAGTTCATGTTCACCACTTCACAGTGCTGCTTCTTTTGAGTCTGTTACATCAGTCTTCATTAAAACCTACAATGGACAGAGGCAGGAGAGCAGGGTATGTATAAAGGTGGGGCTGTCAGAGCAGCTGTCCTGATTTGTACACCTTGCAATGACATGTCCTGAGGGCTTTGCACAAGTCTGTGTCAGTGGTCACAGTGGCAAGAGGGGGTGATACTTTCCCAGACAGACAGAATACAACAGCATAAAAAGCTTTCCCTCCTTGGTAATTGACACTCACCCTACTGCTCCTGTGCTCTTCTCTTCTGGTACCCAGACCACAAAGCTGTGATTATTTGGTTTGTGCTTAGCTTATGCTCAGACCTTCCTAGTTTCTCTGCACCCTTATCAAAGCTAACTGAAAGCACCTCCCTAAGCTTCAGGCTTTTGTTGTGGCCTTTGGATATAATTTGAAGATGTGAGGGGTTTTGTTTGTTTGTTCCCTATAAAGCTAATTCTGCCTGTGCTGTTGCTGCTGACCCGACCCCTCCATACTGCAGGAATCCCTAAGTGGCACAGCACTCTCTGATCTTTCTCAGAGGGCTTGTATTTCTCCCATGGAATGATGCTCTGACTAATAAACATGAGACTTAATTTGAACTTCAAATACTAGGAAAAGAAACCATTCCCAGACTGTAAAAGCAAGAGAGGATTAAACAGGACAGTATCCTAATGGAGCAGAGGCAGGCCTCAGTAATTAGAGAGATGCAAGGCCTCGGGTGTCACAGCACAACAGAACAGCGTCTCCAGAGGTTCCTTCCCCATACAAAATAGGATGAAGTGTTAATAAAAAATGTGAGGCTTAATTAGGATCACAAACACTGGGAGAAGAAATCAACTCCTAGGCTGTATAATTATAAAAACATTAGAAGCTCAAATACTTAAAAAAGTAACAGAAATTGGGGGGTGTTTTCTCTGGACTTGCATGGACACAACATACTGTCCATAAGTGCAGGAGTCCAAATGATTTTTGGCTTATTTGACACTGCCTTGGCTGGGGCTAAATGAGGAGCTTTCAATTATGGTCGTGTTTCTCTTCAGCTCAAAGGACAGATCCAGGCTCCTGTAGCTCACTGGTCAGCATGTGTGTGTCACTGGGGAGCACTAACCTTTACAGCAAAGTCAGTCTTTCTGAAAAGTGAAAAATAACATGTCTAAAAACCAAACCTTGCCTAAGCCTCAGGTTTTTATTGTAATATAGCTTCTAATGTTTTCAACAATTTCTGGCAGCCTGGGAGAAAATCAAAACAAATTTGCAGAGATTTTCGTTAGCCTGAAGCACTTCAAAGAGAAGAGTACATAGGAATTCTAGAAGAGAAGAACCTATGAGGTCAAATTCAAGGCTGATTCTTGCAGTGAGGAAATGAACATTATAAATAATGCAGGCATTGATCTACATGTCACTAACAGTTAAGCTTGTTTCTCAAAAAGGACTTGTATTTCCACCTCACAAGTGTATTCAAAGCTGTTTTAAAGCAATTTTGTTCCTTTTCTCCATCTGCATCTGAGAAGCCATAGGATGTTAAGGAAGCCTTTTGTAAGAAGAAGTAGCAAAATCTTCATATGCCATAAGCATACAGAGGAGTCATACTGTCATACTGGGTCAGAGCAAAGACTCATTTGGATTGTACTTTTGGTTTTTTTTTCCTGAGAATAGGTCTATTAAGATTGTCTCAATGTAGATACAATAGGGAAAAATACAAAAATATAACAGGTAGGGGATGATCCTACTTCTGTAAAGTCTACCAGTTCTGATAAGGACTCATTATTTAGCTTTTAAAAACACCATGCTTGAAACTCTTTTATGAGAAATTGTCAATTAATTTTGTTTTGGCTTTCACAATATCCCGTGGCAGTGATATTGACATTTTAATTGCACTTCATGAAGAAAAAAAATCACATTTTGTTTAAACATGTTGTCTCACCACTTCTTTGGATAGTTTTGTTCTTGTACTCAAGGAAATAAACCATAAACACTCCCCAATTACCTTAACAATTCTATGCTAATTAAATATCATAATTTGATAATTTCTCTTTTAATTTTTTAGTTTTAAGTTGTAGTATATTTATTCTAATCTGGCATGAGATAAACAAAATTGCATTGTGTGATGCCAACACAGCAAGATCTCTTTGAAGTGACCAGATAAGCAGCAAGTTCTTCTTGGGCTCTGACAATAGCCAAGGTTGGAAACTGAGTACTGGTCAAAAGCTGGGATTTTAAAAAGTGCCTATCCCATCTGAAATAAGTCATGATTCCTTCCTTCCTTTTGTGTTAGCAGAGGGGAGAAACTGAGCCATAATACTTGAAAATGCAACTCCTCCCCTAAGGTTTTTATGGGAAGCCACAGAGATAAAATGAATCACTGTAAAGGTACTCATAATTTTAATTTCCCATGACACAGTTATTGAGCTTGCATACACAGTTCATTGCTCATTCTAGTGCTAACTTCACAGAGTATTTGCAAAATTTCACAAAAGGGGTAAATTTATTGCCTAGAGAGTTAAAAAAGTTCTTGAACCAAAACTGTTTACCAAACAAGAGGAATACACTGAGAACTTGGAAGAATTATGTGAGAAATCTCTGCAGGATACCCAATGCAATGCTATCACACCAATATTTTTCAGAGCTGCCATCACAATGGCCCATAAATACTTGTTGTTGCCTACTGTGGGGCTTTAGCAACCTGAGGCACATTAGTGTGCTTGCTGAGGGTTATTTTAGGCCAATCTCAAACAGTGGATGTTTCAAAAGCGACCAAAACTTTTGGCCATGATGACACAGATTATTTTGTCTCCCTGATTATTCCAGTGAGATGAATTCATGGCGAATTCATCAGCCCAGGTCATCCAAAACCACAGCAACATTGGCTATGTGTTGCAAGTCAGCAGCCCACTGTTTCAAATATGATGAAAGAAATATTGCTCGTCCCACCTCAGTTTTGGTAACTATGATTGCAAAGACATCTGAGCTGATGAGACCAAAGTCACATCACTCCAGTGTTGTCCAAAAGCACTGTTGTTATAGGATCTTCACAGAGAAAAGCAAGTTAAAGTGATGGGACTCTGCCATATTTAGAAGTAACAGATATCCTTTTTCTTTGTTGTTGGTGGTGTTTTCTGTAGTGGACATTTTCTCTCAAATTATCCCTAATGGAACCAAAATTGATGGAAGTAAGATCATTTAGTGAATCTATTTGCAGTTAAGTTTGTAAGAGAGAATATATCATAAAAGATGAGGTAAATGCCATATTAGAGGCATGAGCTGAAAATAAACATTGGCCAGCATCAGTTTTAAATCACCAATAGAACCAGTGCTTGTATTTAAGATTTTTCTTGAGGTAAAAGTTCCAAAAGTGTCACATTTCAAAATTTTTGAGGCGCACAGCTGTGCAGACAGGAGCGTGCTGGAAGTATGCTGGACTTTTTAAAAGGTTAATTATAAAATAAATATTTATTATTATTGCTATTACTACTATTATTATTATCATTATTATTACTACTATTA
>VWZP01006436.1:1622132-1681099 GCA_013396995.1 Dicaeum eximium | reverse complement strand
TAATAATAATAATAATAATAATAATAATAATAATAATAATAATAAATTAAAATAAATTATTCTGCTTGCTACATACCCTTCATACCCTGCCCTTTCTGTGGAAGTGGGGAGGAGGGGTCATGCCTTGTCTTAGCTCCATGTGTCGATTTATGCAAAATATGGCCTTAATGAGAACAAGGCATGTTTGTAGTTTGAATATAGTTCATAGGTGACGTAATCCCCATAGGAATTTTCTGACTATTTAATACAAATGAAAACTGCAGTCTGTTTTGTGTTCCCTGGAACATTACCTCAGATTTGTGCTAATTTGTCTGCTGACATAATTTATCAAAAAACTTCCCTTTAGTGAAAATACACTGAGACTCTCCTATGAAAGACAGAGATCTGAAAAGATTTGATGGTTGATGACCCTGATAAGCATCTAAAACCTTTGAAAACTATCTTGAAAGTGCTGAAACCTAGACACTATCAGGAGTGATGCCTGCCTGCATGGCTTGCCTCTAGGTGCAGTATCTTGTTTATCTCCTCTGCTGGGCCTCCCTCTTGTCAAAGGCCCTTACCCACATCTTCGTGATTAAAAGGGTGCTCAAGTCTCTCTTCTGCTTTCAAAGATTTGTAAAGCTTCTGCATTAGCAAAGAGTAACCCAAGAAATGTCTGAAGTTCCCTAGTGAGAGATGTGTCTACCTTCTTAGCCAAACCAAAACTCTTGAGAAAAGGAAGCTCTTCTGAATATTTCTTACTGTCTAATCATTGTCAGGGTTGGTTTAACTTCCTCACCCTATTTTGCTCAGGGCAGGTGAGTGTTGTCACCTCTAGGTAAAGCTGCTCTGAAGGTGGCAGGTCTTGCACAGCAACTGCATTGGCTGACTATAGCAACTGTGTCCAGCAGTCTAATGGATGAATCCAGACTGTAATGGATGCTTCCCTACACAGAACAAAGCTAAAAGTGCCTTTGTAGTACTACCTCCAACATCAGGATTGTTGGTCTCCTTGGAGTCATAAGGCTGTGTTTCTCTAGGATGACTTGATACACCTACATTTAAACTTTTGAGAGAATTGCCCCCTACATAGCACTCATATTTAGAAAAGCATTCCAAAATCATGATTCTCCTTATATTCAAGCTGATCTCTGTATTTAGGTGAATGTTAGATATGTTTATCTGAAATTTCAAGCCCCTTGACACTAAGTGTGCTGTGCTTCTCTGTCAGGAGAGGATACAGATTTACCAGTTCAGAGTGGAAGGATATTCAATTTTTCTTCATTTCTACTAATATTTCTATTTTTAAAACATAGTGAAATGTACCTAAAAACAAACAATCCTTTCCTTTTCACTTGAAAATGATATAAATCTAAAAGCCATTGAACTCTTGCATAACAGTGCATAAGGATCTGTGCATAACTGATGTCAATCATATCAAGGGCAATACCCTGAATTTACTTTTTGTGACCCAGCTATCACACATACAGGCAAAGATTAGCAGCTGAAGCTAAACATTTCTAGATGTAAATAAAGTAATGAATGAAATCACAGGTTTTCACCTTTTTGACTGCTATAATGAATATTCTAGTGTCAATGTTCCAAATAGAAAATTGTGTACTCTGGTACATTATGTATAATGCCTCTGGGGCAAAAACTATGAAATTTTGTTTCTTTATCCAGAAAATTTGTTCTAAGTAGATGAAGAAGTGAAGATAGAGTCATTTTAACCAGGTGCTCTACAGCATGAAAAACTGTGTGTGAAACACTTGGAAGAAGCAGTGGGATAGAAACAGAGAGGAGCAGTTTAATAAGACTGCCTGCTAGAGATGTGTAATTGCTATAATGCAGAGACTTTTGGGAAACATGGAGGCCAAAAACTGAGCTGTACAGTCCTATTATGAAGCAGTTAAAAATATCAGCATGACCACCTCTAAATATAGAATGAAAAAATCTGTTTGCTTGGGATGTAGCCATGCTTTTGGCCTTTGTATTGCGGAATGATTTCGAAAAATCCATGAACCTGGGAGACTGTGCTGTGGATTAGCTGTAACTCTGTCTTATTACAAAGAAAGCCAGTGATGGTGTTTTTAAACCATGCATTGTTGAAGTCAGCAGGAGTTTTACCACTAATTTCTGTAGAACTGAAAATGTTTTAGGGCAACACTGAGCACTTTCAAAATCCCCCACTTGCTGTTTATGTTTTGAATAAAATTAGTAACTTTTCAGATATGTTTCTGTTGTAT
Source organism: Dicaeum eximium (assembly GCA_013396995.1). Lineage (NCBI taxonomy): Eukaryota > Metazoa > Chordata > Aves > Passeriformes > Dicaeidae > Dicaeum > Dicaeum eximium. The sequence continues at coordinate 1,678,874 of VWZP01006436.1, read as the reverse complement.
CCTTCCCTCCATACAGAGACCCTCATCTGGGAGCAGGAAGGATAAAAACTGACACTGTTTTAGTGTAGCCACCAAACAATGGAGATTCCCAGTATTCTATAGCCATGAAAATCTGGATACATTGAGGACATGTTAAATTGTTTATGCACTTTAGAGTAGTGAACTTAGCATTTAAGAAGGAGGGTTAATTAAAATAAATATAAGAAAATTAAAGCCTCCAGATTCTTCCTTAGCAATCAATAAATGAAATTCAATTGACATGTTAATGAGTAGGAAAACTACACAGACAATAGGCATCAGCCACCTCAGATTAAAAAATAAAAAGACAAAATGCATTTAAATCTCTCTTCTATTTCTTCTCTGGAAATGTTGTACTTTAGACTGCTTTTCAAATGCTGACATGAAGAAAAAGATTAAATACATGAACCAGAGACTGTTCTATTTCAATTGTAAAAAATCATAGGGAAGCAATGACATAGATTTGCAGAAATTCCTATACATGTTAAACACAGTGGGGCTTTATTGTACATGACTCTGTGCACACATATTCTAAATGCTCTGAATGTTTTGTACTAGAAGAGCTGTCCTACTTAAACACACAACCATATGGTTGGGTAAACAGGATTGCCTCATTTAAGACAATGACCTTCAGCCTGTGCTACCTGACACTTACGGAAACCAGTGACTTCTAAAGTGACTTCAGAGAACAGCAAAGAAATGTGAGACCTTTGATGCTATTTGTATTTGCCTCACAGGTGATATTTCTGAAAAACACTACAAATTACAAAGGCTGGAAATGACTGAATTAAGAACTTGTGTAAAGGATTTCTGTGATGGAATCAATTTGCTTAACATCTTGATGGATTAACCCTCATCTGCCAAAAACCGATACAGTGTTTTGTGACACTTGTTATTTGCATTGTTTCTGTAAACATATTCTGTAAACATATTCTGTAAACATATGTGTGCTACCATGACTACTAAGACATGGGCTAGACATCTTCATTTCTGTGTGAAACACCCAAGGACTGGTAGCAGCAAGCTGTCACAGAAGCTTTGCATTTACCTGGAGTACAAGACAAAATGTACATTTATGGGGCAAGAAAGGATATTCACATATATTATAAGACTTTTTTTAGAACTAATTAACAAGCTTTTGAACCTGGGAGAAGCTTCAGTTTCAAGGTGAAATAAAGTCAAACTGTAATCAGGAAATTCTTTGTTCATCTTTTGCAGTTGTCAGCTTCTTGATTGCTTTGTTTGTTTCCCAGAAGCACCTGGACCTGGCTAGTGCTGAAGTCAGAGAACTGTCCTAATTCTCAAGGACTCCAATTCAATCAAGTAGAATTGCTGTGTTTCAATAAACAGCTTTAAGTGGCTGGGCAGAGGGATCAGAGCCACCATTCACCCATTTTTTATATACTGGTGCTATGCAAACATATATATAGTAGACCAACTTCATTGTCCAAGGAAATGAGATTCATCTGAGCAAATTTAGATATTTAGAGTGCAAGACTTTATGATCTAAAGTAATTTTAATCAATGCAGAAAAAGACAATTCTGCAGAACAATTTGCCATACCCTGGTCTATGTGTTTAAAGAGGACCAGAGGCATTTTACCCTTACAAACATGTTACTCACTTTGAGGTTAAAAAGGTGCCCGTGTGTCTCTCAAATACATCTCACCCTCACTGTAGTATGGCTTGCACAGGAAGCAGAGAAGGGATGGAAATTTATATGCAAGTATATAAATTATTCTAATTGTAGTTACTAATATCCAACAATAAAGAGAGCTGTAGGTGCAGATCTCAGTATCTCATCAGTCTTCAATGACTAAGAGACTGTTACATGTCCCAGGTTCTCCCTCACTTCATCGCGGTATGGTTTTGTGCATTTCTAAAAACACTTCCTCTTCAGGAAGCAGGCACTGAAAGTAAACAGGTCTTGGGTGTGACTTGCTGTATTATTGGGTGTGTGAAGAGAAATGACCTCTGATTTGTCATTAGCTAACTCCCAACAAGAAAAGTGCAAAGCATGACTTCCTAATATAAGCACAGCATAAGAAAGATACCTTCCTGTTCATTGCAGTACACAGAGCCCAAACCCACCATAACACCCTTGTTCACACAAGACAGCTGCAAACAGACAGCCCCAACAGTTTTCAAATTCATTGATTTGTTTAGGGTTTTGAATTTTATTCTGCTAATTTCCAGACCTTTTATTATTAATATCTGAACTCTATACAAAATCTAGTCTTTTATGCTCCAAGTAATCATCTAAATTCCTAGCATTTTATCAATTCTAGAAACAGTGAGAAAAATCAAGCTGATGAGTCTTTGGAGCACTGGGGGCTTAAGGGGGAGAAATTAATATTTTTAGAGTAATTCTGCTCAGCCAGCACCCTGGTAAATCTGGATTTTGTTGAAATGGGAGAGCGAGGGAAGCATGTGAAATTATTACTCTTTAATACCCTAAGGAAAACAGTACCTTTGTTACATATTCTGTTAAGAAATATTTTTTTCCTCTGACAATCTTCCCCACTGTTGTAACCAGCCTGAAGTATTCCCATTCAGCTGTGAATGGTATTTCATTCAAACCCTTTCCATTTACTGTGCCAGTTAATTTTTCCCAGCATAGTTGCCTGCAGAGATGACCCTTGATTTCAAACACTGCTCCCAAACACAAACACAGCTGGATGTCAAAAGAAATCAGGCCAAAACAATATCTAACACATATTTGAAACCCCTACATATTTTGACTTGCATTTTGATGCCAGTCTCCACATCCGACCCAACAACATTTCAAGAAAACAGAGCAGTACTGAATGATGGAATCATATTTCACTCACAGTAGGTTGTCCTGGACTTTTTTTGCCTTTAAATATATTCTCTAACCTACTGTGTGTAGGATCTGCTACACCACTAAAAATGTTTTCCAAGGAACTGGACTACTGTTTATTTCAAGGACTAAACAATCCAGTTTTTCTGAATTTATTTATTTTGGTAATTATTTCAGCAAAGTCATTGAGCTAACTTGTTTCATTATTTTTTTCAGTTTTAATAGGAAAATTCCTACTGATTTTTCTATATTTTAAATCAGTACTTGAATTCTAACCTAAAGCCTTTCAAGCCAGAAGCATAAGACTGCATACTGAGTTAGACTGAATTGGTCTCCCTTCAGAGAGAGAACCTACAGTCTTTAAGGTCATAAAAACCTTGGTCCCAGAGAAGCCTACATTTCATCTTGGAATTGTTCTTGGCAAAGAGAATGAAATAAAAGAATAAGCAAGTATCGATTCCATTGTCCAATATGTATGTTCAACTCTTCTATCTTATTCCCAAGTCTAAACTAAGAAAACCCTTAGGTTTGTTTGTTTGTTTGTTTGTTTGTTTGTTTGTTTGTTTGTTTGTTTGTTTGTTTGTTTTACTGGAGGCATAGATTAGTCCCTTTCAATTTACCTCCTACCACTGTAGTTCCTTGATAGCTGACATGGTATCCTGAGGAGCCTTTCCTCAGCTTTTTTTATAGCTAAAACTCTCCTGAATCATCACCACCACCTCCATGATGTGGTGAGCAGACACAGAATATGATCTCTGGGCAGGAGCCCTGTTTGCCTTAGTGAAGTCCCGGGTCCCCATTGCTCTGCCAAAAGACTCTCCCAGGACATGATGTTTAGCATCATTCTGTTTTCATAAGTGGCATAAGTGCCAAGTGCCATTTCAAGGCATAAGTGTATTCATGGCCCATTTATGCCTGCTTTCTCATGAATTGATGAGTCTCTGTCTTCACTGATATTTGCACCCTGCCCAGCTTTTTTGTCTTCTAAGGCAAAGAAGATGAGCTTCTTTAATATCCTGTCATGATAAGGAAGTTTCACTGGTTTCAACGAATTTATTAGCCATGATCCCACATGGTCAAAAGTAATTGCATTTTCTTGGATGCTGAATGAGGTCTCAGCAAGCACTTTTACAATGGTATAAACATACTTTCTCTAGAGGCACTTCTCCAGGTGATTCACCCCTGGATGCCCTCTCTGTTTGAGTGGTAACATCATGCCAGCAATTCACTGTCCCTGCTGTGTTGTTTGCCTTATGTGATGACCCTTCAGCTCACAGCAAAAGCTATGATTAGTTCACTTCTTTGAAGCATCCAGGTTTTCTTTCTTTCTGTGAGATATTATCCTTTTTCTCTGAACAAAAGATATCTTCCAACTCTGAGCTATTATTGCATCCACACTTTTGTATTTTGCTTGATAATGATAATTTGAAGGAGGGCTCAAATCCAAACTATGATGAACTCTACCGATAAAATTTCTCTTGATGAACAGTTCCTCTTTCATGGACAACCAATTTTCATTTACACAACAAATTTTTATTTGCATTTTCACCTCTTCTCTAACTTTAAAACTTATACCTTCTCCACCTAATATAATTTTTCCTGATGTATTGAATCAAAAGATTCACTAAAGTGCAAATCTTCAGACGTACTATTTCTTCTTTTTGTTTAGAGAAGGAAAATAATCTCGCAGTCTAACCTGACACAATCTTCTTTTAGCAATGTTTAATCTTCTATGTTACCTCCATGCCTTATTTTTGTTCTTTATCCAACTCTTGATCAATATCTTCTGTATTTTGTAGTAAAGAGATCATCTGGCCAAACTTCTGCTTTATTTGCAGCCCTGCCACAGTAATATGGAAAGGGGTCAATAAGCAAGAGAAGGCTATGAAGTTTTAATCTCCTCTGTGTGTCCTTCATTTGTATCCCAATCACATTCAGAGGACTGCTGGTAAGAGGAAGACTATGGCAGCACAATATCTTCAAGATTTTTCCTCCTTCTAGAGAATATTGGGTTTTTTTATCAGTAAGCTGTGAGCAAATATTGAAATGCATTCTGAAATAAAGAAAGCTTTAAGCAAGGGTTTAAGCTTGGTACTTTCAAAATAAATCCTTACATGGTAAAAAAATAGAACTGACCATTTTACAAACAGATTAAATTCGCAGCTTTTATCATGAATTATGAATCCATGCTCAGGTAAATGTGAAGTTCTTGCTACATCTGAATTCTGTATTATAGATTTTGAAGTTATAAACTTCTTATTACTTATTTTATAGTTATTTTTATTTTGCTTTTAATCCTTATTTATATGATATGAAAAGATCAAGAACAAGCATCTTATTGGGGCAGGAGCAGACTATGTTTTAGGTAAACAGATAATAAACTATTAATAGTTGACAAATTTTCTCCATGCCAGAGTGAACATCTTTATTGATCATAAACATTACAATATGACTTTGCATATAAAACACATGAATCAAAGTGTGCTATTGTGCCTTGCAAGCCTTAAATTATAGTAAACTTTTTCAGGAACTGTGTGGCTCTTTAGTGATAGGTGATACAATATGATTAAGCATCAGAATGAATAGCTTAGCTTTGTATAGCTTTCAGTCTGTATAAAATGCATGCATCAAAAAAAGAGAAGTTTTTGTAAAAGCATACATTAAAAATAAGGTTAGAAAACCAGGGGTAGTCTTTCATCTGTGATACAGCATGCTGTTGAGAGACTCTAATTTCAATAGCCACATCTCAGTGTAAAAAAAAGGGCTCTACTTAATTTTTTTACTACCCTAAGAAGGCCTCACTGAATTTCTGGTCTTCATCTGTATTCCAGACACATACTTTCAGAATTTTTGAGATGTCTGAATGTTGTTTGATTTGCATTCAACTTGCTGACACAGCCCCAGTTTTGTTGCAGATCAAATAATCTAGCTTTTTGGAGGCAAGTGATTAAGAATTCTTATTGATGATTTATACAGTCCTGAATAAACTCATTTTATTTGTCTTGTCATAACCAGCTTTAATTTTCTGTTCTGCTAGTAAAAAGCTTAGTGCTTGTTTATTGTACTGCTGTAATGTCAACAACCTAATCTACTTTAAAGAGCAAAGTCAATATTGTATTTTATTAAAATAAATGTGAAGTTTAATTATATGTTTCAGTTAACCTTGGATTTGTGTTAGCTTTTATTATTTTCCATAAGTAAATCTTTATTCAAAGCCCTTATGTCCTTCTTCTGTCCATACTGAAGGAATGTCTCTTGCAGGGCTGGTTGCAAGGGGCATATCCACTTTTCCACTCTGGTACTTTCTGGATGTAGCAGTTGTCCTAAGACTAATAAACATTTTAATTCATTAAAAAATGTACAGGGCATTGAGCCATTACTCTCTCTCTCTCTCTGGATTGGGTCTCTGGAGTGATTTAGGAATCTGTGGGCTACTCTTGGCAGTGCCATGGAATTTAATCCTTCAAGAGATATATAACAGAAATATCAGAAGCAAGACCTGTGCAGAGAGATTTTATTGCTGCAACAATGGAATATTCAGTGGAGTAGAGAAAAGTTTGCTTTTTGTTGAAGGCAAACCTGAATATCTATTGTTAGACTTTTTTCTTGTTCTTTTAAAGATTAATTTAAACTCGTTCTGTCATCAGAAACACATTTAAAAGGGAATATTAAAGTAGTCTTTTGTTCTTATAAATTCACCTTAATCTATAGTTTAGATCTAAGCACTTGAAAAATTTGAATTTTCGGAAAGCAATTACTTCCTTCTCAAATTAAAAAACTTCAAAAATAAATACACTTTCATCTACAAGTACAAAAAGCTTTCAGAAAATTTCAAAATTTTTACAAGTTTCACATTAGCCTTATTTTCAAGGAGTGCTGAGGCCAGATTCTCATAAGCACAGGTTACGTTGATTTGACAAGGATAAAGCAAGGTCTTGAAATGAAACTTCATGTATTATAAAGTGGGAGAGGTTCAGAAGGGGTAGTAAAGCATTTAACAGCATGTCTGCCTTTATTTCCATGTGTTTATTTCTTCACAATTTCTGAGATACTGCCATCAAGGATGCTATCAGATGCTTAAGATAATATCTTAAGTTTTGCTGGTTCAAATTATCTTTCTACTATTAAACTGTTATTGCCAGCAAGATATCGATTCCAGACAAATTTCTCCCGCCCAATTAAGATGATTCTCCTGGAGGAACATGAACTGATCAATATTGTCTAGGAATAGACCCCCTCCAACCTCATTCAGACCCCAAGACCCATTTAATCTAGTAAAAGAATGCATACAGACAAGGTATTAATTAATTTTGATGACAGTCCTGTATTCCTCTTTTGTTTCGCAGTAAAAGAAATTTCCTCACCTCCAAAAGGAGGGTTTTTTTTCACAGCAGGATAAAAATCACCCCTGCACATCCTATGTAAGGTTTCTTTGAAGTGGCAAGTGGCAAGTTTCTTTGAAGTGTCAAGAATTGACCTGTGTGTGTTGGAGGATACTTCAGTGAACTGACTAGAAAAAGTGAACAAGAAAAATCTAAATAGACACAGGATAGGTAGGGAAAGAAAATCTCACGTCCCACTGGTGATAACTTTATGCCCTATAGCATGAGAGTTGATTATCCTTATCATAATGGCAACATACATAATGACAAATGTTATTAGTGATCATAAAATTATCCAACCCTTTAGAATTTCTGCCACAGTATTTAAATCAAATACCTCCTTCAACAATAAAACCCAAATTGCTGACTACGGATTGCATACAGATGTATATCCCTTTTTTTCATTCTAAACTCACTTCCAATTTAATTCAACCATGATTTTCTCTGTGTACAATAGCTTTCATAATTTTTGCAGTAAGTCCCCTAATTTCTCCTTATGCAGCTAAGTGATTCCAACCTTTGGGACACCTCTATTTATGCTCTCTGTATTGCTATTTATTTTGCCCTATGGTGATTTTGTAATTTCAGGTATGTTTTTCCTAGTGTTGGGTGATTTCATTTGGATTAAGGACTACAGAAGTGTACTATTCCTCAGTTGCTTTTAGTGCAGCTGACTTTTTTTGGCTTTACAGATTTTATTCTGTTTCAGCACACTTGTCAAGTTATTCACAGTAATTTTCTTCAGAAAATCCCATAAGAATAAAATATACATATGAAAAACGCTGTCTGTTTTGTCTGTTACTACAGGTCACAATCTTTTGGTGTTTCTACACTGAAATAAAAAATTAATACTTTGCTGTCAGGAGGTTGACTTTGTTTTTACTACTATTTTTCCCTCACTAATGGTTTAAAAGAATGAAGCGATCTCACTTTCTTTTTTTTTCTTTTTTTTTTTTTTTACATTTGAAGATGACTGCTTTTGATTTTATTTTGTGATACTTTGGATTGCTCTGTGATGGTTAAAGCTGCTGACAATAATATAGGCCATGCTATGAAATGGAGAAATGGAGATCATTACTTCATGTGTAGCGTTCTCACAAGTGAAAAGAAATTTTTCCTTCTCTTCAGGTAATAAAAGTTTCCACAGAGACTGAGCCAAAATTTTGATTATGTGACCCAGTGCAGGTTGTCCAAGGTTAGTGTTGTTCTGCTTTTAAGTTCAATAGGGAATAGGTCATGGTAAGTCCTCTGATGAACACGGAGAAAAAAGGTGGATAGAGCTCAAAGCATTACATTTCATGAAAAAGCTGTCACAGGGCAGTATACTTGTTGATCCTCTCTTGGGGAAATCATGGTCATATTCTTTCTGAAGTAACTTTATATCTTTCACAAATGTATGCAGACTGGAAAGCTTGAGAAATCACAAATATTGGATAAAATCACACAATGGAGTGAGTCTCCAGGTGGAACGCATTCTATCTTGTGACATCACACTGAGATAAAGGTATGTCCCGTTTAATTTCTGTGTTTGAATTTTCCTCCCTAACTTCTGGAGGAGTTCTGAATTTTTTCCAGTTATTCAGGTCAAGTGTTAGCTGTTTAAATCAGCTCCTTTGGTCTGATGTCCCAAGAAGTTGGACAGTTACTCAGACATCAGTACTATAACGTTTTGAATTTTAAGGTAAGTGTGTAAATGTAATTCAATTAAACCAAAACAAGTCGATACAGATTTTCATGACTATGATTCTGGTTTCCTGAATTTACTTGGAAAATACAAAGCACTGTTTGTACTTCCAGATGCTACAGCTGTTCTGTATGAACAAAACAACAAACCACTTCTAAAACACGTGTGCTGAAAAGTGAGTCTACAGAGAAAACAACAGCACTGCAGGGTGCCCTGCTTACTTTGTCTTATTGACGTTATGTCAGATATGGTCAAAAGACAAGCAAAATGATCATTTTTCTAACCACCGCCACTGTGGAAGCTAAAAGCCAAAATATGATCTTCCTGGCTCATGAATCAATAGCAGCAATTACAGGTCATACTCTTCCCTCAGCTGCACCTGTATCATTTAATTGTGAAAAAAATTTCAGCCTTCGTTTAGATCTGAGAAAGACAGCTGCTCTGCTGCTACAGTTTCTCTGAAATAACTGGAATTCAAGGGCATTATACTAATTTACCTTGGGGAGTGCAAATCCCTTGCCTTTCATGGGAAGGCTCAAAGGCTGAGCTGCACACATTCTCCCAGCAGACTCGCGCAGGATTCGAAAGGATCCTACTCTTTTTAAACCTCATTGCAAACAGTTGTGTGACGTTGCACCGTTCTTTCATGTTCAGCACTGTGTCCCAGCATGTGCTTATGCTTTGAGAAGGGTCTTCTATGTAAATCCCCCACTGATCTCACAGGCCTGGTCTGAGCCCGCTGGTGCTTTGAAGTTTTTGAAGAAAAGGTGCTGGAGAAGTGCGTGGTATTACTAGGTGCTACCACAAGGCTACATCAAACCCTCTGGTGAAGATCTGTCTGTAGCTATTTTACTGTCATTTGAGACTCTTGGAGAAGCAGCAACTAAAAGCTTTTATCCACATGAGTCTAGAATGAAAATTAATGGATAACAAGTCTGTCATTCCAAAAGATCCCATTTTATTATAATGTTCAGAGTAGATGAAACTCAGTGTTAGAGAAACTTCAGGAAATCATCAAATCAATACATCCAGCATATCTACCTTCTATTCCTAACCATATAGGGAAAAAGGATTTGCTGAATATATGTTCCTCTTTCATTTGGTCTATAAGACCTCTATTCTCTGAAAATGGGACGAAGAGAATTTCAAGGTTATAATTGGATTTTGATTCTGTAGAAGTGAACTTTAGCATATGGATTGAAATTAACTCCTCCTGACAGAACAAAGTACAGAGATGAGTGATGTCATACCTGTTAAACAAAAGGTCAGATTCAAACCACAATTTAAGTGCCAGAAATAAGACTTCGAAGAAATTTTCAGCTGTTTATGCTCCAAATTTCAGTTTTAGAAAGCCCTTTCACTGCCTACTGACATTAGCAACTGAACTCTGGAGAGCCTCACTTCTAACATCCCTCTGTGTACCCTGAGTCATACCAAAGGATCTCAGGTGGGAAAATGACTCCCTAACCCTTGGATAAGGCACTCATGGGATAGACACTGGGCTTTTGCCTCAGGCTTAAATTTTCTATCTTCAGAAGAAGAAATTCTCTGACTGTTGGCTGCTACATTAGAAGGGGGTGCTGTGGTCACCCCTAACTCCTGCATTTTGAAACAAAACAGAGCTGTGCTCTGCACTCGGAAAAACAGAAGAAAGGTTTCTCTCTCAGGAGTGACTCCTACATCTGTTGCAAGAAGCACTGTCCTATCTACCTGAGAGAAAGGTGCTACAATAAATCCCTGCCCTCTGCAATCCTTTTTGGGCTTGTTTGAACAGTCCTCAGACCAGGGTGTGACCCTGTTTAGGGAGTATTATAACACATCAGGACACTGGGGACTTAAATCCTAACAATTCAACAAGTTTGATAAATATGATGTTACTCTGCTATTGCACTATTTAAATGCAATGAGGACAATTACTGGAGAGCTTTGTCAAGTGGTGGGTGACACTACATGCATATACAATTTATACTTACATATACACTATATATGTAAGATACAATACGTACAATATTTTACAAAAAACTTCACAGTTCTGTTCTAGATTCTAGTATTTTTCTATGTGTTGCTTTTTATTAGTAGTATATGTGTGACTGGACAAAGCATTTGAATGTATTGTCTTTCTGGTTTTCATGTAAAGTACACTCATTTTACAGATGAAAAGTAAAATACATCTGTACTTGATTGTTGGATTGTCAGGTAGGCAATTTCTCCCAAGTTATGGTTTTCTTTCCCTCCTCTGCAGCATTGGTTGCAATTCAAAATGTCAGTCTAATAAAAACCTCTCCACTTTTCTCAATATCTGTTCCTGACCACACTGAAAGTGAAAGGAAGCATTAAAAATTTCATGAGAAACCATATTATGATGCTCCAAGCTGGCTTGTCTGCACAAAAGAATCCAAAGAGAGTAGTAATGTTTTAAATAAAAATTAAACATTTTCCTTGCTAATTAAAATCAAACCATGGAATGATTTCTTGGCTGATGCAAACTGTGTTTATTGTGCATAGTAACTTATACCAGGTTAATACTTCACACTGGGATTCTTCTGTTAAGCTGTACGTGTAAGAGAGGCATTTAAAACAAATGTGTTCCCCCATAGTAACAATTAATTAAAAATAGACATTATATTTTTAAAAATTGTTTTTGACTGTCCTCAGCTTCTCAAAGAAATTTCTTTTAAAAATCTAAAAAGTTTTTAGACATCTTTAGGATTATAAAATGATGTTTAACTATACATAATAAGTGTACAGGTCCTATTGGTCCTATAGCAATGAATAAGAAAATATTTATGTTCTCTCACATTACACTTCTTTCAGCAGATTCACTATTTTAGCTATTTTTCCTTTGAATTTACTCTTTCGTATACATGAGTAGAATAATACTCAACAGATAATATTATTAGCACTACTACTTATACATTTATTATTATTGTTGTTGTTGTTGTTATTTCTGTTTATCAGTGGGCCTTGCACTAAACAAGAAGAGTTCGTTTCAGGAAAAGCGCATTGTATGGAAATTAATTATTTTTTAATTGGTAGAGTGACTCCTCTGTCACTTCTGGTCTTGAGGCTAGATTGTTGGGGTTTCTGTTGTATCCTCTCTCTCTCCTCACATTTCCTTTTTAACTATAAATATTACTCTTTTGCTATGCTTTCTTTTCTTGTGCTCTCTTTCTGTATTTGTATTCTTTCTAATCTTTCTAATTAGCCAGATGACCTAAAGAAATCACAATATGGTACAGTCTGACTACAGCCCTTTTAAGTACACTTTTCTCTACAGAACTAAGAGGAGAAATCTAAAGAAATTTCTACACATGCTCATAATCTGGAGTATCACACAGGTGTAATGGCAATCCTTGAGCCTCTGACTGACAGAAAATTTTACATTTTCACAGAGAAGCAGCTCATAATTTAATCATATGATTGAGCAAAACTCTCACCACCTCTTTTTCTGTGTTAATTTGACAGGAGTAAGTTTCAGGCCATCCTTGGAAGGTATCAACCAACACCAATACATACCTGTATCCTTCTTTATGTGGTAACTCAGCCAAATGTATTTGCCAGTAATCTCCAGGAAGATCTCCTGCCTTTTATACCCCTGGCACTGCCCTTCTGCTCGTATCAGGATAGTTTCAATTGCAGATTTCACATTTGCTTAATATAGATTGCACAGTTTCAGTCATTCCTCTTGCTATTAATACCTTTTTCAGGTGTTTCAAAAGATTTTCTGTTCCCCAGTTGGTGCCTTCCTGCTCCTGCTGAGCTGTCTCCCAAAGTCAGCTAACTCATTAGCTTTTTTGTTTTGAAGAGGAAGCAATTTGTTGTACCAGTGATAATGAAGGACAGGTGATAATGGACAGTAAATTGTATTTAGAGACTTTCATGCATTTTGGAGTCCTGTGTTCAGCACTTCTGTCTATTTAAATTAACTTTTTAGATCATGTTACTCAATCGTTGCACAACTTGTGGACACCTGCAAAACTGTCCTGTGAAGGAGGCTGCAGATGGCAAAACTTAAAACCATAAGGATCCCCCTCTCTGCAGTTTATCATGCTTTTTCCTTAGTTCCAAAATTGGGAAGGTGCATAGTGATGTTAGTAAAGCAGTCCACTTGGGCTGCTTCCCTGGGAGTCCAGCTTAATTGATTGAAGTGGACTGTCTTGGCTGTTCTTTTCCCACTCAGCCTACTGCCTTTACAGGGAGTTGGTCCAGATATATTGTTCAGAGCTGGCTCATCTACACAGAGCATGAAAATGTGCTGTGCTGTGGCTCCTAAATATTCCTGGAGTGATTTTCTCCCTATCATGTAAAAATCCTCTGCCTGGGATGGGAACTGAGCCCACTGTGGCTCCCACCACAGTACTGCCAGCAAAAATCTATCCATTCTAGATTTTTAGCTGCTAAGTATGAAAAAGGATCAAATATATCTGGAGGTTTTATATCACTGATAACTTTTTATTCTGATCTCTACCAAATACCAACAAATGAACTTTCTGCCATTAAAGCAAGTGAGTGTGTCTGACGTTCTGGCTGATGGCCTCTGAGAAAAAGACAGATATGCAATCAGTAAAATGTTTCTTCTCTTTAAGTGAGGCTAGGATAAAGTGTCACCACAATGCACAAATCTTCACAATCTTTTCAGCTCAGACATGCCCCATTAACAGTAGAACAAAAGCAAATAGAACTGAAGCATCTACTTTCCTGAAAGATCACCAAGATATTTGTTTAGTCATTTAGACACTTAACCGGAGAAAATACAGGAATCATTTATCTGTCAGTAAATTAGAGGTAAAAGTATTGGTAATGATAAATTTATTTCAATATAAATCCTGGATGTCCCTGAAAAGGATCTTATTTGGGTTTTTATCCTATTTTTTTTATTTACCTTTGTCTAAATTTTCAACTTTGAGACTTTAGATCAAAACAATTAAAGTTCCTTCCCTATGGAGGAATGACAGGCACAGTTTTATATTTACTGTTATTGAGAACAAACTATTCCCTTTTTCATTATGCAAATAGAACCAGAAATAATTAGGAAGTATGGTAATAATATATGCAAATCCCAGCACTGACAATTTGTGAGATGTTCCTCTTTTATGTGATAGCTTTTGACTTTCAAAGCACATAAATACAGCATGCTTTGTAGAACTAGGAGGAAACAACTCCAGATGATACACTCAGTTACCTTCCTAAAAAAAAATGAAAGCAAAGAAAGGTGTCTTAAATTCTCCTAAATTTAGTGACAGACAAGAACTGGTCTTTTGGATCAACTTGTCTCATTTCCTGGTAACAGGCTGCTACCATGTCACATATTCCTTTTCTGCAAACTGGTGGAGAGTGAGCTTTTGCTTTCATGTCTTCCTCTGAAAAGTTTCTCATAAATTATTCATACAACACATCTCCACAATTTTCGGCAAAAATTGGTTCCAGTCATGTGGGCAATTTCATTTAGCATAAAAAAATCTTTTTCTTTCATGACCTATTTAGGGAAGGAAAGCAATCAAAATACTCTAAGCTTCTATTTTTCTGTACTGACCAAGGTAAGCTGTCTCTATCTTGCAGTTTGTTTCTTTCTGAATGTTTTGACTTCTCTTCCAGTCTATAAAGAATATGGAGGGATGAAAATTTTATCAGGAATCCCAGCAGGATTTTTTTTTAGAGCCTTGTTGATTTGCTGTAGCAGTTTCTGGAAAGAGTGATCTAATATAATTTCCACTCATTACCACCTGTTTATAATGACATTAGTGTGGTTGAACCTCACCTTTAACTACACAAAATTCATTTTTATAACTGATAGGAGCCTTAAAACAGAGTGAAAAACCTTGAAAGTCAGAGTCTGGATGAAGAATATCCCTGCCATACACAGCTGAAGAGCGATGTCCAGAGGATGGGATTCCAGTATGGGTGTCTGACTGGGACCATGGCCGTGTGGGGGCCCTGTACTGGTGCGTGGAATACACAGCTGTGTCCAAAGATCAGAAACTCAGTAAGAGACATTGAAGAATCAGGAAATGTTTATGGGATTGATACCTGGATAGATGCTGCTTCCATGTGAATCTCTCAATATGTAGTCTTGAAAGGTAAGGAGCAAAAAAAGTGGTCTAGAGTCCCCCTCTCCAGTTCTTCAGCCATCCTTGTGTGGAGTGAGGGAATAAATAAAAATCAGGCTCACTCGATTCACACTCTTGAGAACTATCAGGATTTAGCTCCTTATCAGCATCGCTCTCGCTGAGCATACATCATTCACATAATTCTTTTGTCTAATCCCGAGTCCCTGAAGGATTAGTGCTCACTTTTTAAAAACTTATGTGAACTCAAATTTGCATTTCCCATTTCACTCTTCCTCTCTAAGTACAGTGTAATTCAGACCCATTTAACTGATATAGATTAAATTTTAGAACTAGCTAGTTAATTATGCTAGAGACTGATATCTCAAAAGAGAGAAAAGATGCAGGAAAAGTAACAGATTGGATTCAATAGAATGTGGTCCCTATATTAAAAAGAAGCTGTAATTTTAAAGCAAACTTTAATAATAAAGTCAGCCCTTCTGGTGTAGCTTAGTTTTATGTCAAATAAAGCAGAGGGAAATAACATTTTTCAGGTTTGGCGAAATGAAAAATTGAAGTGTGGAAATAACATGTATGTACAGCTGAGTTATTAAAAAAAATTCAGAACGTTCAGCAACAATGATAAACAAAAACAAATGAAAAATACATTTTGCTGTTAGGGGAACCTGACATATTCTGCTTTGTGTGGAATTTTGAACCTCTTTTTCTAACTTCAATTTTCTTTTGATTTCAGGCACTGTTTGCAGAGACCTATATTTCTGAATTAGGGTCTAGGAAATTCACACAGCCACCAAGGAGCGCCTCCCCTTTATCTCTTTTTGAGGTGAGAAGCAGATCACAGCATCCAAGTGCTTACCCCGGCTGATTTCAAAGGGAGCCCAGGATTCAACTTCTTTAGACAGCCCTGAAAATTCTGTCCTGCTTAATTAATGTCTGTTCAGTGCTTGTTAATAATGTGTATAAATGTGAAGAATTCTTGCTGTTCATAAAACATCTATGCAGCAGGTTGAAAAGAATTTATGAGCAAAGATTTATGAAGAAGTGATCAGATGCTTGGATGTGAATCTTTTTTTTGCAAACAATTTACACACTGAAATAGAAATAGAAATTGCAAAATATGCACCTGAGACAAATAGTTCAAGTAACAACAGTTGGACTCAAAAGCAGCGAATTTTCAGCTGATATGGATGGGAAAAGTTGTTATTGGGACCTAATGAAATTCAGTTTAAAATTACATCAAAAAAATCACAGAAAAAAATTGAATTCCTAATTTTCTCAGCAGGACTAATCAATGGTTTAGGACTTAAGAATTTTTCCTCATACGTGATGTACCACCCTCATTTCTCAAATGTATCAGTAGAAGGTGTTGAGTGCTCAGCCCTGTTGAAAAATCAGGCCACCTTTGTAAAAGATTATGGGATGGAATTTGAAAAGAGCTCAACATGAAGTTGTGAATGCATGTAGAGGGTGAAGGCATACACAGGGTCGAAGCAAGGACAGGTAGCCTGGAAGGATACAGAAACATTATCCAGTCATCCAGGTACAAACCTAGGCAAGCTAAAGCCCGTTTGTGTGTAGCCAGAGATGTCAAAGACAAGAAGACCTTCTATGAATGCATACCTGGCATAAGGAAGAATAAGAAACCTGTGGGCCCATTGCCCAAGAAGAGGAGGGACCTCTTAGACAGGACATGGCTGAATACCTTCTTTGTCTTGGGTTTTACAAGCAATGGCACATTCCAGGAGTCCCAAAGGCCAGACGTAAAGGATGGAGTGAGGAAATTGCTCAGTGGAAAAGAATAAGGTTACAGAATGCTTAAGCAACTTGAACATACATAAATTCATAGACCCTGATAGGACATAGCCATGGGTGTTGAGAGAGCTGTCAGACGTCACTGCAAAGTCACTCTCAACAACCTTTGATCAATCATGACGACTGAGAGAAATGCTTGAAGTGCAGAGAAAAGTAAGCATCACTTATCTTTAAAAAAGGTAGGAAGAAGGACCCAGAGAACTATAGGATAGTCAGCATCACCTCTACCCTTGGGAATGTAAAGGCTGGAAAACCATTTTCATGTGCAAAAGGAAAAAGAAAATCATCAGGAATAATCAGCATTCATTCATCAAGGGGAAGTCATGCTTGACCAACCTGATAAACTTGTGTGATAAAATGACTGGCCTGGTAGATGAAGGAGGGGCAGTGGACATTGTCTACCTGGACTTCAGTAAGGCCTCTGAGACTGCCTCCCATGAGATCCTCATAGACAAGGTGTTCACAAATGGGCTGGTCAAGCAGACACGGAGGTGGAATGAGAACTGTCTGAAAACCACCCAGAGAGCAGTGATGAGTAGCACCAAGTCTAGCTGGAGGCCAGGAGCTAGCAGTGTCCACCAGGAGTCCATACTGAATCCAGTCCCTTTTAACATCTTCATTAATGAGCTGTCTGATGATGCAAACTCTCTTCTTCAAGTTTGCTGTTGACAAAAAACAGAGGAGTGGCCATGCAGAAGGACCACAAGAGGCTGTAGGAATGGGCTGACAGGAACCTCATGAAGTCCAGCAAGGAGAAGTGAAATGTCTTGCACCTGGGGAGAAACAACCCCAGTCACAAATGTGTGCTAGGGGTCACCCATCTGGAAAGCAGTTTGTCCTGGCAGACACAAAGTCCAACATGAGGCAGCAGTGGGTCCTTTCCACAAAGAAGGTAAGTAGAATCCTGGGCTTCTTTAGGTGAAGTATTGATTGAAGAAGGTGATCCTCCCTCTCTATTCAGCACAGCTGAGGCCACCATATCTGTGGTGTTTCCCAGTAGGAAAGAGACTAGAACATACTAGAGACCTTGCAGTGCAGAGCAATTAGGATGACTGAGGGACTAGAGCAACCTTCCTATGAGAAAAGGCTGAGAGAGCTGAGACTGTTCACCCTAAAGAAGGGCAATTCCAATATTTGTTACTTTATCATTATTTATTTAAGTTGGAAAGATTTTTTTTAAGAGCATAATGGATTTAACCATTGTTTTGCTTTGCTGTTTTTGGGATTTTTTAACCTGTTTGCTTATCAGTGTCTTTTTTTAGCCATATTTTGAAAATCTGAATCTAGGTAGGAAGTCCACCATTGCTCTTAATTTTGGAATACTTAACTCTTTCTGAAAACCTTAAGAAAGAAAAATATTTGCTGAGAGACCCCTTTTGAAATGATAGAATAATATTTAATTAGGATAATTCCTGCTGTTAGATGTCAGTATTGTTTCATGAAAGTCCAATTGGAAGTAGATTTCTACAGCTGTAAGCAAGATAGCTCTTCAACTGTGAAGTTTGGAAGAGCTACCTCTTGGTGTTCAGCACCTCATCTATTAACAAGAGACTTTAAATTACATACTCAGTGGAGCAGTGATCATTAGAGCAGACTCAAGATGCACAATAGAGATTTAATTTCACTGGAACAGTTCCTAATGTAATTCTGTGTGGCACAGATTATTTGAATTAGAATTTTGGGTGGGCCAAAAAAAGGTATATGGAAAAAAAAATGGTGCTGTCTAAAAAAAGAATCATTAGGATCCATTTTAAAAATTAAAATCATATATGATATGTGGGTTGGGCAGCCTATTTTTTTTTCAGCACATAATATATTTAACCTTTATGTTTCATTCATGTATTTGATTTTCTCCTGTCTGTATAATGAAATGTCTTTTTCTCCTGAGCTTTGAACACTGCTGCATAATACCCTGGGGAGTTCTCCAAGGTTATTAGATCCATTGCTTAACTGCAAGCTACTAGAGGCTACACTAACTCTCTCCTCTGTTTGGAAAACTGCTCTAATATTTCTGGTCTTGAGCAATGAATAATATGATTAGTACCTTAGGGAATGCAAACAAAAACATTAGCAAAGTACATTTTCCAATATTTAAGAGGGAAGCCAATCCTCAAAACAAAAGTTGCATGTTCTTGAACACTGTCTAATAACATTAACCTGAAATCACTTGATTTAATTGCCCTGTTAAGGAGTTTATTGCATTACTTATGGGATAATAGAATGAGTTCAAAGTGGGTTCATTGCATTATCTTATAAACAATGTACCACATCATTAAACAAGATGATGGAAATCAATGTATTTTATACGAAACAATTATGAAGGCTCATGTAAAATCTCTAATGTGAATAGTAGAAAGACCTCACTGTGACAAGGGAAAAAAGGGCCTTTGTGAGTATAAAAAGACAAAGCAATGTCAAACTATAATTCCCCAGAATCAGATTAGAAGCACAATTCTCCAAAATTGTTAGTTTCCCTGTAGTCTTATACACTGCCCTAAGCCTTCATTCAGAACTATACAGAAGTCTCTTCCTTGGCTCATGGATAATGATTTCTAACAGGTATCTTGTCAGTTCTGTTCTTAGGGAATTTAGCACAGATGTGTGACATCTTCCAAGCATCTAGCTTGCAAACTTGGGATGATCTGTTTTGACTTGTCTGTCCAGAGGGAATGCAAATAGAAATGTTTAGAAGAGCCCAAAGAGAGAGGACAGCTGATCCAATCTATTCTGGAGGAAGTAATTTCATGTTGTCTGAGGGAACTGACAGTGCAGAGAGAAATACTGGCTCAATATCACCTTAGTGACCCTCTGCCTGGTGTGTCTGCCCTTGTTTGTCATGACAGCTTCACACTTATTTTGCTACAGCCCTTGGAATTTATGGATATGTGTATGAATGAAGGGTCCAATTCTGTTCTACATCTCTTCAGAAATGAGAACAGAACAAAACACTGGAATAACCTTCCAGGGAGCAGAGCCAAAGCTAGAGTGGCTCAGTAATCCTAAATGATCTGCAAAAAATTTTGTTGCTGAGCTCCACAGTCCAAAGGTGATGGGGGGAGAGAGTCCAGGAGATGTCAGAACCCCTGGCCAAATTCCATTCCTACATCAGGAACATTTCATCCTCCATCTTTCGATAGCTGCTGATATGCTGCCCATCTCACTCACACAGAGTGCACGGGCTTTTCTGCGTGCGTTTGAGGGGGTTTCAAGTGATCAAACCAATTTTCAGAGTGGGTAACTAGTGGAAAAGGCATTAACCTCTTTCTTGATATCTGCCTCTTTCCTGGTTTGCAATGCAACTGAGCAATGCAAAGAGTGCAGAGTTTAATTTTGGCAAAGAGCATTTTTTCAGGAAAAAGTGAGGTCCTGGCTGTAAAAATAGTAGCAAGGTGTCACAGTAACTTGCCTTACTGTTAAAACATAAATTAGGTTCCTCCCAGTAACCCATACCTTTATTCTCTTAGAATTTTTGGACATATTTTAAAAGATGAAAACAAATTTCCCTCTAATACAAGGGTGCATTTTTTGTCAGAAAATTCTAAGATGAGAGGAAGAAGTTCCAATCAAAAGGATTTGGCCAGAAATACTGCCAGTGGCCTTTGTCTGAAGGTTTGATATGATATCAGAAACAAAATCTCTCAACATCATAGATGTTTTCCAGAAAAAATTATCTCCTGTGATGAGAGCTGCACCATATTGTTCACCAAAGCCATGCCTTATTGACCATAAATGTTTATGAGAGAGTTCAGTGTGGGAAAACTGATTGGTTTCACATACACTACCAGGCCCATCAGATAACAGCTTTGATTTACTACTTCAATAACATAACTTTATACAAAATGTCCTGATCTCTTGTGACTAATCTACCTTGCTTTGTATCTCCCTCTGAGATTCATCCTCTGACCAGATTTATAGTTTTAGTTAACCTCAAATTCAAGCATCATCTATCCTGATCCTGCAGTGGAGGTAAATGGGATCTCTTCCCTTCCCTTGCAGTGGATGCTGGAAACACTCCCTGGACCTATTTGTGTGATCCTGTTGGGGTTCAAATGGAGCCATGCCACTGTTTGGAAATTGGCAGTACAACAGAGATAAATGATGCTGCTATTATTCTCATTTCTTCACTGAAAGTGTTTTCAAGCTCTGGAACAGGCTGCACAGGGAAGCAGTTGTGTCACCATCCCTGGATGTACTTAAGAGGTGTGTGGATGTGGCACTTAAGAAAATGTTTAATGGTCGACTTGGCTGTGTTAGAGGATAACTTAGCTGAGTTGATGGTATTAAAAGTTCTGTCCAGCATAGATGATCCTGTGGTTCTTTTTTCTTGTAAATGTAAAGAATGCTGAGGTCAGTAGATTAATGTTTTGGTTCTATACCATGGCCTGAAGAATAAAGCATCAGGAAAAATGGCTACTTTGCACAAAACATACACATGTAGGTGTTCCATGGGTGCATGGCAAATCCAAATGGCACTTCTGAGATTGTTCATATTCTCTGTGCCTGTGGTACATGCAGGACTCAGGCATAGCAGGCAGTCTAATACAAGATAGACCAAGGGGTTTTTTTCAGATTTATTCCTACTGGAAATCCTGATATTATGGTAGCAAAATGTCAAATTCTCTGTTCATGTATAAGCTGTGAACAGATCCTATTCTGGTCATTAAAATTCTTGTAATTTTAAAAGTCGATGTTAATGTGGTCACTGAAGAGGCAGAAGTTTACTGCTCCCATTTCTCTGAGCTTTCCCTTTAAAAGGGATCCTTCTGTGAACCAGGAGGCTTTACCTCCTTGTCTTTACCCTTTCTCTCTCAAATTGCTATGCCTGCAGCAAGTCACTGAAACAAGGAGCCCCTGACATACTTGCTTTTGAAAGAGTTTGCAGCTTTAGCTTTAGTTGAAAACCTCTCTTGGAGAGTCCTTCTGTGTTGGTGATATTAAATTGATAGGGTAGTGCCCTTTACCAGAGTGGGGCAAAGATTTTACTGTCTGTACAGATACTTAAAACCTCTGTATTTACACCTCTACAACTCAAAGAGATATGGACTATTACTGTACTGTATTTTACAGTACTTATTTAGAATCAGAACTTATTTAGAATCAGATAGTAGTTCTTGGAAAAAAGTAACATTAGCCTTAATTTGTTTCTTTGAAATCAGTGATTTGACTTCAACTTTGCCAATGGGGAATGCTCAGGAAAAACCTGATATGCTCCCAGAATTCTAGAAGCAGCAGGCTAAAGCATAACTGCTGCATGAGCCTAAGCTCAGGAGGGCAGGGCAGCAAAAAACACCTCAGCCCTCCATACCTGCCTTTTCAGCACCTAAAACCTGGGCACAAGTGTAGTGATCCTTCCCTGACAGATGCCCTGCCAGCTCCTGGGAGTCACAGCCACCCTGGGCTGGGGACTACGGGTGGAGCTGCAACCCATCAATTCAAGCTTTTATCAATGCAAAATCCCTGCTTGTCCATCACATAATGATTCAAAGGGAATACTGGCCTAAGGTCCACCTGGAAACACTGAGGATGGAATGACACAGTTTATCTTTAGAACAGGTAAAGCTGTACTGGCCCCAGGGAGGCTGAGGCAAAGGGAAAAACTATTTGGAATAAGATAGTGCCAGTAGTTTTCTCATTATTTTTTGTGAGCAGGAATGGAATTATACAACATGTGCTAAAATCCAAAGAATATTTTTTTCCGAAGAACATTTTTCATTCAAACTCCACCTTTGCAAATTTTACTGGAGATGAATTTACTACATTTCTATAATTTGTGCCAGCCAGCAAAATTAAAGGCCCTTACAAGCCTTAATGAATTTAGCTTTTTGCATTTCAACATGGAGAGGAGAATGACAGAAGAAAATTAGCATAGTTACATAAATGAAGCACCTTGATGAATGGTGCACTCAGCATTTTAACAGGTAGCAGAGGTGAAAAATGACATTTTTCAGCATTTATAGTACTGATAGCCTGGATTTTATGGACAAAAAAAATATAAAAGTTGAGATCATCTCAAGGGCAGCAAATAGAGAAATCTCTTGTCTGGTGTGTGCTAGATAGAATATTAGAAAAACTGTGCTCAAAGTCCAAACAGCAGATTGGAAAATTGCTTGATATCTGAAAAAAAAAAATAAATTGTATTATCACTTGGAAAGTAAAACTCAGCCTTCCACAGAACAGTCAGTTGCTTTATCCAGTTCAGTGACTTATGAAAAACTGATACATAAGCTTCATAATAGACTTAATATTTCTGAGGTTGCCTGACCTCACATGGTTTGTGCAGAAAGACATCAGACTAGAGGCTTATAGTGCCCAACACTACTCTCATTCTCAAAGCCCAAGTGAAAAGGATTTGCATGGAAGCAGTAGGCAGGTTAAGAGCAAGGATGAATTTTCCTTTTAACTTGCAAGTAGGGAATGAGGTAATTTGCAGTTTCTAACCATAATCTATTAATTACTCCACAACAGCCTTGCTAATACAAGCATGTATCCTGAGAGAGTATGAGTCCAGCTCACTACAGCATCATGAGCAACAAATTCTTGTGGGGACAGCATTTCTCCCATATTCCCTAACCCAGATGGGCTGCTCAAGTGTTCCATTATTCCTGTGTTTCCCTCCAGCTCCTCCCAGTCACACAGAGAGCTGCAGGAGCTGGGTAGCAGACATTGAGAATGCCAGCTGTGAAACGAAGGAGAGAGAACAGGAATTATTTCATTCTATCTGTTTCCCCTATCTTTTTTTTCTTTTTTTTTTTTTAAGTGATCACTTTCACACTCTGACTGTAACACGTGAAGAGTGAGATATTTGATCATCTTGACCTCTCACAAGCCTTTATATAAAGAATATTTACATATGCACAAAGATACAGGAATATACACAAAGATATGTATGGGAATGCAGTTAAATACATGTGTGCAAATCCATGTATTCGTTCACATAGAAAACCACCTAAAAGGGAGATGGAAAATAACTGTCTTGTTCCACTGAACCAGACTCTCCAGACACAGAAAGTCACTGACACAGATATAAACACACATAGGTGGGCCCTGCTCAGTGTTCAGGTCCTTATTAAGTCCATGTCTGGGTGACTGCCTAATTCATGTGCATAAAACAAAGAATTAGCATAGACAAGCACCAAATCCATCATATGTCCAGGGTGCTATCAATCTTTTCTTGTCTTTTGGCACCATAAATCCAGAACCTCTGGATGAAAGCAAAGCTTTTGTATGAAAAGGACTATTCTGCATATTCACTCCAAGCCTATCCCATGAGCATTTGAAATGCTGCTTAGTTTTATCAGCAGTAACTTGTGCAGCTGTATAAACCTGCACTAGCAAGTTTCTTGTTAGACCACAACAGCCTCAGTTTTAAATGATCCCTACTTCCTCAGGAAGTGCATTTGAACCTAACAGACTTAAAAATTTACTTCAAATGAGAAAAAAAGATGTTTCTGTGGTAAAACAATAGTGCAAGCAGAGACTTTGTCTTCATACTTTTGCACATGCTGGAAAGATTAGGGCTGGATTCCATTAGATGATCAACTGGGAGCTGATGCAGCCTAATATTTCTCATCAGTTTGGCTCCCTTGGCTCCTCAGACATCTGCTCCCTGGAGCTTCAGGTAGAGAGTTAGCAGATTCAGACAGACAGGATACACTGGAAAATTACCTCTTAATTCCCAGAAAACGGAAATCCTGTAAATATTTCCTTTCAGGAAAGATTTGTTCCTGATTTTCAGAAGCTCATTTTATTTCTTGAAAACTCCCCATGTGACCCAAGTAATAAATAAATTTTCAGGAAGAAAATTTTATTTTTCACTCATCTTTAGTCCTTTGCCATTCCCTAGAGTTTCTATGTGACATCAAGAACAAAAGCACCCGAAGAGACTGGAAAGTTTGAAAAGCCTTGGCTACCTGTTCTAGGGGAAAAGTCTGGTGGGGAGAAATTCAGAGTGCTTCCCATTTCTACTCATATCTGCTCTGTGAATCTCAGGGGATCTTAAAACATATGGAATTTCTTCAATAACATTTTTCAATTCTTGTTCATTGCTATTCTGCTCACTATAACAAAAAATGACACATCACTTTTTTAAATTGGTGAGAACAGCACTGCAGGTATCAGTATGATTTTAGATCTTTGTCTATAACACAGAAAAGAGACGTATTTTCTTGGAGAAAATGAATGTACAAACATGGGGTTTGGGCAAGGAATTATGCACAAGTTTTTTTGTGAAATAGAAAGGGACAGATTAGTGTTGAGAAGAGGGGCAGAAATTTGTGAGGCGAGCCATCACACTAATGGCTTTGGATTGTAACTTGCCTACATCTGGCCGTCTCCATGATGGCAGAAAAGATCTGCCCATCCTGCCCATGTGGGAATTCTCTGACATATCCAAGTCACTTCTGGGAACCCCTCCAAAATCCTTTATCATTATGTCCAGCTCATAAACTTTACTATATTTATAATTTGCCCCGTTTGTTTTTTCTTGGTTTAACACACTTAAAATAAATGCAGAGCTCTTTCCAAATGGCTGCAAGGCACTTAGAGGAAGAGCTGTGTCAGGGGGAATGACCAGTACAAGGGGCACCTTAAATTCCATATCTCTGACTAACATGGGCTAGGATGTGTTCTGTCTGAGCTGTGACCCTGTAGTAGCTCTACCATGAGCAGTGAATTAGATAATACCTAAATAACTACTTTAACATTCTTCTGAAGCTCATTTGTTTTGAATCAGTTCAGGCCATTTAAAAAAAGCAGCAAGTTCCTTGGAGTCAAAGGGCTGTGCTGACAGCAGGTCCATGAGAAATGCTGATTAGGATGGAAAATGGCTCAGAACTAACCTGAGTTTTGAGTGATCTCATATTTAGGGCAAGCTGAGCAGAATTGTGGCTGCCACAAACAATTAGGCCCATTCCTAACAACAGATAGGCTGGGATAACTGAACGTGTGTATTGCAGTTCCAGTAGTGACTTACTTCTTTGATTTAATTAATTAGAAGAATGTTTACAGCAAAAGTTAAAAGTGCTGCAGTTTTCCTGGGATGCTTGCTATCCAAGCAATAATTTTTTTAATCAGTGACAAAGAAAGATGGATTTCTTACACGATACCATTTACTTAGATTAATCATAAAGCAAGAAAGAAAATAATCCTTAAATTACTTAAAAGAAGTGCTAAAATTTAGGCTTTAAAATAAAAGAGAAAGTAGACTGTGTTAATATCACTGTTAGTCCTTTATCTTTAAAAATCAATGCAGATTGCACCCTTCCTCTGGCTAGAAAAGCTGCAGCTGCTGCTCTACATTTGATTCAGCCAGCAGTAACCCTGCCCTCCACAGAGGGCAGGTGATACCCACTCAACTAGCATCAACAAAACCAGTAGGATGATTATTTGATGTTCACAGAATTTCCTGGAAACCATACCCTGCAAATCATTAATAGACATGCTCCTTGTTCAGGTCCTCACAACTGTAACATTGATTTTCAACAGAACATGTCCAGATGAACCTACTTGCTAAATGTGACTTTCTTTCATCTTTCCTCTTTTTTTTCCTTCTTTAATGTTGTAAAAATAATTTGAGAAAAAGAGGTTAAGAGGGAACTTGACCACGTTTAAAAATATCTACACAGGGAGACAACTTCTAAGAGTGCCAGGCTCTTTAATCTGCCAGACAAGTAAATGGTACAATGCAGTGACTGAAAGTTGAAGCTCAACAAAATTAAACTAGAAATGCACTGTACAAGTTTAGTGACAGAGGTCAGGACAACATGCCTAGAATGTATTTTCCATCCCTTGAAACCTCTGACCCAAGTAAAGCATTAGTCTTTCTAAGACATATATTTCAGGTCAAGCAGAAATTGCCTGGACCATTACAGGAATTAGTGGATATGATTCCATGGTGTGTTTTAGGGAGAAGATTCATGCAGATAGATTGAACTCAAAAGCAGTGATTCTTTTGTGAGGCAGGTGAATCTGCCCTTCTACTGTCCTTGTAGGACACCACCTGGATACTGCATCCAGCTCTGGGGTCCTCAGCACAGGAAGGACATGGACTTGTTGGAGTGAGTCCAGAGGAGGGGCACCAAGATGACTGGATGGAGGGAGCACCTCTCCACTGAGGAATGACTGAGAGAATTTGTATTGTTTGCCTGTAAAGAAAAGGCTTTGTGGTAACCTGTGTGGCCTTCCAATACCTGAAGGAAGCTGATAAGAAAGATAAACTTTTTTGCAATAGCATGTACTGACAGGACAAGGGAGAATGGCTTCAAACTGAAGGAGATTTTGATTTGATGGATGATCAGAGAAGCTGTGGATGCCCCATCCCTGAAAGTGTTCAAGGCCAGGCTGGATGGAGCTCTCAGCAACCTGGTCTAGTGGAAGGTGTCTTTGCTCACAGCAGTGGGGTGAGAGCTAGAGGATCTTTAAGGTCCCTTCCAATCCAAACCATTCCATGATTCTATAGTCTTTATCTATGAAGCAAGAAATTTAGAAAGTTTTCAAAGACCTGAGACTCAAAGCAAGTATTTGTGTTATCTGAAAGTTTGGATATGAGTTTTAACATCTTCAAGAATTACATTCTTGGTCTAAGAGGGATATTGTAGAGTATCTTAATTTGATTTCCTTCAAAATATTGATCCTATTCTCCTAAAATCATATGTTATGTTGGAGAGAATCATAGGTATCTCCATCTTCAGCAGGCCCTTTAGGCTTTCTTTATAAATTAGTGAAAAGAAATAGATATTCTGAGGGCATGATTCACCTGCTTCTAACATCTCTGTGTGAAACAGACAGATTGTACGCTAAATGTGCTTCTGTATTCCCAGTGATTATACGATTATAGAAGGACAAGCAGATTTAGATGTCCAAATTCAGATGATGGGTTTCAGTCTTACAAAACAAAATACATGACATTGGAGTTTAGATTCATTTTGGTTTTCACAAAGGGGAGCAGGTCTCTCCTCATTTCATTTAATTCACCTTAACTCTGTGTTTCAGAGGTTTGGTCTTATTGAGAGTCAGAGGAGAAGATGCAAATTCTCCTAAACTTAAACTTTCTGATAACTTCAGCTTCAAAATGGAAGAACGTGTAGCAGAAAAGGTTATTTGAGCATGAATGAAGATACTAACAGAATTTTTTAGAGTAGCTTTATGTGAGCTCTGGGCCTAGTACAAAGTCCTTGAAAGGCAAAGGGAAGTTTCAAAGTTTGAAGTTTGTAAGAGAATCAGAAATAAATTAAGATTCTTGAAGTTTTTTAATGTTCTAAACTNAAAAAAAAAAAAAAAAAAAAAAAAAAAAGGTGATTAGTAAGCTGTAAGAGACTCAGAAATAAATTAAGATTCTTGAAGTTTTTTAATGTTCTAAACTGGATAATTTCATTGTTCAATACCTTCATTTTCTTCTTCCCATTGCTGCCCATTAAAAAAAAAAAAAATCAGTAACTGTGATTGTTAAGAGAGAACTGTGATTGTTAAGAAAGAGTAAGGAAATTCTTGAGTTCTGGCTTATTGGATTGCTTTGCTGAAGAGGATACAATGGGCCATAGCTTGGCAACCTAGTTAGAATTGCTATTTATGGAAGTTTCTGTTCCAGTCAAATTAGCTTGTCAGTAAGGTAGAGAAACAGTGTACACAATTTCAAGATGTTATATATAAAAAGTACAAGTTTTAGGAAAAGCAGAATGATAAGCTATTGTCTTTGTGTGCAAGAGTAGATGGATGTGTCACTAGTTGTGGCTTCATCATGAACATCCTCGTAAGCATTCAGTTTAAGTTTCATATGGACATACAGCCTTAGCACCATTTTTTGGGGTTGACCATTTAATTTTGCTATTTAGCTCACTTTTAGCATAACATTCCTGCAGTGATTCACACTCACCACTGATGGTCTGCTCTGGGGCATCAGTCCTGCTGGATTAATGAGCAATATTTAGAAATGTCGGAAGCTCAGACTTGGGTGCAAGCTGATAGATGGCAAAAGTTTTGACCAGTAGGTCCTCTGGAGCAGATTCTTCCTCCCTCTGCCTCAGCTAAGCATGCATGCTGGCAAGCTGAAAGATCCATAGCCAGATTCCCATCAATTCCTTTCTCTTACATAGTTCCCATTCTATGGAAGGGTAGAAATCAATTCTCTTCCTTCTCTAGCAACGCTGGTAGCCCTTGTATGGGCTGAAATGGAAAAATCCTTATTGGGCAAAAGTGATTAGGAGTGATCAAGCACCCCTCTGCATTAAGGTTGTGCTCACCAGTAAGCCATTCAAAGGAACAGCCAGAGTTCATTGAGAAAAAGCAATTTCAGAAAGATTTCTAACTGTATCCTAGAAATTTGCAAACCCTTGTAATATGGAGGTGCTTAGATGTTCTAAGATATTTCCAAATTTGGATAATAATTCTAAACTGAGAAAAATTGAAGCAGGGCCATTTATACTTCATTTGGACTACATAGTGTGATACCTCCCAATGATCCTGGACCTTGAATGCTGACAGGGAAATCAGAGGTGGCAGAGAGTAGAAATTTCTTTCCAGCTGACCTGCATGAAAATGGAAAAAAATAGTCTGAGGTTTATGTAGATCATATGTATGGTTCAGATTTGCTTTCTTATAGAAGCATTTTTAAAAAGAAAAATTATTCATCCTTCCTTCGGATGTCATTCCTTGAACTCCACGCTGCCTATAAATAATGTTGAAAGGTGCATCTTCAGCAGAATCTTCTTCTTGTGCAAGCTAACCTTGCAAACAAGAGCATATTTATTCACAGAGCCAAGGAATAGCTTGGGTTGGAAGAGACCTTAATTTCTTGAGCTTTTCCCTGGAAGCATTTATTTCTTTTCTTGTGTCAACTCCATTGTTGTATTTTCAAATAACCGCTCTTTACATCCTTGTGCATCTCCTGAAGCCTAAGCACTAAAATAATATTTTTCTGCTTATGGAACTTTGGGCAGAATTTGGATAGCCCAGAATGCTCTACAAGGAGAAATCAACGTTATCATTAGACTGCAAAAAGTACAGTCACCAACATGGGCTAGACCCAGGGCATTTTACCTGGGAAAGTACATGTGCTGAACAAGTACAGCAGCTATACTAAGATGCATATTCCTTGTGAAAAAGGAGTGGAGAGCTAGGAGAACTCTAGGCACCTTTAATATCAGTGTCCAGTGAAACACAGATTTCTGTGCAGCTGACATCAAAATGATGACACCATTACACATTTTCCTGTCTGAGATGAAGGCTTTATCCTGTCTTTTTCACAACAGGTGTGCAGAAGGTTGACCTTAGCTGAGTGAGACTAATCTCTCACAAGCTTCTGCTGCAGTTGATGGAGAGAGCAATTTAGAGCAGTCACCTAAATCAACATCTTAGCACTAGTCTCTGGAGGATCCTATTTCATTCCATTGACTATAGTGGGAGTCTAAAGGAGATGTGAGGCTGAATTTAGCTTTTGTGACTGCCTCTCTCCAACCTGAAAACATGGAGTGACTGAAAACTCCATTCAGAGTTCTAAGATTCTTGCATCAAAGAAGTATTTCTTGCCTTCTTTGTGACACTGAGAGAACATAATTAATATTGGTCCCTATTCATAGGCATCTGCCTTGCACTTTCCAGTTGTAGCACTTCCCTTGCCTCCACTGGGAGAGTACATGGCTTGAATTATTCACCACTGTTTTGATAGTAAACTCCATCATAGATTTTATAGCTTAATTAGGCACATAATATTTTGATTTAAATATGGCCCATTTATCTGCATTTATTTCATGTGGGACTCATCTCACCTAATTTTAATTATAAAAGTGTTTGCAACCTAGTCAAAGGGATTCTCTGCAAAGTTGACGGAGAAGATCAAGCATCTCCAGAGTGCAACAAATGGAGTTTTTTAATAGATGAATGTTTGTAGTACATGGGATGAATTGCCTTTGGGAGGTTTTGAAGATTAGATAAATATTTATTACACATCTTTAAAGCATTTGTCATGAGAAGACCTAGTTCCACTCCTGGAATTTTGGAATCCACTTGGATGTTATAAAGCAGCAATAATGAGAATTATTAATTTATCAGACTGCAGTGCATACCTTATAATTAAACAAGGGGGTTTTTGTATCTATCTGTGCTACTGTTTTGTGTTTCCTGCTGTGTTGTTCTGCAGCAGTGTTTTGCCCTAATTCTTGTTGCCTATATTTGAAAAAGCTTTATGTACCACATTTCTGCCCTACTATGAGGAAAGAAGCTCAGGTTATAAATAAAGCATTTGCAGAAACTGTGAGATTTAAACACTGAGGTTCTTTTGCAAGTATTTCTATCACAAGCAACAGTTTCAGCTCAAGGCATCTTTTTCTCTGGGGAAACTGTTTCAAGTCAATCACAGCCCCCCGAATAGGAAGGTAATTGGAACAGATTACTTTTTTTTTTTTTTTTAAATAATGCATTTCAACAGTAGAGGAAGTGTTTGTATTCTAGTTAAAAATTTAAAATCAAAGGGGAGATAACAGATTGAACGAGAAACAGGTGCAGGGGGAGGGGGAAAAGAGCTCAGAATATCTATAAAAATATTGAGGAAGTTTTTTGAAAAAAAAATTACTTCTGCATGGAAAGCAAAGGAAGGAAGAAAGAACATAGCAAAGCAATCAAATACATTGGGTTTTATTGTGTTGTGATTGAATAATCAACTTCCTATATGAGCTATTCAAGATCAATACAGATATAAAGACCTCATTCAGTGAAGTTGTGCTGCATTACAGCAAAAAGGAAATAAAAAAAAAGAAGAGGATTTCACACACTGGTTTGTAGCCTGAAGCCCCCTGAGTCTGCATTGCAAAGCAGCCCAAAAATGTGTTTCTAAACTTCTTTTTGAAACATCTGCTGCCAACAGAAGGCATATGGATCCTGGAAAAATCAGATATTACCTGTAAGAATAGCTCCAAAGACATGCTTTATCTATCAAAAAGTCATACAAAGCAAATTTGATCTACAATTGGCTTTCCCATTAATGAGATAGGAACAGAATGAGGCAAAAATATATCCCTGATTATTCCTTAGGATTTTACAGTTTAAAGTGTCTTCATATGGCAACAAAAACTCTTAACACATATAAACAGGGGTTTTCACATAATTCCATTTCTTTTTCATTTTGACACAATCATTTCCTGGAAGAAAAATAATCTGTTAGCATCTGGCATTGAAGGAGCTGGAGTTTTTGCTGTTATTTTCAGTTGCTTTTCTGTTTTGTTAAACACAGAACAAGTTTAATAAAATCTGTCTCAGTTATAGAATTGCCTGCTGGTATAAATATGAAAAAAATTATGGCAGCAGTTTGAAGCCTCATTAAAAATTAAAATCTGGTATCATCTACAAAATAATTTTGACTGCTGCTTCGGCAAGATCAGCAGACGACTGTGTATTGC
The DNA here is from genome assembly GCA_013396995.1 of Dicaeum eximium. Lineage (NCBI taxonomy): Eukaryota > Metazoa > Chordata > Aves > Passeriformes > Dicaeidae > Dicaeum > Dicaeum eximium. The sequence goes on along the minus strand of VWZP01006436.1, from coordinate 1,646,707 downwards.
TTCAAAAAAAGGAAGGTCTTGGCGATTAATAGTAACATCTATAGAAGAACTAAAGGACTCTTCATCTAGAAGTATAACTTGGCTTTTACCTTTTCTTCTGTTATATTTCTTTGGGGAGTATTATGAAAGAAGAACAAGTTTAAGATGCTCTAAAAATATTCCGCTGCAATTAGCAAGCAATATATGATGCCGCTCTAAAAATGCCAAAGATAATGTTTTTGCACTGCATTATCCTAACTCCTGCCCTCTGCAGATTTCTACAAGGAGGAAAAAGAAAAATGTCACAGTTTTTAATTAAAAGTACTTTTAAGAGATAAGAAGAAAGGTATTAAATATTTATGACCTAGGTGCATCAGGATTGATTTCCTGTTTAGGTTACTGAGTATAGAACTGGTACATACTCAGTAGTTATTCTCAAAGACCTTGGTGCCATGCAGATGGTGGCAACCTCAGCACAAAACTTCCAAAGCTCCCAGTTGTGTTTTGAGTGACCCCATGCCATGTTAAACACAACAGGAGTTTTTGCTGAGGCAGATGAAGCTCTCCCCTCAGTGTGCAGAAACAGTAAGGAGCACAGTGGAGAAATCAAATCTTGCAGTCAACATCTCTGTTTACACAAGGTACAAGGATTCAGACACATCATGTGAAACTGGAAAAATATTAAAAAAACAGAGCTGATCTTTCTGTATGAGTGCCTGAGGGATATCTGAACACAGTAGGAATGCAAAGATCAACGTATAGGGCTCAGAGCTACTTTACATGTTCACAAAGTGTAAAATCTGCAATTATCTGTCAGAACTTGTTTCAGCAGTTTGAGTTACCTTGAACAAAATGCTCAGGGAACAAATTCTTTAAGATGAGTTTCCATTGCCTTTTCAGGGAAGACTTCAATGTTTTCTTCTGCTTCTGGTAATTACGTGTAGAGGCTATAGTTAGTAGAAATATAAGTGAGAAAACTCTACTTTAACTGATGAAACAGTTTGATTTCCTTCTAGCTACTGGTTAAAATATTTTGACTCTTACAAAAAAGTGAAAATTTCTGTGAGAAAATGAGATTCTTGTTTTAATTACAGAAATACAATTTTTTAAAAAAGGAGAAGAAGGAAAAAAAAACCAAACAAAGGGTGAAAACTATTTAGACAACACATTCTGTCATATCTTCCTAAACTCAAGAACCATTCTGCTTTGGTGTGCTCATGGTGTAGGACTTTTCTTCAAATTCAGATACACACACACACTCACACACATATTCCGTATATCTTGAGTTCTTTTCAGAATCCAAAAAATTCTCTTCAGAACCCAAAGAGGGAAATGAGTATAGTAGGATGTGAGTAGTCTTATCCTATAGTCAATGTCTAAAATTGACAGATGAGGTGACATGCTCCATGAAGGTGCCCACCCTGGGCACTGGCTGGCTCAGATTCAGACATCAGATTGTGGTGAGATGACTTCTGCTCATGCCTTACTATAATAATTCAATTGAAATAAACACACAAAAGCCACCCTAGCAAGGAAGTTAACAGAAAGAATTTTAAAAATAATATCCCTTTTTCCTTCTTTTTCTTCTTAAGGAAACTCATAGGAACGGGAAGTAATTCTCATCTAGCTTTGACAGCAAAAATAAGATAGATGGCACATATGGAAAGATGAGTGGTGATAATGTGCAGAAAGCTGAAAATCTGAGCTGCAAAACTGGAATTTGGGACATGGTGGTTGTGGAGAGATATTGTTATGGACTTGGTCCTTTGAGTTGCACAGTCCATCTCCAGCTTGTTGACAGAGAGACAGGACCAGTTCTGTGTGTTTTTATGTCAAAGCTAGAATTTTACATTTTAAAAGGCAATATTATTATCTGCTTCACAGACTAATTCAATCTCTTAAGGATGATGCAATGACTGTTGAGTTAATCCCTCTGCTTTTAGCAAAGTTTTCCTGAGTTTTCCTTAACTTTACTGGTAAGAGGTGCAACATGCAAGACGCCTCTAAAACAATACTATTTCCTCTAAAAGATGAGATTTCTGATTCACTGTTCAATTTTCCTTTAGGCCAGCCTGACTTCTTCTCATTCTCTTTACCAAGTTACAATAAATGCAGGTTATATTCACTGCATTTCCTTCTTCAGAACAGAGAGTAGAAAAACACAAAACCCATTTCTTTGATGAATCGTGAATCCTTAGATATTAATTGCATTATGCAATCATATTTGTTCTTTGGTAGGAGTCATATTCCCTTCTAAACACTCAGGATTTTTCTTATTAAAATTTGAAGTTTGAATGAAAAGGTCAAAAGCTAAAAGTGGATATTGACTTTCATGCATAACCATGGTGACAACCACTTACCTGAGAAACACTTTAACTCATGGCACTGCTTAGTCTTTTTTCCAGCAATGAAGAAAAAAAGGTCCTGTAATTCCAGAGTCATCTATCACTTTTGGCCTTTAATAAAAGTGATGTTTCCCTTTGGAAAAAGACAACTAGATGGATTATGCTGCGAATAGGTTGTGTCATCATATCAACTTGCCAAGCTAGTGGCACACAATGGGGATGGCAAATTTCCATGCCACTAATGAGTTTAGAGAGCCTCTGTGTTCTCACCCACTGGGAGTCGCTGGTTCAGCTCCAGTAAACCATGGGCCAAAAAGAAGGGAGTCAGAAAGAAATACAGTGAATCAGCTCACAAAATAAAATAAAAACAGTAGCACTTTTTATGACAATTTGACTAACTCTTGAGCAGATTAGAGGCACCTTCCTTTCCAACGTGACCTTAACAAGACTTCTGAGTTTACAAACTCTAAGATTGCTAGTGTAACTATTATCAGAACCAGTTCATTCCAGTTGCTTAATGTTGCACTGATATCCATGATGTTTGGCAGTGCCCAAAATTCCAAATAATGTATGTTTCAAGTTCAGACAATTGTAATGTAATGTTATTTTTGTCAGTGAAAGGAAAAGTTTAAGAAAAAGGGTCAGTAAACTTAAATTAACTAATTTGTAAGAATTACAAAGAAAGCAGCATGGTAACAAAGATTCTTTCCATATGTACTTGATAGATGTAAAAATTTATTTAGTATTTTGATAAAATGCTATAACATTTCATAGACAATCAAGACCTGGCTTATGTAACTCACAGAAAGCATTGAGTTAGAAATGTAAGCCCAGACACTGACAAAACATAATATTTGAGGCAATGTTTGAGAATGCCTTTGTTTGAGACAAAGATTCAAAGAAATCGGTAGAACTTTTTTGTGGGTAATGGATTTTTGGCCTATGGAAAATATCCAGCAGGGGGGAAAAAAAAAAAAAAGAGAGAGAGAGAAAAATGGAAATGGTAGGTCTAAGAAATAAAAAGATAAAAAGTAGCTCAATTTTCTTACCTTTCAGCAAGAGTTACAGTCAGAGGTACATATTTCATTTCTGGAACTGCAAATCAAACCCACAAGTTTAGAGCTGTTTTGAAAGTTTATTCTAGCCTAAACTTTGCCTTTTATTTATTTTCCACTTTGAAGAAAGTACTCAACAAGTAAGTCCTTAAATACGTGAAGATAGCCTAGATTTTGAAAAATTAGAAAGGAACCGGATCTATTGTGTCATTTTATTCTGAGAATTGCTATTCATGCTGCTTATCCTGTCAAAAATGACAGCAGCAAAGGGTCATCAGTTCAAAGAAGACTGTGATTTATCTTTACATTTATATGGCAGCTCTTATCCCATAGGATTTGCAAGCACCAGGCACAACCACACAAACATGTAGTCTGTAGACTTTTACTGCATCATCTTTTGTTGTCAGGATTGTCAGAGGGAAGACAAGACAATATTTTACACAAGCACAGAGAGGAAGTCAGAGGAAAATAGACATTTTTGAAAAATAGCAAATACCTCAGTATCCAAAACAACCCATTCAGTTACATTTGCCTTGGATTTACATGTTAGTAAACAGTTAAAAGAGTAAAATATCTGCATAACTCTCTTGAAAACCCATGCTTATGAAACTGCCTTGTTTACTCCATTCAGCCAGAGAGCTTGTATTTGCTTTTCATTTGCTTTGATCTAAAACAAGAAGATAAAAGGAAGGGAAAATTTTTGGGTTCATTCAGACCAGTTCAGCTTTTCATCCAGAACTGTCACTGACTGAATTGGGAGTTTGCATCAAAATGTATTTTAACGTAGTTTAGTGATGAATTATTTATACTTTGTTTTTCCAGATGCAACAGCCAAGAGAGATACTGTAAAAGCCACAAGTCTGTGTAGACTAAGGACATTATCATCTTATATGCTTATCATACAACTGCAACTCATGACACCAGCTTTATCCAGACAGGTGTCAAACGCACCTGAACAACTCCTGGTCTGAGATCTGAGGGAGAAATGTAGCACATGCCAACAACTATGCATAAATGCCTCTATTTTTTTTAGACTGAAACAACTTAGTTGCAAGACACACAGCACAAAGAAAACAACTCTGATATGGAAGAAGAGCTTAGTATTTAGCTGATCTTCAAATTACCAAAAAAAGGCTTCAGTCAAGATCTCCTTGTCTCCTCACCAGCAGATTGATTGCATGGCCTAGCTGCTTTGGAAATGCAGCCCAAACTTCAGAGAACCTTTGGGAAGAAAATGACAAGAAAATATACTACTGTGAGACAAATTAAAACTCCCACTCATCAGCACTGACCACTTAACCAGACACTAGAGAGCATTAAATTTTCACACATCCGCCACATTTCCTTTTGGATTCCAAGGTTAAAATGATGTGACTTATTTTATTACCTTAGTTTATAGATAATATAAAACTTAGTATTGCAGTGCACTAATTCATAAAAAAGCATCTCCTTTCTTTAGCAAAAAGAGAAAAATAAATGCTGTGTGCTATGTCAGCTGAAAAAAGTTTTGCTCAGGCAATTGCAGTTTTTACTAATGCAGATACAGTAAACATAATAAATCCTTATAAAAATTCAAATTCCCATGATCTCTGAGCCATTGCAGTCCATTTCTTATTTCCCTTGTAATCTATAATTTATTCAACTCCAATCTCTTTTTTCCCTCTCAAATCAAAAGACTTCCTGGTGCAATGGATCTATAATTATATTGCAACCCAGCATAGAGTACTACAGGACTATAATGTTATATATATATAACTGCATTTATTAAACCACACATTAATATATAATGGCAGTTACACTAGATTAGGCCAGATTTGGTTAGATTAGATTTTACTTGTTATCAATGGCAACCATTTGATTTACATGTCGTTGTCTTTCTGAAAGCCCCGGGGTGACAGACAGATGAAGGGAGTGCAACTCCTTGGGTGAACCCTCTTAGAAGGGAAAAGGACAACATAAGGTGAGTGTTAAGGTCTGTCTCAGATTCTGTGGAAGTTATCTGTCCTTGAGCAGATGTGAGAGGTATAAATAGCTGTGGGCAGAAAAAGGGGTGAACTGCTCTGGGTAGATACAGGTTTGGCCAAAACACCATACAGTGAAAGTGAGAGAAGGAGGCATGCTGTTGAATCCTGCTTCGAGAAAGTGGTGCAGAACCTCCTTGTGTACAAGCAGGAGCATCAATAAGAGCAAAATCACTGTTGCTTGGCTAGGAATATGAATTTTTCTTGGTCAGGGCAGGAGGTATATCAGAGAAGACAGCTGCCTGCTCAGCGCAGCATGCCGGTGCCCAGGTAGCACATGGCAGGTACGTGCAGGCATGGCATGGTCAGACACTCACCTCAGAGAGCCCCTTGCAGGGATCTCCTCTGGCTATGCTGCTTTCACCACCACAGCAGGCAGAGCCACAGTGTGCGCAGCAGCAGGCCCACACAGTCTTAGCTTTTTCCACAGTGCAATGGATTCTCACTTCAGTGAAATCCCAAAGACGAATTTAAATTCTTCCGCATGGATTTCTAATAAGGCACCATTCTGCACTAACCCCATTTCTCCTTAGGCCACTACCTCTTGATTTAAATCCTTATCATTTCCAGTAGTTCCTAGATTTTAAAATGAGACTCTTCAAATGTAATATTTTGTATAAATTCTGTATTTTGTACAAATTTGGCAACTTTTATAGCATACATGGAGTTTATCTTTGAATTAATGACTCTGAATTATTTTTGTACATTTTAAAACAACATCCCTTTTTGGTGAGGAAAGTACCTAGCATTCAAGGAGTTTTTCTACAGTTAAATAGCAGTGGAAAATACTTTCTGGACCTTATTTCTAAGTCTAAATTTGTTTACTTTACACCTTTTAAGTACTGCAGTTTTGCATCTCTTCTCGCTAAACTGAAGAGGTCCTTGTTGCCACACTTCTCCATGTAGAGTCCAAGAGACATTAATTGCTCACCACCTTCTCTTTGCTGAGATGAAGAGACTGAAGTCCCTAAATATAGCACTGTGTTCTAGGATTGTCTTTGCTATTGTCACTGATGGCTGGAGGAGGTTTGAAGGTGGAGATGGGAGGGCCAAAAAATCTCAACAACCCCGATTATAACAGCAGATTGTGTTTACCAAACAACATATCTTTTCCTACATGGAAGGAGATTCACTGTGTGAATATAACAGAACAGTTTTGTAATCACAGGAGGATCCACAAGAGGAATATCTTGCAATATGTGCCTCACTTGATAGCACTGGGAAACCTGTGACCCAAGGAAAGAGTGTGTCCTATGGTCATGAGTCATGGTCTCTCTCTTTAGCATCAACCTTTTCCTTCAGAATGGCCTTGAATAATGCATTTCATTCCCTGTTTAGCTTTGAGCAAAGAAAGCTTTCTTTAGGAGTTCACTGAATACATGGCTTTGCTTCAGGCAATACCCTTGATCTCCATGGAACTTTTAGGACTCAATATTCCTGACTGTAACTGACAAATGGTCAAAACCACTGTGGAATACGGCACCTTGAAAGGTAACCCTCATCGATGTGCAGAAATCACCCTTATCTCTGAGTAAAGAGTGAGTGTGATTGACTTTGTCTCCTTGATAGCAGTCAGACTATACTAAAGCAATAGCACACTCCACCTGCTCTAAGATGATGTGGATATTTAGGCGGAGTTCAACTGCTGGAAATAATACTTGCAGATGACTTTTAATTTTTTAAATGCAAGATCTTTCCAACTACTACTTTCTCACACCTGATTTGTAAGTGTGAACAAGAAGTTCAACTTTCTACTGCTTTTTTTTTTTTTTTTTTAAGAAGACAGCCCACTAACTTTTCCAAGGAGAATTCTGTGGAAATTCAGTTCATGGAAGTGCTTCCAAATGCTCTCAAATCTCTCTGACCTTCAAGGTTTTCACAACTGGTCATCATTCATGGACAATTCTGTGAGTGGTTTTCTGTTTCTTTGGCTGAATTTAAGAGGTAAAAAAAGCACAGAGACTGTCCTTTTGCGAGAGATGTCTTTAAGCCAAACTCCAAGTTTACACAAGCTTTAACACAATTATATTTTTTAAAGTGCTGAAGAAAATTTCATTTTTGCCTAGTTGTACTTTATAGAATAAATAAAAAGAGTAGGTTGATTCATTTTTCTTTTTATATTTGGACTTTTTTCCACAACAGAAAGATTGACCTCAGTGGGAATCTCTGTTTTTCATCTGTGAAACTTATATTATATAAAAGAGGTGGTGACAGAGGGGAAATGTCGCTTTCCAGAAAAAACATTTTCAAGGACTGGTTTACTGCTCTTATTGATTTAGTACTGGCCTTGGAACTCAGGTGACTTGTTGCTTCTTGTGTGGCAGCTGGGATCTGACTTGGAAGCTTGGCTGAGAAGGCAGAAATTGAGCTGGAGAGGCCGCAAAGCAAAAGGGCAGACTTGGTGATGAAAAGCTACAATTAAATAGCCTATGGTTAGATAATTGCAAGTGCTGTGAATCAATTTCTTAGTAATTGATGGATTACTGATTGTCTTGTCCATCCTTTTAACTCTAGGTTTCTGCAGCCATGAGGTTGGCATAAATCACCTGTAACACTAAAGGCTCTAATATGAAGAGAGTGTGTAGGATGGAGGAATTCTATAGACAAAGTTGTCTTACTAAATCTCCCTCTGCACTGTTAATATGCACACACTCCACACTTACTTAGCAAAATAGCTGAACAGTAATTTTAATTGAAGAAACACGTGAAATATTATAAAGGCATAGAAGGCTTTATGAACATAGTCTGAGCACTGAAAGAGTGGAATGTCTTCTTACATGTACTCTACATGCTATTTTTTTTTAACTCCAGCTGCAGGGTAGGTAAAATGAAAAAAAAAAAACAAACCAAAACAAAACCAAGAAAAACCAAACCATCAACACCCCACCCAAAAAACCCACCCAAAACCAAAACAAAATAAAAAATAAAATACAATTTAAAAACAAACAAACAAATAAACAAACAAAACCCCCTATAAGACATCCAGAAGTGCAATGTTTGAGAAGTGTTTTTTACCAGCAAATTAGGAACTGTTTATGCAGTTCACATGATTCAATACCTCATTTGCCTTTAAAATAAGTGACAAATCCAGCTGATGTAATTGAGTCCAGTGCTAAAATGAATGTTCAGACCTGTGTAAGCCTGAAAGCAGAATACATCTGCAGTTGCATAATGGAGCCGTAATAAAAAACTTAGGAATTCAAAGGTAATAAAATCTAATAAAAACTATGCAAGTGGAAAAATATTCAACTGTTAAATTTACTTGAAGATTTCAATTACATTCTATTGATTGTAATGTTTGCAGTTTTGCAGGTAACAATCTGACCATGAATCTTGCTTATTAAAGCTGGTTTATTTTATTACTGATCTTGTCTCCTTCAGGACTGAAGGTGAGTGGGGGTGAGAATGAAAATGAGCAAACTATGTCATTTGAGGGAGTGAATCTGACTAAGAGAAGGACTAATGCCTATCCTACAGCACACTAAAGCCTGATATATGTTGGTGTGAAATTCCCTCTGCCTGATGAAGGCTAAGGCACATCTTCCTAAAGCAGGCAGAAAACTAACCCAATCAACCAAAAACTCTTCCCTGTTCCTTATAGACCTACATGGGGTTCAAATATTCAAACCCAAATAGTCTTCAAAACTGGGGCCAGATTGTCATCCATGTGCCTGTAGTTACATGCAAACACTGCCAAATTTGCTCGAAGAGAAAAATGAAGCAAGGAAAGCCATTTAAATGCACAGTACAGCCATGTGTACAGTGGCTGGCACACACCCAGGAGCAGGTGGCTGGGTCCTGGATCACATTAGCACCTGGGTCAGCTTGCAGTTGGTACTAAGACTTGAGTAAGCTAGGTTCATGATCCCTGGCTTTAAATGAAGGGACATCACTGTCACCCATCCTCCCCTAAGGCCCACAGGTGGTGGAAGAAAGATGTGCAAGGAAGAGACAAAAGGAAGGAAAGAGAGTAGTGAAATTTAAGCAGAGTTTCTGTCAAGAAGAAGGACCACGAAATAGTAAAGAACCATCCCCCTGTCCCCACCCCCCCAAAAAAAAGATACATAACATTCCTCATCCACAGAGGTCATAGACTTGATGAACTCTTCCTTGTTTCCCTACCTTACAGGCAAAACCAATTGTCCCCCCTCAGAGCTTCTCTTTTTTCTTTCCCCAAAGATTAACTATCAGCTCCCTCTACCCATGTGAGGATATGCCACTATTTAAGACAACATGTTTTGTAGCATAATATTCTGGATATATATTGTTAGTGGACCTAAAAGCTAAGAAACAGTGATTTCCCTAATGGAAAAATTAATTGCCTGAGCCATCTTTAAAGATACATTTTAAGGTCTACCTTTTTACTTTCATTTCCTGGAATTCTGGGTTCATTAAATATCAGAGGTGACATATACTGCACCTTACTGTGACTATAAAAATAAGAAGCTATTCATAGGTACTGCACAACATAACATACTGTGCCAGTGTCGAGTGTGAGCAACTCTTGGGTCTTTTTCAAATCTGATTTTCTCTTTTGTTGTTGATCATACTGCTTCATGAGTTATAAAACAAAAAATAGCCCAAATCTATATTCACTTTAAGTTTGAGTGACAGCTCAGGTACTGGATCAGATTCAACATGCAAATAGCCTAAAATGGGTCAGACAGTAATGGATTATTAAGAAATTACTTTAAAATGGATAATGAAATTTTTGGAGATTTGCTGACTCTCTGAGCTAAAGTCTACTTCTGGACCATCCTATTTAATTGTCCCTGCTGGACTCATCCTTCAGGAAGATCCCTATGCTTTTTAAAGCCTCTTAATTGCCTCTTATCTCCATAGCATCCCGTGGCAATAAGTTTCACATTTAATTTTGTGATTGGTGGTGTGAGGAAGGGAGTTTGGATTTGGTTTTAGCATGTTTTCAAACAGTTTTGCTGGGACCTTCCTAGTTCTTGTATTACAAGAACCAGCAATAAACCCTCTTTATTGCTTAAGGGTGCCAGGATAGTTACTTTTTCTACAGGAAGAGATACTTAATGCATATCTATAGATAGACAGATGTATAGGGAGTATATCTTCTGTGGAGAACTAATTTTTTATGTCCTGAAAATAAACCTTCATTCCTAATGTTTCATTTGCCTCTCATTGTGCTTAAGGTCTTATTACTGCTACTACTTTTTCTATTATTGCTATTTCTTTTATCATTAGAGATGTTCAGATGCTCATTAGTGTTCTCACCTGGGCAAGGAGAAACCTTTAGGATGCAGAACAATTTGAGGGTCTTTATAAAAAGTTTGATATACAGCCCCTCAGCTAGCACAGCCTGTATGAAATGCAGAGTTAGAAGAGACTAGCAGCTTCCTATTCAGCAAAAAGGACCAGGTGTCATTTGGGTCAAAGCTTTTCACCCTGAACTCCAGATAAAGAGTTCCAGGCTGTAACAGTCTTATCCTCATATCGGTCTTTCAGACACTTGGCTTTTCTCTTTAACTATTCTTATGATATTCACCTTTCTAAATGTAAGTAGATTTCCTAGGAGGCCTTTGAAAACCCTCTGTGAAACTTTTAAAATATCTGTGGACATCTTGAAATCTTTTCTACTTGAGATCATCTATTTCTTTTTTGATGTGCTCTTATTATTCCCTTCAGTTTCTGTTTTCCAGACAGCTTGCTCTGCTTTGGCAAACCTTGCTCCTGACTGAGGCCCTTTGAATGCATTCCATTTGTGCTGCAAAATCTCTGGAGAGGCTGAGAGCAGATAAATGCCGTGCCCTTCTCCTCAACACATTTCAAAACACTTAACAAAGAAGGTCAGTATCATTTTTTCCCTTTCTGTAGATAAGGACAGAGAAATAGAGAGAGAGCAAATGACTAGTCTAACCAAGGAGATCAATGGCATAGCTAATGCCTCAGACCCAGAGACTACTTCTAGGTGCTGAGCCTGTGCTGGCTGAGGAAATGTGGTCCTGAGCAGCAGCACAGATTTCAGACAGTGCCTTTGGACTCTCCGAAAAATTTTAAGATTTTGATACTTGGCTTTCTTTCGAACTGGAACATATTTGGAAGTTGTTCAAGGGAAAAAACAAACAAACAAACAAACAAACAAACAAACAAACAAACAAACAAACAAAACAACAAAAAAAACCCCAGGACTCTTTTCCTTCTGTTTTGAAATATTTCATGTCAACAGAAGGGTTTTGTGTTGAGAGGGACTCTCAAAAGTTACTTTTTGCTGCAATACATGATAACCTCAAATACTAAAACAAAGGCAAGCCAAGGCAGTAATTTCAAAATGAAAGACCCAAATGATCACTTAATTTGGATGTCCTGACTGTTCTGCCTCCATGAAAATCTCCACTGAGAGATTACAAAAAAAGAAAAGATTGGGCAAAATGAGTTGACATCGTATTTCTATGGTTTCAAAGGCACCACACATTTCTAAGCATATGATTCCACTGTGATTTATCACTCGGTCTTTAGCTATTTTATTTAGGTATGGAAAAAATACTGTGAAATTACACAGTGGACATATGTAATTACAGATTTTCCTTCCTTTTCTGCTAGAAATCACTTTGCCATGACCAAGAGCAACAGAACATTGCTTAACAGTGATGAAGGAACAGGGAATTCTCACGGCAGGCTTTATGAAACAGGAAGATGTGCTTTCCAGGGTGCAACATACCAGTAGTTGGCAATGCAAGCTGCAGTAACAACTTTCTAACCTGATTCCAGCAAGCTGGAAGACTACTAACTTTCCAAATTCATGTGCTGTTCATCTAAAGCCCCAGCTCTGCAGCCCAGTGAGTTTTCTCAGCTAGACTGATTTGCTTTTTGTTCATTACAATTCCAAGCTGGTTTGATATCCACATGCTAGCAAACCAATCTTTTCACAATTCCTCTCTGAAATAAAACTGAGCTGAAAGAATGTGCTATATCTGGTTAATTTAGCTAGAAAGATATTACATTTTATAATGAAGAATCCCTCAGGACATGAGATTTGGTTTAATTTTCACCTGGTGTTTATCACGGTGTATACTCCAAATTCTGTTAGTGTCTATAAATACAACAGCAGGTACTTGGACTTTACAAAGATTTCTGGAGCCAGATCCAGAGAGACATGTAGAGTAATGGAATGGCAGGAATCCAGCTTCTAAAATAAATGTAATCTGTCTACTGCTAATGAGAAACAAAACAACGGCTTCAAACTCCTCCAGAGGATGAAGCCACCTCCTGAATGTTTGATTGCATGAGGAGTTTACATCCCCACAATTGCATTTGGAATAAAGTATAACATTTCTGAATGATCTGTATTGAAATGAAGGCATTACATTCTGGTCACATAACTTTATTTGTATTACAGTAGCAGTCAGGAAGCCCAGAAAAATAACATGAGAGGGGGGAAGTGATGAAGCACATGTATTTGATGATGAAACAACTCACTTAAAAGTTACTGGCAAGACAGGATGTAACATAAGGAGTCCTGGCTTTCAACACAGTAGAGGCAGCTACTTCCTTCATCATGGTAAAATATTTACACTGAAATCAGCCTATAGTCTATCTTTGGATACCTTGTAAATAGGCTCTTCCCCTCTGTCCCAGTGGGAATGATGAGAAAAGGGAAAAAAACCCCAATGANACAGGAAGTTCAGCCCGGAGGACCACGCTTCAGCCGGTGCTGGTCAGGTTGGCTGTCCCCACGAGCAATAAACCACGTGTCCAAAGAGCTTCCCTGTCTCCGGAAATCTCTCATCGAACCCCAGATAGATCACAGCCTTTTCTAATAATGATTAAGTTGTTTCTGTTCTGAGAAGTGCTTCTGCAAGATCTCACTCGTTCCCTTTTGAGGCAGAAATTATTAATGCAGCCTAGGTTTGGTTTAGAAAAAATTGAAAGAACAGCATACCAGGAGCAAATAAACCTCACAGGAGACAGACACCCTGACAAGTCATTTTGTGTGTGGAAGGTATCAGCCTTACTGTGATGCTGAGTAACAAGGAGAGAATCTTGCAAAAGAGCCTTAAAAGGAAAACATAATGTGTTTAAGAAATATCAGTTTGACTGAACTGGAAAGAATTGTTTGTGGAATTGATGTTAATTCCAGTGAGAAGAACAGTACATAAGGCTTTTATACTTAACATTCAGGCTACAGAAGAATGTATCTGCAATCTGCAGAAGGTGCTAGAGCATAAAGGAAAGCTCCACAAAGCAGGAAGAAGATAAAGCAGCATCTGGTACGGATGTTATTATCAGAAGGGCTTTTAATAGGAAAATTGCATTATTATAATTATAAACCAACGTAATCAGGGAGCAATAATGAAGGGGGACCCTTCTGAAAAGCATGGTACTTAACATTCCAGAAATAAGTGTACTTTCTAAAGGGAAATAAGACCTCCCTTGCAATTCCATATGTCAGGTCTGAATTTGTGGAATTAAAGATTAAATAATTTTAAAGTATTTATGATGCTTGCATCCTTGACCAGATTTATGCTGCTCCTGTTCAGGTGCTGAAGAGTTTCCTTATTTAGGACCTCATCTCTTAGTCAGTGGAAGATGTTATGCATTTTTAGAGATCTCAGCTATCCTAGGGAATTTCCTATTTCCTGGATAAACAATCTCTTGATGAATTCAGAAAGACATGAAAGCACCCAGAAGCCTAACTGATTTTAGTCTCTGAAGTTAGGAGTGGTGGATTTTCTTTCTTCGCCTACTAGTGATTGTCAGAAATGGTTCCTCCAGACAGTAAATTTGTCTGAACTTTCTTAATGTATCTTACACTCAATCCCACTGGGGATCTCAGACCCTTAGGTAAGAAGTCCAGTCTTATACAGGAAAAGTTTAGAGGTTTAGGTAATTTTATTCTTTTACTTTAATTATATGAAAAATGTAGCTTTAAAAAGAAAATAGTCTGGAACAGAGAATTTTTAAGTTAACTAAAATGTTGCCATGGTAGACAACAGCTTAAAACCAAGGCTTTGCTAAAACATTTTTACTACTTAGACTGAGTAGGTGGAATACAAAAAAAAAGATATTGCAGGGTAAATCCAGGGCAACATTTCACTTTAGGTGCTCTGACTGAGCCTGTGCATTATGAAAAAAGGCATCCTAGGTGGTCATTATAATTCAGTCACAGATTCCACTCTGGTGGATACTAAAGGGCAGTAACAGCCACAGAAATCCAGGATAAGAAAGCCAAGGATAAGAGGGACCTCCTGTGATAGATCAACTGCACTGCTTGACCCTGAAACTCAGAGGTCATTTCAAGTGAGTGTCTGCATTGTGTAATACCATAGTTAATTGCAACTTTAATTAATTACAAAACATACATTCTCAGTTTATAAACTGAGGGATTATAAATCAGCTTATAAATCAATGGATTTTATTTGTAGTAAATGCAAGTGTAGCCCAAGTGACTTCATTGGATGCAGATGTCTCCACAGCAGTTCTTGTCTAGATTAATCTTATTCAGTCATAGCTGCAAAATACTTTTTCAAGTGCTGTGCAAACTTAAAAAAACCCAAAAACATGGGCAAACAAAGATTGGACTAAATAAGAAATGGAGATAAGAGAAGGTACCCAGGAAAAGGAAATTACAACAAGACCACTGTCATAAATGGGAAGGCTTGGTGCACCTGAGGATCAATTCTTGCCCTGTTTGGAGGTATTTTGTAGGTTACACAACAAAGAACAAAATAAGGAAGAACTTGAACCTCAGTAATGAAGCACCTATGAAGATGCCTCAAACATTCTTCTCAAACATGTTAAGCATCATATGGGAGAAAGTTGTGAGTTTCTAACCTGAAAACTTGTAAGTAATGAACCTTTTTATTCATGGCCCAATGAAGGAGAGATTATAGAGTATGAAAATGGGCTCTGGCAGGCTCTGAAGTGAACCCTCCAACTGTTTTGATGACAATGCAAAACCAATATATTTTAGCCCCTAATCAATTTTTTCTATTGAAGAAAAATCTGTGATAAGTAGGAAGGAAGAGGAAATTTCATCCTTCATTTTTGTTCTATAGTTTTCCTTCTTTTAATTTGACTATGTTTTATTAGCTGAAAAATGTGTCTGTGAAGAGAGGATAACACTGTAATTTGGCCTACACTGGCTTTTCTTGCAGTGAAGTTTAATTCTTTGTGCGTGACACTGCGCAACAGATCAAAACTAATGCAATGAACTATGACAAAGAAGTAACTGATCACAAAAATACCTCATTATGCACTGTTTGAATGCTATTTGCATACATAATAACAAAGTTGTGACCATTAGCACAAGATGAAGTTTAGTGTGCATATGTTAACAGAGCTTTTGCATGCCTTCATTATTATTTCCTATCCTTTATGATTTTAATGCAAAACAGCTTATACAATTTAAATAAAAGAAATTTTAGCAGGTAGCTAAACAAACCCCACATTTCTTTATAATTTCATGAAAAATATAGATGCGGAAATGTTGTCCACAGACATGTCTTCTTCAAATTGAGGCAAGCTTATTAAAATTCATTCTATTAAGCTTCAGATTTTTGCAATAAGCCAATGAGATGAAAACAATTTAAAGTAATGAACTATGTGGATCTTGAAATGCTGTACTCTGTCCTTCAGGAGGCAGACAAAGCATGCATAAAAGCAAAAAAAAATTGAGTTTAGGTAGTTTATATTTCTCATTTGAATTAAAAGATGACCAGATGTGTATTATAAAATCATAGAATATTTTAGGGTATTTGGAGAAACCTCTGAGGTCATTGAGTCTGGCCATTAAACCAGAGCTGCCAAGTTCACCACTAAACCACTTAAGTGCCACATCTACACATCTTTTAAATACCTCCAGGGATGGCCACTAAACCACTTCCCCATGCAGACCATTCCAATGTTTAACCACTCTTTCAGTGAACAAATTTTTCCAACCTGAACCTCCCCTGGAGCAACTTGGGACAATTTATTTTTGTACTGCTACTTGTTACCTGGGAGGAGAGGCTGACCCCGACCCTGACCTGGCTGCAGCCTCCTTTCAGGCAGCTGTACAGAGTGATAAGGTCACCCCTGAGCTTCCTTTTCTCAAGACTGAACAACTTCAGCTCCCTCACCTGCTCCCCATATGATTTGTCCTACCCTTCACCAGCTTTGTTGCCATTCTTTGGATGTCCAAACTTAACTAAAGTCAGAGAATCTAAGGAGGTTGTATTTAAAATTCATATTCGCTGAAATAACAATACTAATACTCACAGTGGTATTTTCAAAAACAGTTATGTTAACTGTGCTCACACAGAAATTACTATCTTCAAAATGAGCAGTGGGCTAATAAACAGTAGAAGTCAAATCATTTTCTAAGAAAATTAAGATGTCTACACATAGACATAAATATAACCCACTGGTTGTCTAGAGTGATATCACAGTGGAATGTGCAAGAATTGGTTTTGAGGTATCTTCAAGTGGATTTGAGTCTAGTATTTTAAAAATAGAAGCTCCATTCCACTGCTCAAATACTTTTGCTTTCCCTGACTCTGAAATATAATTTATCTTTTAGAAAGAAGAATTAAATGTTTTACTAAATTCACTAATTAGCACCCAGAAATATGAGCTGGTTAGGTAAATAGAAAATTACTCATGAGTGTCGAAAAGAAAAGCAAAGAAAAGCAAAGCAAAGAAAAGAAAAAAAAGGAAAAGAAAAGAAAAGAAAAGAAAAGAAAAGAAAAGAAAAGAAAAGAAAAGAAAAGAAAAGAAAAGAAAAGAAAAGAAAAGAAAAGAAAAGAAAAGAAAGAAAATATAAGGAAAAAAAAAAAGAAAATATAAGAAAAGAAAAAAAGAAAAGAGAAAAGCTGTGTCATTTGTCTAGAACTTTTGCCACTAGTCTGCCTTGTCTTTTAATCAGAAGTTAGTCCCCAAAAGCCAAAGAAGTGCTTAAAGATATGGAAGGAAATAGGTTAAAAAAACCCCAATAAACAAAAACCAACAGAAAATAAGTTTAGGTAATTATAATAAACTTGGTTAAAACTTTAATTCTAAACCTTGGCCTTGAGTTCAGGATTTGACTCATCTGTGTCATCAAACAACCAAACTACTTTTCTTTTCCCCTCCTTCATCTGCCATCTTCCACATGATGTCTCCATGGACCAGCATTTTAAAATCCTCAGTAGACTGGTGAAAAAGCAGAGAGTTTGTTAAATGTAAATAACCAGGTGTCATTTTTCCTCCCACACCCAAGTCTACCACTCTGTAAGATACAGGCTGATTTGCAAATTCTATTGTTGGGGCTCAATAAGCTCAGTGATTGTTGCAAATTGAAAGCATGTAACAATAATTCCTATTTCTTCACGAAGTTACCTTTAGAAAAAAAAATACTAAGTAAATTGAGCATACGAAATGTAAAACAAATCAAAACTTTTTTTTTTTGTTTAGACTGTGAAAGGAGTAAATTACAGAATCTTAGCATCCTTTAGAGCAGAAAAGGCTCCTGAGATCATCAAATCCAACCTTTTCTGCTGAGTGGAGGCCATGGCTCCCTGGTTGAGCTGTCAGGGCCACAGTGCCCTTCCTGAATGAATGGCCATGGCCCGTTTGCCCATCCTGCTGGCAGTGCTCCAGATGACCTCTGCTCCCCAGGAGCTTCTTTTATAGGAGCAGGAGCCTTGGCCACCATCAATTCTGGCCCTGTCCAGGTCCCATCGGTCACTGCCATGTGAGCTACAGGCTGCTGGCAGCTCTTGGCTCCCTGTGAGGTCCCCCTGGTTTGGGACCCCCCTGTACACCACACTAGAGCAGTCTAGAACACTTGTGCTGGACCAGAGCTTCTCACCTTAGTGCCTGAGGCTGTCTGTCTTTAATTATTCCTTTTGTGTTTAATTCTTGTTCTTATGTGGCTTCCCACAGCTCCCCAACCTCAGCTTCTGTTTAGACTGGAAACTATTTTAACTAGAGAAAATCCCCTTCAGTCAGAGGGAAACCTGACATTTATGTAATATCTCATGAATGGAATTGGTCCCATAAATACCCTAAAATACCTTATTGCCCATTAGTAATGCAGCACAGTCCTGTAAGCCACTATTTCATAGACAGTTATCTTGAAACTCAGAATATGTCTCCAATCTTGTGCTACTGAGTTTAAGTTCAACTTTCCTCGAAGCATTCAGAAATAAGGAATGTTTAAAATGCAATTTTACGTGAGGACCACTTGACCTGGTATGGATGCAGCAGCAGTTTCCTAGGTTTCTCACTCCCTGCTCTCCATTGTTGCAAATTCTGGGATTTCTTCCAACCTAGAAAGTGAAGAGAAGCAGTTTCCTGTACTCACTTTGAGAAAGTAGCACACAAAGATGGGGCCAAAAAAATCACCAATTTCACTGCTGCAGAATGAAGATATCCAGAAGATACCACTGCACAGCATCAGAGAATTAATCTAAATCAGAAAGAACGTGTCCATCAGTAGCTATTGAACACCCTATGGTTTGATCATGTATCACAGCTTAGGAAGTCTCTAATCAGGCCTTTGGTCTACCTACAGCTTTTATCATGGGTTGTTTACCTTCAGATATGGGGAGGTTACATCAGTCACAATTACCCCAGGGTCATTGTGGTACCCCAGGTACCAGGACGTGGTACCTTGTCCCATAGAAGGGGACAGAGGCAGGCGGGTGCAGAGCATACAGGTAACCAAACAGTATCCATAGTGATTCGTTTTGATTATTCAGTGCTTTTCAAGCTTGCCTGAAAACAGACCATGTCTTAGTGGCTGGCAAGCTCCCTTTGAGACAGCACTGCTGCCCAGCTGAAGTTTGGGATAAAAGCAGTCCTGGTGCTATCCCATTTCCCCATTTCTGCAGGGCAGCCTGGGGCAGGACAGCAGCATCTGTCAGTTAAGAGATTTATATCCCTCTGTAAGCTCTTCTAAGGAAAGAGAGTCATACACAGTATTCTGAAAGCCTCATTCCCCTTTCTTTAGATGCTGAAAATAAAACAGGAGAAACAAAGAGAGAAAGACAGCAAGAGAGACAGCTGGAAAATGCATTACTGGACCCTGATGACCCATCAAACATTTCCACACTGCCAGGATTATGGCTTCCCATAATAATACTAGAGTGCCATTGCATGTTAGAGGAAGAAAGGCATCATCAGCTATCTCACTACAGCACAATCAGAGTAATGAAATCCATATATACTCAGTAAAGGTTCCCAGAACACTAAAAAGGGTTCACTTTCTCATTCTTTAAGGGAAATAGAATAGTAGTCATCCTTTTAGTGAAAGAGGTGCAATGGCAAAAGGGTTAAGGTATCAGCCTCAGGTAGAGAAGTCCAGGTTACATTCTCAGTTTCCACCACTGTACTGGCAGTGGCTTGAGCTGTGAAGAGAAGAAATCCTCCTTCAGTTTAGAGCTAGAGGGCACTGGGCATAAATTTTATCTACCTTAGCCCCATGTACAACCAGCTTCAAGAGTTTTCATGATTTATGTAGACAATCCCAGGGGGTCTCCTCCTCTCAGAGGGAACATAATTGGATTTGGGGTAGTAAAACACCTCTAAGAGGAGTAACAGAAACCAACTGGGGTGGCTGAGGATTTAAAGAACAGGGATCATCTCATGTAGTGATTAAAAGAGCAAGCCACCAAATTCATTCCTGGAACTTCATTCCGGTCCCATGTTCTATGACCTTTATCATAAATAAACTAATTATAATGAAAAATACAATAATGAACCCACATTAATTTTAATCTTCTTTACAACAATAAAATACACAAAACATTTTTTACTACTGTCTGTTTAAAAAATTCTCATCTGCCTCATTTTCATGTTTTTGATTTTCAAAAGTTGAAGCAGTGTGTTGGCATGGCATTTTTTTAATGGAACTGTTATATTTTCATCTTAATTAAGAAATAAAAAATAAAATTCTGGTTCTCCTAGCACAGCAGAGCTTCATAGATGATCCAGTATGGATACCTCATGGCTCCATTCTGAGATGCAGACTCAGCTGCTGTCCCATAGTATGTCTGAGAGACTGAAATGTTTAATGGCTTAGACATATCTAAAATCATGGGAGGACTTTTGCCCACTGTTGCAAAATGCAAAGAAGCAACTGTTCATTTGTGACCAGGGAAGTCACAAGCTGGAATTTGGACTGTGACAGGAACTTAAGATAAAGGGGATGCTATTGTCCAGTTGTCCCAGGTCTAGAGAGAAGAATGTATCCACAGGCCATGCTGGAAGAGAGGCTGGGATGCTGATGGCCCAAACTTTAAGGGGCAAGCTGCAAGTGACTGCCTAGGGACAGAGGATGAGCACACCCCAGGTCAGGCTAAGGTAGGGTGTTGGAAAAGATAGGGGAAGAGGAAAATCCTGTGAGGCGGGTATTGACACTGCTGCAACAACCAAGGCTCATTGCAAGGCCTGTGGGTGGTGAGATCTTTCTACTCTCATTCTTTCCTTCCCTTTCTCATATGTTTTCTTAAGTGATATTTTTATGCTTTCATATTGTTTTGCTACTATGGATAACAACAACTGAAACAGCTGCATGCCTGTTTGCCTGTGCAACCAACTCATTCTACAATAAACCCTACACAAATAACATGTACATGCATTGATCATTCAGTGCTGTTTGACTCTAATCCACCCCAAGGGATTTATTAACAAAATCCTGTATTGCCCTCACCTTTTGGCATGGGTCATAACACATCCACAGTGTATCATGTAACTTTCTTAACAAAGAGTCCATCTGGAAATAAAGGGATGAGTTAGGAAATCAGGAATCAGACCTCCACCAGCAGGTTCAGTCTGGGTTAAGATGACTGCAGACGACATATTTTATTTGGATTACAGTAGCGCCAATCTTTTCTTTTTGACAATGATCATAGAAAATTGTTATTTTTAGGTCTTTTTTTATAATGGCACTTCAGTGCCAAAATGTGAATTATTTAATGATGGCTTATGGAACTATTTAAGACTGATGACTTCGACAAATCTGGCTTTAATTTTTTTTTTTGGTTATTTTTTTAAAATACTGTTATTTAATTTTATGCCTTGTTTAGCATTGCCTTCTGATCAAAGCCAGATACAATTATTGAGGAAGTTTTTCATATCCTTCAGCAGGCTCTGGATCTGCTGAGATCCCCTGATGCTCGGTGACTGCTCAGCAGCCACTCTGAAGTGCTGGGCTGCTCTCAGGCCCTTTCTCAAAGCTTGTATTGTTTCTCAGGCAGCTCTAGCTGCTTGCTAGCAGAGAATGACAGAAGCACAGCTAGACAAAAAAACTTCATCAAAACTCTTAATAATTTTTTTTTAATGCCTGCTTGCTTTAGGGTTGTTTCTTATAAATCTAATCTAATTTAAGTCTAAAAGTTGCTGATAAAGTGATAATAAAACATTGATTAAGAAAATAATAAATATTCTCTTTCCATTTTATTAATATAGAATTTTGTATTTTGATTTAAAAATTAGTTTTATAAAGCTTTAAGTATAAACTATTTTGCTTTCATTGTGGAAAAAAGAATTAAAGAAAATTCCCTATTTATCACTTTTCTTCCCTCCAAAACTGAATTTTCTTTTTTTTTTTTTTAATTTTGTAGCAAAAGAGAATGGAGAATTTCTGAATTTCTTGCAAGTCTGCTTATCCTTATGCACACCAACACACGCAAAGGTCATACCTCAAAAGCTGGCTAAAACCCCATTCCCAACAGGAACCTGAGCTATAATTGGAAAACGTTGTTATTGAAATGCATTTCTCCCATTCATTAAAGGGCAAATGTAGTAGAACCACAGACATTAGTTATTCAAATGATGAGTGTGTGTGGTGAGCCTTGCAGAGCCGGGATATTTGGTGTTGCAGTCTGTGCTGCGGTTTCTTTCCTCGTGAGGCGCTTTCCTGATAACCACCATCGGATGCAGCAAGGGACCTGCTTCAGGCTGTGTGAGTGATGGGTGTGGGGATCAAACCAGAAAAGGTGAATAAGAGAAGGATGATTGATAGAAGACCTGGGATGTTTTCTAATTAGAATTGCTTTATAATACTTAATGCAGCACTATCAATTATACATGTCCTGGTGATCATCCTCTTCATCCTTGTTTAGGCCTTAATGAACACTAGACACAGTTCCAATTACTGTCACATGCAACCACTTTATAACAACTTCTCCCCCAAATGAAGGAGCATTAAAAACAGAGTAAGAAGAAGCATTTCAAATGGCAGGTCCTGAGCAATTATTCTCTGTTGCCTCTCCTTGAGTCAACATACATTTTCTTTGGCCTTAATAAGTCTCCTCTGAATGATTTTCCCTCAAGCGTGAGAAGAGGAAGATGGATGACACAGCCTGGCAATCAGTGATCAATAGTGCAGAGATTAATCCAATGGCACCTGGGAGCAACCCAGTGTGTCTGTCCTGATCCCCCTCTCATTCCCACTGATACCCATCAGAGTGCCTGCACACCTTGGATTTGGTCCTGTGGGATGGTGCCTTGACCCAGCCTGGATGTGGCCAAGGACCAGGCAAAGAGCCAGTGTTGTGTGCACTCACCCAGGGACACTCCCGGTGCCTTGTAGGGGAGAAAAACAGAGCTGGCAAATAAACAGAACAGGGTTTTACTGGCAGCATCCTGCTTCCACTGATGTTCATCCTGATGTGCTGAATCCTGTACTAAGGAAGAAAACAGAGACTGAAAAATAGCCCTTGAATACCTTGAATGCAAGATAGTACTTGCATATGATGTGAAATGGTGTATTGGGACCACAGGCATTGGGCAGGAAATTCCTTCCTACAAATCTCAGCTCTACCCTCAGAAAAAAAAAAACCACAGAGCTTCCCATCTTTTACATTGTGCTGCTGCTGCAAAAAAAATTAATTAAAGAATTTTTTCATCTGCTACAACCTCATCAAAATGTTGGTGGAAAACAAACAATAATGAAAGTCTTTTATCAGTTTCTAAAGATTTGGGAAAAAAAAAAAAAGAAAAAGCAGCCATTGATGAGCGAAGTAACTGATAATTACAATCTTGTGAGAATTCTGTCTCCAAATTTAAAATGATAATTGTTCTGGACAAGCAATATCCAGACAGGGAGTGAAAGACACCATTTTAGAGTTCTGTATTTTGCAGGAAGACAAAAAATATTTTATTTCCAGAGAAAGATAAGCTCCATTCAGAGTTGTTTTGGAAGAATAGAAAAAAGAAATTGCCTTGAAGGAATGGCAAACAAAAATCCTTAGCTACATTTAGATATTTCACTGAAATGAATGATAGCATTTTGGCCAAATTTAGGCTCATTCATTTATCCATGTGATCATAGAACCATAGAATGGTTTGGGTTGGAAGGGATCTTAAAAATCATCCAGTTCCAATCACTCTGCCATGAGCAGACTTTGCACTAGACCAGGTTCCTCTGAGCCCCATCCAAGCTGGCCTTGAACACTTCCAGAGCTGGGACATTCACAGCTTCTCTGGGCAGCCTGTGCCAGTGCCTCACCACCCTCACAGTAAAAAATTCTTCCTTACATGTGGTCTAAATCTCTGCTCTTTTAGTTTAAATCTGTTCTTCCTTGTCCTATCACTATGCATGAAGCTTCTGAATATTAGGACTTGCACACTAAAAGGTTTTACCTAGTTTGGTAGTGTCAGAGAGAAATGTAATGGAAAGGAGCAAAGTCCCTGATAGCTTTGGTAAATACATGCATCTTCAACTGGCTGTGTTACCTGCAGGAGGGGAATCTGTGGCCAACAGAGACACCTGTGCCTCCTGAGGCAGAGCCTGATGTCTAGTAGAAACTTACAGTGTCATGAAGAGAATTAGTCTGGTACCTGAGATTCCTGAAATTCAGGTCTCTCCTTGCTGAGGTTTCCATAAGTGATCCCACCCCTTGATAGACTTGGAGAGCCTCCTGCCTGTGCTGATGCTCAGCTGACCTGCAGTAGCTCCCCGAAGAGAAGAACCATATTATGTATCTGTTTTTGTTAATTGCCACTCTTTCCTTCATTCACACTTGTCATGGTTTGAGGCTTACCCGGAAACGGTAAGATTTATGGGCGGCTCAGTGAGATCCCAAGTGAAGAAATTCAGGAGGAAGAAGGAGGAGCTTCCTCTTTTCCAAGCAGGGAGCACAGAGGTGAGAGCTCTTGCCCGGGCCTGGGTGGGGCTGGGCCCCTGCCCCAGGTCCGGCCAGCCGGCGGCTGTGGGGCGGCTTTTCCCCCTCCCTCACTTCATC
>VWZP01006436.1:1590143-1621645 GCA_013396995.1 Dicaeum eximium | reverse complement strand
GGACATTGAGAGACACAAGAGAACTTTTCTTTTCTCTTGTGGAGAAGCTTTTCCATAACATGAACAAGAGGGACTCCTCTCCCTGAGAGAGCATTGAGAAAAGACTATTTAAAAACTGATGGACTGATTTGGATTGTTGAGTGTTACTTCTTTACATTGACAAATGGGAAGGGAATGTTTTTGGAGGGAGGAGAAGGGTCTGAAGGGTTTTGATGTGTTTTTTTTTCTTTTCCTTTTTTCTCTTTTAGTTACTGTTAATAAACTGCCTTTGTCTTGAAGTTTTGAGCCTGCTTTGCTTTTCTCCTAGTTGATCCTATTTTACAGCAGGAGAGTGCTCTGGTGATTAACCAGCATGAGAAAACCCACCACATTTAGTGGTGCATTTGGCCGGGAAAAATTCAGATTGATTCAAATTGGGGAAATTCAGAATTGGCGAACTAAACCACTACAACACTTAAAACTGCAGTGCCACAGTTTGAATTGCTTGAATATCTTTAAATTGGCTCATCAAAAAGTTTTAAAAAGCATAGAACTTTCATTTGTGGAAATCATGTTTTCCATTTAAGAAGTTCCATACTGAAAGAAAATAAAGTGCATTTTACCAGAGATTAAATAAGGCCATTTTTAGGTAAAGGTAAATTTCACTCAGTCAGACAGACTCTGATTATCTTTTTGTATTGGAATTTTAATGCTGCTCAGAGAAAACCACAGGGAAGGGTTATGATAACTGCCAAAAAGAAAATATATTTAGAGGAAATAATATGAAAGAGTGGGGGAAAATAACTAAGGTGGTTAAACTAGGAGTAATGATCTAAAATGAGGAAAAGAAAGAAATTAAAAATGAAAATTCAAAAAATGTTTTAACATCTGTGCCAGTTAGGGACAATGTTAAGAGAAGTCAGTGAAGCACTGATGAAGATGCTAAGAGAGAAGGTGGATGTTCAGAGGACTCACATAGTCCCTATACATTGTAAAAAGGACTAGCACACCCCTCCTTTTCCCTCCAGCTAATCTGCCAGCTCAAATAAGTAGAATTCCTCCTCACCAACCTTGAAAAACAGTGAGGTGGAGAGAAAAATGGATATGGCAACATCTATATATATTATTGCCCTCACTTGAAGATTTTACTTGAATGAAACTTATGTGCCTTCAAGGCTTTGGATGATTGAAGGAACTCCAGCAGAAATGACCTTACAATGACTGTCACCTATGGGGACAGCTGTAGGACAGGGAATGACAGCCAGCCTGTCCTGCCTCCATCTGACCCTTGCAGCAGGTCTCAGCCTTGTCCTGCACAGATGAGGACAGGATTTAAGGTCAGTCTCTAAGGGGACAGTGGGTAATTCAGTCATTGGCAACTCAGAGACAGGCAGTGGTCTGGAAATGCAGGGATGGGTCAGGGAGGGCTCTGGATTTAGGCTTTTTTCTGACCTAATGCCTTATGGGAATAATAAATATAACTTTCACTACACAGCTATCCAGCAAAGGGGTATTCTTTGAGGGAAAATAGACAATATCTTACCAAAGAATAAAAAAATATACAAAACTATCTCCAGTATGATCAATTTGTGTTCTCCCTTCCCAAAATGCTGCATAAATTTCTGCTGTTGTCTGGGAAATATTATTAGAGAAGTACTTAAAAGTGCGACATATTAGGGTATTTCTGTTCCTTGGGAATTAATCCTAAAAAAGGCAGCCAAAACATTCAATCAATTCTACCAGCCTATTTTAGGGTGGGTTTTTTAGATAACAAGATAAAAATATTAGAACAGCTCTAATCTATAATTATTCCTCAAAACCTTTCCTCCAAAATGGAAGATTTCCCTTAAATAAAAGAGATATCCTGTGGGAAGACAGTTGTGTGCTAATTCATTTTTCAATTTCTCTACACGTATTGCTCATTTCAAGCTCTTTAATACCATCTCACTCTTTTATTATCAACGAAGGTGGCAATGAGAAAAAAGGTATTTATTTTTCTTTAAATATTTACTGTAGCTTGTGTAATTACTGTGCTTTGCAAGAGACATGAAGCACTATTGAATTTTTCAAATTTTTTTTTGAAGAATAAAATAATTTTGCCCCCCTCTTAAGAAACCTCCAGAGGAAGACAGAAATAAATGTTGTTTAAAAAACAAACAAACAAACAAAAGGACATAAAATAAGAGTGTATAAATGAGAAAATGTGGCTGACTTTGAGAATGCATATTTTACAAGTCATTTGCACAAACAAGCTACTTCAAGGATCACAGCATCTCAGCTGACCCAGATTCCACTGGCTTCCAAGCCCATTTGTTTGGAAAATGTGCACAGCAAACACAACCTGTATAAAAGCCTTGTGTTGCTGGAAGTACATTTGCTCTTGAGGAACAAGAGAAAGGTTATTGAAAATCTCTCTGTGGCTTTCCCTTCTCTGCTGAAATTACAAATAGATGACTACAGTAATAAGATGAAGCCTTCTATTTAATTCAGAGCTTGATTAAGATGTAGACAAGTCTGTAGCAGCTTGTCCTTGTTCTGTCTATCATAATATTTAAGACTTTATTCTAGACTTAGGCTTTGGATCTCTCCTGATGTTTTCAGCTAAAGGTGTATTAGTGCTGTGGACACACTATCTGACTAATCAGTATGATAATCACATGGCAGCTATAGATCAGCTGTCCCCTTGTGTTGCTCTGTGCTGGAATATAGATTTTTACTGTGGTTTTTTTCCCCCTGCATTGATAATGCTAAATAGGGGTTACACTTGCCTTCATTTTGCCGAATTTCTCTGTTCATGGAACTGACACATCTTGGAAAAAAATTGTCAGTGCAGAGCTGAATAGCGCCAGGGCAGCTGCTGCACATCGAAGGAGCAGCTCAAAAGGAGAGAGGTCAGCCTGCTTCCATGCTGTCTCAGGGCTTCACAGCTGCATTGTACAAGGGCTGCTGGGCTCTTGATGGTGCATTGATTTCAAACATTTATCAGAAATCCTTTGTATTTAAGCAGGCAAATGCACAAAAATCAATTGGATGCTTCTCTTACACGGGCTGGTTTTTAGCTCTATTGAAATCCATTCTCTCTACTGGGAGGAGATGTGGGTATGCAGGTTAAAAAGTTCAAATGTGCCCATATGAATTAAGCATCTACATCCCAGATGCTTACTCTGAAAATTGGTGGTCTTGTCCCTCTCTCGAAGGAGACTGACTCCCCCTCCATCCTTACAGTAGAGGAAGTTCAGCTGTTTCATGCCACAACTGCTTAATCATCATAATTCACAGAGCTGATTGAGAGTTTTCTGTGCATGCTGTGCTGCAAACCATGTAGTAGCTCAGCAGCTGCTGCAGGAACAGCTGAGGCACAGGCTGGAGGAGGGATCCTGTGGGCAGCCTCGGGGGTGGGTAGGAAGATCCCTTGGTCTTTACCTGCCAAGACCCACTGCCCAATCCGTCAGCACCTGCATGGCCACCACAGAGAGGTCTGACAACAAAAGCATGAAGCCACATCAGTGAGAGGTATTGAAGAAGCCCTGCAGCCTAAAACCCTTTTAGTTATCCTGGCAAAACCCTGGGTGCATGTTGACAGACACCTGCTTTTGCTGGCTCATGCTGTTTCCAACTGTGGTATGAGGGTACTGATGAAAAAGATTTGGCTGAATCACACAGCTTCTACAGGAAAGGGCTCTGCCAAGGTTGTGCCATGCTGAGTAGATGCCCTTCAGAGGCTAAATCCAGTGAGACAAGAGAAAAGGAAAGTGATTTCAAAGCTTATCCCCAGACACATATGCGCAATAACCCTCAGACAGATACCCTCACCTGTGTGTGTCTGAGCAGGCAGAAAGTTGTGCTCAGATAGCTCAGTTAGAGACAGGCTTTACAAAAATCCTCATTAATCCCTTTCAGCCACAGTTTTGGTTGAGCTCATGCAGCCAGTGGAAGGTACCAGAGCTGGCTCAGCTGATAATTTTTCCACAGTGAGAGTGCTCCAAGGAGAAGCTGCCACATGTGACAGGTGGGTGATAATGGCATGGTCCTGTGCCACAGATTGCTCTGCAAGAGGATGCTTCTCTGTCAAGCCCAGTCATTGTCCACTTTTTCAATCAATTTAAGCTTGAAATGCATACACTGGGACACAGCACAAGTAACTGCCATTGCAGATGAAAACTGCTGCCTTAAGGGTTCCCATTTTAATCCCCAAGGATGCAATCTTTGTGCCAGAACAACAAAATGAGAACACTCACCTGAGATATATTTAAAAGAAGATGCATGAATTATTGATATTCATCCAAATATCAAAACATCCAAATATATAATGTGTCAGCCTGACAGATAATTATAAGAAGAAAATAACTTCCTCCTGCATCTTTCCTGATTCTGCTCTGGAAGTGCCAGTCAGACCTCCAAGGAACTGCAGTTTGAGGCCTAATTCACTGATTCTGTCATTAAAATCTCTGTTTGGGTCTAGAGCTGGAGCTTTCTCAGCAAATTTTCACTGCTTTCCTTGTTCATTTGGATTTTTTTGATAAATCGTTGAAACTGCATGTGCTCATGGGAAGGAGTGATTTGGGTTAAATATTTCAACAGTTTGAACATGTTGAGAAGTCCTGCTTCAACACTTCCTCACAGAAGTATAATATGAATAATTTTCTTCAGGCTTTGATTAATTCCTCATGGAGAAATAGATAATCTCTATTGTGTTGAATTGTTGATGACAGCAGTAACACAGAAGGGGGTAAGGGTGACAAACCCAGGGTCAGGGTGTGTGGGTGCATAGGTGGCTGCACAGTGGCTGTGTGTGTTCCATGACAGAGGAGAGATTTTAGACAAAAGTATTTCCCCACTTGGAGGAAGAAATTCCCTGTTTAAAGCCTGCCTGCACCTAGCCATGCATCAAATATTAACAATGCATCTGCTGCATGTAGGACTAAAGTAGCACAGCCCTGCAGGGAAATATTGAAAATTGTGAGGTTTCATTTCAGTGCTAAGCAAGAATGTGCTAAGGATGTGTTGTGTGAGTGATGTGACACTTTGAACCGCTGCCAAACAATTAACAGTAATTTTATGATAAATTTCCTAATTATGTGGTTAGGCTCCTTTTAGGAGAAACCATTGCCATGGTGTCCTATTGACACTGAAAGGTATGAGTATTTCAGCAATACTCTAACTTTCCAAAATATTTTTGAAGGCATATTGATTTTAACAATAGTTGTGACAAGAATGATTTCTGAATTTTACAGTTCCAGAAAGAAAAAAAAAACAAAAACCAAAAACAAAGTTGATAAAGGAAGAGAGAAGGACACATGACTAAAAGGAAAATAAAATAAATTTAAAAATATGATCTTTCCAGTTGAGACTTCTACACAATTAGGTAAAACATATTATTTCATTTTAGAGTGAGGTAGAAAACAAGTTTCTAGTTCAGCCATGATTTAGGTGTTTCAGATACATAAACCCCTTTATTTATCTGCTGAAAGGTGTAAGATGGAGGGAAATGAGGGGGTTTTTTCCCCCAAATCTTCTGGACTCATTTAATGAAAGAATCATGAGCTACAGCACTAGGAAACTTTAAACCAAAACCTTAGTCAGATGACAACCAGATTTTTGTGAACTATTTCTGCTAATGAATTTTGTGTAACTCTTCATGTGGTCATGACCCAAATGATCTGAATATACACATATCTTTCCTAGAATGTGAATATACACATATCTTTCCTAGAATGTCTGGACACTTACTGTCTGCCTCAGAAAGCCAGGGAGAAAGTGGCATTTGGGAAAAAAGAAAAGGATGGGAAGGAAAGAAAAGAAAAGAGAATAGTACTGATTCTTAGATTATACATTATTCCAAACTGAGTTCAGGCGGTTTCCCCCACATGCCACACAGCACATGGGGCATTAGCTGACTCCTGCAACTCTCTTGCATGGGTCACTATCACTTACACAAGGAGCAGGCTGCTCAAATTGCTGATGCACACATCCATCAAGTTGGTGGCTTTGAAGTTGTGCCAGACCCTTGCCTGTTGCTCCAGTCTGTTTCTTCTCTGCATGTTTCCTGCAGATTATTTAATTAGCAAGACTGCTCAGGGTTTCCTGCAAGGCAGGAGGGGGAAGAGAAAGATGTGCTAGCATTGCATCAAAATAAGGGAGCTAAGGAAGAGATGTTTTAGATTAAGCAGGGCTGGTTCAATTCTCCTTAGAATTGGATGTCCCACAGAAGGTGGGAAACAGAGAAAACAGACTGAGAGTCAAACACCCAGTTTGACTGCAGAGATTGTCAGATGATGACTTGAAGAGGACATTTTAAAAACACTGTGTTCTCCTCTTTCATGGGTACTGGCACTCTAAATGGTTTGGGATATCTCCTCAACAGCTGTTTCAGAAAACCCCCAAACAGCCCAATTACCCAAGGAATGTCTGTGATCTCCTTCTGTTCAGTTGTGCTCAAACCGCAATCAAATCAAAACTGAAATCAAAACTGCTTCTCTAGATATGTCTCCACTGCCCTTTTTATGAAAGCCCAAATCATAGCAGGTTCCTTCCCTACATTTCCAGACTGGTTTCCTAACCCCAGTAGTACACCTGATCTACTCAGCATCCTCCTTTTTCCCCTGTTACATATCTCCAAGTAGCTAAATCAATGCCTTCATCTCACTCTTCCTCTGCTTTCTCACACTATGCAAGTCTTCTGACTATTTATTCTGTAACCAACATTTCTGTTCTCTTTCTTTCATTCTGTGGGACTTTGTGATGTGTTTTGTTTAGAAAATGCCTCTTAAACAGTAAATTATTTGATCAATTTTCAAAGTAGAGACATATACTGACAAAAGATCCAGAAGGTGACAGGGGAAGCCTTTGGCCCGTATCTGAATTGCAAGGAGCTGTCTTCAGTATTGCTGCATGTCCACTACCTGGAAGAATAAACTGAAAATATGATTCAGTGTTTGTTTGTTCTAACACCTGGGACAGTATCATTAAACGCTCTTTTTTGCCTGTACTTTTACAAATATTTCGACTTAATGTCTTGTTTCAAATTTTCTTTACTAAGCATAAATTTTACTTGAAGCTAAGCATCAGTAAAAATACCATATAGGGTTATGTTTGCTCTGAAAAGAAGGGGCATTTATTTTTCTTTATTATACAAATAAGTGGGTTGACAGAGAAAATTAAAAAATCTACTTCCAAGAGGAAAATTTTTTCAACTGTAAAATTCACTCTCATTGTTGGTCTAATTGTTTGTCAGTTGAGTCATAGGCTATTAGCTGCTTTTGCTCTGAAAAAGTCGCATAGGAGATTTAAAATAGTTGATGGTAGTACAGAGTGGATGTTCTTCCCTCCAACCTCAGGAAAAAGCTACAGATTAACACAAAAGTGCTTGCTAATATCCTTCAATGAAAAGGCAAGGCTATTTTTTTTTCAGTTATGAAATGATATTATTCAATGGATTAAATAAATTAAATCAAAACAAGCAAGTAGTTCTTGGGTAGTGTGAGTATCCTAGATGGGATCTATCTGTTCCTCTGTATCTTCTCTGCTGGTAAATGATTTTCTTAACCAAACATGTGGTCTTAGATGGCAAAAGAAATGTAATAATCCATCGCTCCAATGGGATCTTTTCTAAAATCTCTTTACTAGATACACTGAGCTAAACTAGGAAACTGTCAAGTGCTTCTGCTAAGAGCAGAGTTCATATAGCCATTAAACCAGCCTTCATCAATCTGATGCCTTTTTCTGGAGATACTTAGTCCCTTGTTTCAGTGATATTACTGTTTTAGTGTCATTACATCCACATGTTAACTACCTTCTGTATCAACCTGTCACAAAACTGACTTGAATGTACCTGTGGTGGTTTACTTGTTCTGTGGGTAAGGCACCTTCTAAATGCTGTGAAGGCCCTCTGCTGAGGTGTGAGCTAGACTTACCCCCAGCCCTGCAATCCTTTGTGTGAGCAGCAATGATCTGTGCATATCTGTGTCAGTCACTGGTAGTGCTCCAGAGCTCAGTTTAACTTCAGCGGTGTCTTTGAGAGCTCATGTGACAACAGAGCCCAATTGAAAACTTTGAGCATGAACAAAATGTGTTAAAGTGACTTAAGAAATGGACAGGGGGAAGAAAAAAAAGAATGTAATAATGGCCTTTTGACAGGCTTTCCCCAGGACTGTTTCTCTTCGTATCCTTCTGGAAGGGAAATAAATGTTCTTTGGCCTCATCACTTCTTTTCTACTCAGTCCTAGGGTAACAGATTCTGGTGATAACTGTTCAGAGAGTTTTCCCCTGATACAGAGGAAAATGTATTCTCAAACAGCACACATACATGGAACTTTAATTTCATGATAGCTCTGTTACTGTGTGAATGAAACCATCCAATTCTGAGGACAAATTTCACGTCAAACCAACAAACAAATAAAGAAAGACAAAAATCTAACAAGAAAAGAGAGAGTTTCAGGAAATACTCCTATATCCTCTAGAAATAGAAAAGAAGAAAACAAATCTCTCTCCTAACTGCTGTTAAAATCCCTGTCTATTTTTCTGCTATTATTACTAAACAAGGTCATAAACCTGACGTGGGTGGCAGTTTAGAAGGAAGCTTGTGAACTTAAGATGATACAAAAGAATGTTCACACAGTCAGACCAAGGATTCAGAGCCAACATGCCAATATGTCAGACCCCAATTTATTTCCTTTTCTGTCTTGCTTTTTAGGATAATTACATCAGTTTGGACTATTCAGTTCCCCAGGCAGCACACAGCATGCATCTCTCAGAGAGCCAAGAATAGAATTGGGATTCTTTATGATCAGCTCCCTGCTGTGTACTAACAAGCAGCCATGTAATATATTGAGAAGGTGTGAGCATGTCAAGCTCCTTGCCCAGCTGGATATAAAAATAGGAAATAAGCGCCAAGACAAAAGTCTAACAAAAATATCAGTAACAGTGGCATAGAATGGTTTGTCAGATATGTTTGATACATGATACTTGCAGGACTGTCCTGCTTTTAGGTAGTTGTGGAAGCTCTTGCTCTCTTGAAGTAAATCTACTACCTTGCGTGCAAGGTATTGGAAATGGAGTGATGGCCTTATGGAGAGATTAAACTTCTTACCTATTATTCTTCCAACATTAAAAAAACAGGAAATATTTTCCCTCGTTCCTTATTTCAATTCTTTTGGGCAAGAGAGAGTTGACACATATTCCACATTTTTTGCAGCCATAAATTATAATTTCTGTTTGCTAATTTTATCCTCTTGCAGGATCCTTGGATCTGTTGGTATTTATCAGAATGCTCCAAGGAGCAAGATTTTAGTTCTGACACTGATTCGTGGGGTTTGAATTTTTTTTCCCATCTCCATTAATTTTTCGAAGAACAGAATGTGCTTTATGCTCTTTGAGACCTTGAAATAAAGCTTTTATATTAGTCATATGTATTTTCAGAGAGTTTCCATGAACATTTTAACCACATCTGTTAAATGTTCTTTGTGGCATTCATCTGGGTAGACATACAGGACATAGGACTCATCTTTGGTCCCTGACTGAAAAAAGGAGAAACTTCCACTTCTATCCGCCATAAATGCTCATGATTCTGCATTTGAATTGTGTGTTTTGAATATCCTACAAATCATCTCTCTGTAGCAAACTTACCTTAAGAAAAAACCAGAATATAATGGTTTTCAGTATCATAGAATTGTACAATTATAGAATGCTTTGGGTTGGAAGGGACTTTAAAGATGGTCTTGCTACACCATCCACTAGACCAGGTTGTTCAAAGACCCATCCAACCTGACCTTGAACACTTCCAGGGATGGGGCACATACAACCTCTCTGGGCAACCTGTGACAGTGCCTTACCACACTCACGGTAAACAATTTACTACTAATCCAAAACTGCCCTCTTTCAGTTTAAAGCCATTCCCCTTTGCCCTATCACTACCTGTCCTTATCAAAACTCCCTCTCCTGCTCTCTTGTAGCCCCTTTAGGTACTGAAAGGCTGCCATAAGGTCACCCTGGAGCCCTCTTCTCTCCAGGCTGAAGTCTGTCAGCCTGTTTTCATGGAAGAGGTGTTCCTGCCCTCTGATCATTTTTGTGTTCCTCCTCATGACTTGCTCCAGCAGATCCTTGTCCTTCCTGTGCTGGGGACAGCAGGGCTAGACACAGCACTAGAGGTGGGGTCTCATGAGAGCAGATCAGGGGAGCAGAATCCCCTCCCTCACCCTCCTGGCAACACTGCTCTGGATGCAGCTCAGGACACAGCTGACTTTATGGACTGCAAGTGCCATTGCTCAGTCACATGCAGTATTTAATTCAGCAGTACCCTCAAGTCCTTCTCCACGGAGCTGCTTTCAATCCACTCACTGCCCATTCCATACTTTTGCTTGTGACTGTTCCGGTGCAGGTGCAGGACCTTGAACTTGGCCTTGTTGCATTTCATGAGGTTCACATGGGGCCCTCTTTCTAGTCTGTCCTGGTCCTCCTGCATGGCATCCCCTCCCTCCAGCCTGTTGGATGCCTCACAGAGCTGTGTATCATCCACAACCCCTCTAAGAGTGCGCTCTATCCCTCAGTTCGTGTTGCTGACAAAGATATTTAACAGCAAAAAACCAGTCCAAATACCAAAAAACCAGTCCAAATACCAACCCCTGAGGAATGCCACTTGTCACTGCTCTCCACTCAGACACTGGGTCATTGACCACAGCTCTTCACATGCAACCTTCAGCCGATTCCTTGTCCATCGAGTGGTCCTTCTGTCAACTCCATGTCTCTCCAGCTTAGACATGAGGAGATCATGCTGGACAGTGACACTTTGCACAAGTACAGGCAGATGACATCAGTTGTTCTTCCCTCATCCACCATGCTGCAGCTCCTTTATAGAAAGCCACCAAATTTGTCAGGCACAATTTGCTCTTCTCGAAGCCGTACCGGCTGTCACAAATCACCTCCTTATTTTCCGTGTGCCTTAGCATGGTTTCCATTAGGAAAATGGATCTTTGGATTTTCATGATCTTGCTGAGCACAGAGAAAAATTCATTTAAGAGGAAAATATATATTTAGCATGGTTACTTTGTTATTTCACTTAGCTTTGGGAACTTGATGGAAGTTGTATGTACAGCAGTGGGAATAAACTGTGAGTGCTCAGGGTTAGGTTGCAACTACTCATTTTGAAATGAAACCACACTTTCTTTAAAGCATTATTTAATTAACCCATAATCTGTGAAGAGTGAAATTCTTTCAACAGTTTTACACAATCTCTTTCATGACCTTCATGGAAGAACTCTACAGAATAAATTAAGTTCTGAAAAGAAAAGCCTAGGTTATTTTCACTGAACAGTTTTTATCGTAGATATTGTGAACATTATAGAAATATCTGACCTCTTATTCTCCTTAAAGAAAGAAATACCATCTCCTTGGGACACCACTGTTATCTCATATCTCTGTAATGAAAAAATAAAAAACATCAAAAAAATATGTGCCTCTACAGAAGCAGAAATTTTCCTGCTGAATTTCAAGCCATTTTTCAGCATCCAAGAAGCTGAAAGCACACTTCACAACTCTTGTGTCTCTGTGACCTTGGTGGACTATAAAGACTTGGATGTCAGACTTTCAGCTGTGGAATGTAAAACTAAGCTGTTTGACAAACCACATCAGTCAGTGCCTCTGAACAGTGGCTCAAGAACCAGGACTTACCCTTCCTCTATTGAATGATTTATCAGAGTGGTAGAAAATATTGAGCTACTGCTTAAGAAATGCCAGAGGACACTGGACCCAGGAGGGATACATGTATAATTCATGACACTGAACAATAGTATTCATAGGGAACAGGAACTACTTACTTTTCCCACTTTTTTAGTAGACTTACATTTTATAAAAGGAAATTGCACAGGCACTCATCTTTATTCATAAATCTTGGGGCAGATAGTTTCCCAAACCCATTGGAAAAACTATACATGCAAAAGCATATTATGCATGTATTATTTTCCAAGACCATGTGTATCCTAAGCTATGGGGAATAACTGTATGATGGGAAACAAAGAGAGGAATCTGTCAGTTCACCCAGGCACTTTGGATTTGTAAAATCTACTGTCTACCGACATGAATCAGCAGGTTTCTTTCTGCTTTCAGCTGCCAGGTTTGAAATACAAAAATTAAAGCTTTTTGTCACTTAAAATAAAAAGAAAGCTGTAATTGAGCGGAACTAAATGATGGAATGTTTGTTCTCTAAGCATAAATTTGTGTTTGCCATTGTCATCAGAAGCCATTTGGTATTTTTTTGCAGGATAGGGGTATATATCAGTTTTATGGAGAAGAGTTTTGTTTGGTGAAATCTGAAGTTTTATTGTTATTAACTTCTCTCTGTTACTAACTACAAAGGGGGAGCTGGTTACCCTTGTCCTGGCCACTTCTGGGAAATGTTCATGCAGATTGGCTTCTCCCATTAGTTACACTGAAATACCTTCCCCTGCTGCAAGGGCAGAGCTGTCAGGCACACACAGCCACTGCGTGTCAGCTGGTATAAATATGGCCATTTCACTGGGAGGGAGCCAGAAACATGTTTAAACACTGGTGTATTGTGCCAATCCTGAGATTATACTATACCTTACCTACTTGCAGAAAGATGTGTCTCTCCTGTAGATCCTGTGTCATGATATCTGGTGTGTTGGTACTTTGGACAGATGAAGATGTTTGAGAAGGTTTTAGACTTCTAGATTTATATACTTGAATTTCTTTTGGATTTTTCTTTATTTTTATATTTATTTTTATTTTTGCATCAATTCCTTGCATATAGTTGGAATGACAGTTGTGCCTCAAGGGCACAAAATACTGAAATATCAAATTACTGAAACAAATGTGTGTGCCTTAGATCATGTCATGTGGGGCTCTAGAAAATCATCTCTGCACTAAGAAATGGCAGACTTTGAAAAAAAGAAAAAAAAAGAATAACGTTAAAGCTTCAATAATCCATCAAAATTC
The DNA here is from genome assembly GCA_013396995.1 of Dicaeum eximium. Taxonomy (NCBI): domain Eukaryota; kingdom Metazoa; phylum Chordata; class Aves; order Passeriformes; family Dicaeidae; genus Dicaeum; species Dicaeum eximium. The sequence goes on along the minus strand of VWZP01006436.1, from coordinate 1,608,718 downwards.
AGTTTAAATAAATAATAAACCATATAAATAAACACCTAATCATCCAGGTCCTGATTCTTTTGACTCATTGTTTATTAGCTTCTCAGTAAATTAATTTGTGTGACTTACCAAGCTAAATGCTTAAGAATAAAAAGGTTAATTGAAGGTTGGAGTAGGATGCATTATTGAGCAGTTGACATATTGCCTTGATGTTATGAATAATCTGGAAGTAGTTCAATAGAGTTGCAGCCGCTTCTCCCAAGTCTGAACTTGACCTGCAGTCTTTCTTGAGGCAGCATTGTCACTTCTTTTTGTCTAACAGGGCTGTGAGTAATTTGGTTTTTTACCTCCCTTCTCAAGGATATGAATTATTAATAGCATGAAGAAGACTTTGAGGGAAGAAAAAAACCAGAGTATATTGCATCTCTCCAAGCCTATAAGAATTTGAAAAAAGGGAGAACAAAAAAAGTTAAACATCCATACCTGAGGTTGCTCGTTTGCATGCCAACAAAAGATAGAGAAGGGACTACAAAGATGCTTTGAAATGAGAGGATTATTAGAACAAGAAGAATTTTGAATTAATCAGGGCACGCTTGTATAAGCAGATCCAAGATGCCAGAGGGTTTGGAAACTCTTTTTCTGTAAATCACTTCCTATCACAGATACTCTTTGTGAAAGGAAGATGGGGAGGTGAGCATAGGGGGCAGATGGGGAGGAGGTGGTCCCATCTCTGACATGCTCTGAATTAATGCAGATGTCAGGCAGCAGCCTACTGTGTGGAAATAGAACTCTACATCAAAACAAAGGTTTTGCAACTACTGTGCTAATGATGAAGGGCAGATCTGCAGCAGGTTTTATTTGTCAGAGATCCAGTAGAGGTAATACAAATCACACTAACTGAGTATCTATCCCTTCATTTTGTGCTACTTCTCCTCCTTTCCCAGTCTCAGCTCCTTTCATTTTTATGATAAACAGGACTTGAACTCTGCTGAGCCTCACAATCCTGCATCTCGTTGATGACTCATTAAGGTTTTATCATTCCAGTGACATGTTATTGAACCCAGTTTCCTTAGGGGGCTAGTCTGGTGATTACAGGAGTAACCAGTGACTGCTTAATCACCCACTTCATTATACGCATATTAATAATAAATACCAGGAGGTAGACAGTTATAATTACATTGCTAGTTTAGGAAGACATGAGCCTATAAAAGTTGGCAACACTGAAATACAAATTTGGACATTTATATCTTGTAAATAGATGTGACTTGGAAGGTGCAGAGAAAGGTAAGAACATAAACATGGTTATTTTAAAGAGAGTTATTGTCACAGCAATCGTGATGCTGTTTAATTTAGCAGAAGAAAAATATTTCCCTGAGCATGAGCAGCTTAGAAGAGATCAGGCAGGATGATATTCACATGTCTGATTCAGAAGTACTTTTCATCAGGGAAAGAGACCCCAAAGAACCTTCTAGCAGACTTGCTCTGATGTTCTTTGGAGTAAGAGGCTGCAAAAATCTATGTCCATAATGTCCCTAAAGTATGTCCCATATTGCCGGGGTTGAGCTCTTCCACCTCTGATGAGCAGATACTTTGCAGAGCAGGGATTTTTCAGCATTGTGTAAGTCTCACAGCACAGCAGTTCCCCAGACATACCAGCAATGCTGAGCAGACAGCCCCTTCTAACTCTAATGAACTGTGGCAAACATGCTGAAAGGTTTGACACAATATGATTCATCACAAAGTGGCAAAATGCTGAGCTGGATGCACACTGCACTGCAGAACCAGACAGGAGAGAGCTGTTTTCTGGTTTACTATATATCTGCCTATTTAAAGATTAGATGAGCTGCCATCCAGAGGAGCTTGCTTGCTACAGAAGCAAAGGGTGACAGGAGCTAAGTTCTGACACCTAAGTTAAAGAAGATGTTGAGCGAGGGCAGGAGAGGGAACATATTGGACCAAAGAGTCATGAACAGCAATAGTATTTCTCCCAAAGCAAGATAATGCTTTCATGGCTGAGATTTTTTGAAAACTACAGGTTAACAGTAAAACCTGATTTTTCTGAAAATACAGAAGGCTATCTGTCTGCTCCCCATTATGTTTAAAAAGAAGCCTGGCTTTCTTTTATTTTAAACATGTCAATCTTTGGATGCAGCATTTTGTTTTCCTATAGCTAAAAATGTTATCTGTACAGTGCAGCTAAAGTAGCCAACAAAAGAAAAGAGAAGGCAGAGTTGCATCCTGAAGAGGACTAAGAAAAGTCTAGTCTAAGTTCAGAAAGTGGATGCTCAAGAAGCTCATGACTTAATTTCTTAGACCTTCACATATTTATGTAGCACTTTAAAAATCAGAGAGCTCAAATGAGCAGAAGCTGGAAATGTTGGTTCAACTTTCTTCATATAAGGGATTTAGTGCTCCCAACTGCTAGCTATAGTGTAAAACAGGGGGTTCATAATGGTGCCATCTCTTGTAGACAATTTCACATGGTTTGAGCAATATGTGAGTTTGGCCTGTAAGGAAAATAGGCGGTGTATCCTAAAAAGGCTTAGACTAACAGTCTCTGCCAATAACTCAGTGATTATTTATCTCAGGTGTCTCTGGGATTTAACCACAGAATGTTTAGGTATAAGGCTAGTTTGACAGGCTTGAAGAAAGTGGCTGACCGCGCCACCAGTCCCAGAATAGTTGGTCTCTTGAGTCATCTTAGTATTTCCAATCTCATTGCTGAGCTATGCCTCCGAGTATGTCCATCTTGAAACTTGACTGTGCAGGAGAAACTTGACTGAACAGAGCTTCTAGCTGGTATGATACCTCAGTTTTTAGGGAATTCATCATTATTTGCCAGGGTCATAGTTCTTCAAAGGGAAGAAAATTTTTGTGAAGGTATTAAACTTCAGTAGTGGGGAGAGATTTGGGGGAGTGGATCCAGCTGAAATAAAACAATAGCTAGGAAAAATAGAATCAATGATTTGTGGACAAAGGTCGTGCACATCTTGTACTCCTTGAAAGATGATGCATTAAAACTGAAAACCACTGAAGAGTTGAAGAACCAAGACTGGGAAATAAAGGAATATTTCTGCAGTTGGGCACACATTCTTTAGATAGACAGAAGCATGCAGAGATGATTTTGAGCAACCTCATTCATTAGTGCACGTCTGCAAATGCATACATGAAGAAAAGAATAGCCAACTCATTGTCTGCTTAAAAAAATGGTATAGAACAGTACAGGAAAACTAGGACACAAAGATTCATCTTTATTGAAATGGAACAGCTGAAGGTTCTGGCACCAGAATATGTATTAAGTAGATCAAGAAAAGAAAAAACTACTATAATCCAGCCATTTAAAATTCACAATATTTTATAAAAATAGATTCAAACTTTGCTAATATGCATTTTGATTGACTACACATTTTCATCTCATTTCCATTGCTCCTTGAGGCTCCACATCCCTAGTTAGGCAAATAGCTGGCCTTTACCAGATGATACTAAATTGAATTCACCATCTGAGTTACAATTAGATAAAGCACTGTTTTGATCCTTTATTCTTCTGAGTTACTGGAAAGAAAAGATATAAGCCCTACAGTCTTGGCCTCTAAGGCTTCCCACACAAAAGCATATTGCCTCACTCCAGTGAAATATGCATAATTGGTTAGACTCTTCTCTAAAGATACAATTAGTAACTTGAATTCTAAGATCCTCTACTGAGAACAGAAATAGGTATTCCAAAATAGTGCCTCACTGTTTTCCCACCTAGTTTCAGCAGAGTTTTGGCTTGAACAGAAGGAGTGTAAGAAATACAGCTTATATAAGAGGGCAAAGCAGAAACATAACATCAGCCTGGACAAGATGAAAGTGCCAGGACCTTTGTAGCACATAGCTGAACTCTTGACTGAAGAGGTGCTGGGGGAGAGATTTCCAAGAGCAGAGACAAGAAACAAAACATACTTTAGAAACCAGTATCTTGAAAAAGCAGAATAAAAATAATCCTAATCTCAACAAAGGTTAAATCTGATTCACATACTTGTTAGCCCTCTTTTCTACCTTGTTTTGGGTGAACATCTATTCTGGCTTCTAGTTCAACCAAAAGCAGAAAGAGGCGTTTATTCTCTCTCTTTGTTGCACCTGCCACAGATAATCCAAAAATGGGCACAATGGTGCAATAGTTAAAAATTACCACTAAAGATCTCTGAACTGGAGTGTGATATTTACTGATAGTTTTTGCTCAATGTCCTGGGTTGACTTTATAAGGCTCGTTATCCCCATTTGNGCCAGAGGGACTGATAACATCCTGGGACTCTCGGAGTTTGTCATCTCTTCTGGAGTGGCAAGAGTTTTATTGTTTAATATTGTTCAATTTTCTTTTCATGCTAGTGAATGCTTCTGTTTGTTAATTAAACAGGGTTTTTTTTCCCACTTTTCTCCAAGGAAATTTTTTCCCGAACCAGTTGGGGGAGGGGCTGCTTGAATTTGCTTTTCTAGAGAAAACTCCTTTGGAGGATTTTCTCTCAAATTTGCCCTAAACTAGGACACTCTTAGAAGATAAACCACGGAATGTAAGTACTCTGCTACACTCAGCTCTTCAAGGAGATAATTTTGTAAGATGTTATTTCTTATTAATGCCCTAAGCAAGCAATTACAGGAAAGTTCCAATCCATACAATATTGTGCCACTTGCCACATGACTATGTACTGTTTGTACACCTACCTGTATCTTATATGATTAAATGACCTCTGTAACCCCTAGAAAGTCCAGGTTGCTTGTCCATTACCAAACTTCTTTGGGCACTGAGCTGCCAAAGCAGAACACAGAAGTTTTTCAGTTCAGAGGGAGTCACTTGGACAAAATCTGGCATACAGCTTTAGCAGATAGACCTCTTATTACTCCAGGAATGATAAAGGGTAGAAATGTTGGAGGATTTGTTGGTGATCAAATTAAAGTTGTCATTCTACGATAACTTTCAACTGTCCCCTCCTACTTGCAGAAGTTGTAATCATTGCCTTTCAAGAAGTGCAAAAGCAGAGGAGCTTTGCTGGTGAGGAGCAGTATCTTAAACGTACAATGTTCTGCTGTCAAATTCAAGTCTGCTCTTTCAGCGTCTTGCATGCATTCATCCTTTTTAAACGGGGCTCTCTACACGCCTTAACAAGAAGTCATTTTTTTTACTGCAGTTTTGGCACTGCCACAGGGAATTACAGTAAAGTCCACAGAAATCATTCACATGTTGTTGATCAGTCATTGATATAAAGATCTGTAGGTTCACAGAAATAAGGCTACACCAATATATACACTAATAATATACAACTAATATACACTAATAATATACAACTGGGAATCTGTCAATTTTCAGTGACTTTTCTAGACAGCATGACGCACTTTCTGCTGCAGTACAATGATGGATTTCATGGGAGCTATACCAGAATAAATCTCTGATGTGAATCTGCTATGTCAAAACTTCCACAGAATTTGATTTATTCCAGTCTTCATATTTTTCAAGCCTGGTTTTTTTTAGGTCCGGTATATCTGCACTGGAGATTGGCCTTGGGCCAATACTAGGACAGACAATAAAATGCAGACACACCCCCCCCCAATAAAATGGATTCAATCAGCTGTTAATGTTTTCATTTATTTTCTTTGAGTTATTAATCTCAGAAGGTTTTGCAAATATGAATTCCTTGTTCTTGATTCTGCACATTTTGAAGGGCTCTCATGACCTTTAGTAAATATGCTGAGTATAACATGACAGTGATGCAGGGACTGGGGTGTGGTGTGTGTTTGAAGCGTGTATTGCATGCTTAATTTCAAGAATCTCTTTGCCCCATGGTACAGAATTACACCAGGATTCTAGTAAAAAAATGTGGGTGCTTGGTCATGTTCTGTATAGCGGTTCAATTAAGTTGCTCTGATTAACTGATTCAGATTACACATTAAAGATTTAGAAAAGGGTCACTCACTTCATGCTTATGCCCTCCTCAGCCCTCCCTTCACGTATGCTTTCAGCAGCTACCTTTCAAAATCTGCAGCCGTGACACCTTTAGAAGATAATCATGAGCAAACCCTGTAAAAGAAAAAATCCCTGGGGCTCCTTTATCCTATACATCTGTTTAATATTGACCAAACGAGGCAGTTTTGAACTCTGGTTTGGATCCACCCTCTAGTTCAGAGGGAATCGGTAAGTCATGAGGAAAGAAAGTCATGAGGAATAAGAATTTGCGCACAAAAATTTCTAAATAAGAAGAGTTTCAGAGAGGAAAAGAGAATGGGTATAATCATGTTTTCACTGTACTCCTTTCTCAATCATCTTGAATATTTACTGATCTCTGAATATTCGAGACAGGAGCTCTAATTGTCAGGCTACACGAGACTCCTTGGGGAGGAACAGCAGCTTTTGCAGTACCTTGTGAAACAGTGAATTTTCACTGAAATAAGTCTGTATAAAATACATACCAGGATGGCTGATTGGGAAAGATAATTTGATATTTTAAGCAACTTTTACATACATTAATGACATTCTGTCTTGAAGAAGATGCAAGAATAGTGGTCATAGAACCATTAAGGTTGGAAAAGTCCTCCAAGATCATCAAATCCAAACTTTGACTGAATACCACCACACCCACTAAGCCCCACTGGGCAGTGTCATGTCCCCACATTTTTGGAACACTTCCAGGGATGAAGACTGTTCCAGTGCTTTAACACTCTTTCAATGAGAAAATTTTCTGACAACCAGCCTGAGCCTCTCCTGGCACAACTTGAGGCCATTTTCCCCTTGTCCTGTTACTAGCTGCCTGGGAGAAGAGGCTGATCCCCACCTTGCTACAACCTCCTTTCACATAGTAGTAGAGGGGAATAAGGTATCCCCTGAGCCTTCTTTTCTCCAGATTGAACAACCCTGGTATCCTCAGCCACTTCTCATAAGACTTAGGCCATTGTCAGTCAGCACTGAAGTCTCGTGATCTCAGTGGGGTAGGAATTGACCCACAGGCTTGAAACGAAGGGGGCACTTCAGCATCCATCCCTCTCCATCCAGAACTGCGTGCATCATTTGACTCAGCTATATTCTCAAATCAATGAGGGAGCTGGGCATCTCCAGAGGGTGATTTGTCTGACTGAGGGTGTTTATGAAAGGGTGAATAAATTATCTTTTCAAGAAGCCTGTCTCTTTCCACTCACTCTGTGTAGAGAATAGATGTCTTCAGATCCCACTCTGTAGGACTGAGAGCATCCAGCCCAGCTTCCTATGTTTCTTTCATTGCCTCTTAGTTTATAGCACATGGTAGGACTAACTCGTTGCTTCTGTATAAACAAAGGATTTTGAGACTAATTCAATATTTCATCTCTGTTTTGGTTATTAATCAATCTCAGCAGTAGTTTATTGAATTTTACAGGACAATGCTAACAAAATTGATCATGTAATGATGTGATATTTTATATACAAACAAAGACATAAAAATTTCTTTTATACTGATTTTTTAAATATATATGATCATTCTGTGTATCTCTAAATGACAGCAAACTTTTATTATTGCACAAATGGAAACTTCTATTTTGATTTTTCAGACTTTGTTCATTACTGCTGAAGAACAAAGTGTTTGCTATATATGGGAAAAAAACCAAGTCTGCCTGGTGTATTTCTAAATTATAAAATGCAGTGGTTATCTTACAAACATGAGCATTTTGTTAGAAGTAACAATAGTTTCAAAGCCTTTCTTACCTTTTATACTGCTACCTTTGTGGACATTTATTTCCAACTGGAAATCAGGACATAACAGAGTTTTTTCAGACCACATTTAGAACATTTCAGAAAAAGGTCTTGCTTATTCTGGCAATATTTTCTAGCCAACCTTTTGCAACCTCTTTATCATATCTTCAATGCACTGAAAATTTCACTCTGGGCATTTTACTATCCTGATCTGGAACCATTCTCAATATTTTCATCTGAAATTTCCCATACGCACTCCAGATTTTTTGGCAGTTTTCTGCCAAATTCTCATAAATCTACCAATTTCTCATAAATCTCACATTTTGAGAAGCATCCCAACTCAAGGATCACTGTGCCAGCCCTCAGAAGATGCCCGGCAATGCTAAGGCACATCTGATCATCAATATTTTTTTTTCTGGTAATTGACAAAGAAAGTGAGAGGACAAGATAATGAAGATGGAAAAATGACTAATTAGTTGATTAAATAATGACAGTTCAGGGATAGTCAACTTTATAGATGTATTAATAGAAAGAACATGCTTTTGCTTCATGTTACAGTAGAGAAATATCTGCTTAAGGCCACTGAGACGCATCAAAAAGTCTTTAGAGTAGGAGTTAAAAAGAAAAATTGAGAGATGAGGTATTTCCACACTTGATCCTAGGGAAAATAAACAAGTGTAGCTGCAGCTGTAATGGGTAAGGGAGAACTATGAGCCTAGGTGCCTGAAATGAAGCAAAAATTAATATAAGTCAAGACTGTAGCCAGGCTCCTGAAGTGATTAGAAAAAAGGATTATTCCCCTTTTCAACAAAAATGTTAAGTGATTTGTCTACTGCTGCTGTGAAACAAAAGGGAAGAACTTGAGCTCCTAGAGGCTTGGCTTTGGACAAAGTCAGAGATCTCCCTCATATTATTTGGAAAGCAAACACTTCATAAAGACCTCATTAGGAAGCTTTTTTTTTTTTTTTTTTTCTGCTAGGAGATCAGACATTATGGCAATGATGAGGCTACTATTTCTGGAGATGGTAGTCAACAGTATTTTCCAGGAAATCACAAGATAAATACAAAGAATAGTATTGCTTTATACAGAGTTACAGAGTTTTGAAAGAAAATGAAAATACTATAATAGTCTCCTTCCTTTTTTTTTTTTTTTTTTTTTCCCAAATCATGGTTGTTTTCAGTTACCTGTAGAAACGAACAAGTAACAACTGCATTGGAGGACCCTGCTTTTGAAACTAGCTGAGAACTGAACAGAAAGAAGACTGGGTTTCTGGAAGGTAATGACTTCTGAATTTTTTTCATGGTCAAAGGGTTGTACCATCAAGAACACGTCCCTAAAAAGGGGAAATCTTGTTGAAACGGATTCCACTCCTAAATGGATGAGTATTCAATCAAAAAAGATGCTAGCAAATAAGGAAAGTACATACACAAGATAGAAAGTGAAAGAAGTCATCATAACAAAAGGTTACATCCTAGATATCAAGAAGAATAGAATAGAGAATTTTCCAAAGGTGAGATATGCTCATCTTTGCAAGGCATATTAAAAGACATAGCCAGATACCATTCAACTAAATGGAGAGTAGTCTATTAATGAAATTTGCTCATGACTCAGTTTCTTAGTGTATTATCAATATATAGGGACATCAGAATGTCACATCAAAACATGCAGGGAAACTTCAAAACCAGAAAAAGTAGGAATACAACATAAGGAGGAAAGTAGTGCAAATTACTATCAGTGGGGTGATTATCAGGTGTAAATAGCTGAGGAAGAGGACAAAGTGGTTGTGGTTACTGATTGTAGGATGACAATGAAACACCAAGGATTTTCTAATGTAGAGAAAAGTTTATTCTTAAAATACCTCAAGAAATAGAGACCTCCTCCAGTGCCATCCCACTATCTGATGTTCAGATCATATTAATTCAAAGTGAAAAAGAAGTAGAAGAGGCCTTCTGAAATGGTCAAGAAATGGAAGAATGAAAGAGTTTTGTTTGATCAAACCCATAAAATAAAACCTCAAAAGATGATAAGATCTTTCTCTGAAAATGTTTCTGGAGAATGAACAGCAGGAGGAGAAAGAGTTACACAGTCTTCAGGAGAAAACCCATGTGCAAATACATAGGTATTGTACAGACACCAGCAAATGTAGGCTGAAAGTTACAGAGTTTATCCCAAAGTCTTCAATAGTTTAACTGTACCTTTCTGCACCTAGGGAAAACAGAAACACTGTTGTCTTTAAAAAAGTGGATTTGCTAGCACCCAAACCCTGGAAACTGTAATCTTTACTGTTACTTAGACATAAATTTGAATGCCAGAATCAAACTTTCTTTAACAAAAATAAGAATGAAATTTAGGATACAAGTTAGAAATCAAGCATCTTATTATCAGTCTTTTTGTTCTTTTGTGAGGATAAACACCTTTCATAATCATAACCAAGACTCTGAACACTCCTGAGGGATTTTTTTGAAGTATAAAGAAAATCTTTAGTAAAAAAGGTCTATCTAAATTATGAGATGTATTCAGTGCTTTTTAAAACAAAAAAATCCCAAATTGATTTAACTTCTTAAAACATTGATTCCATATGAGTAAAATCATGACCACTTAAGTTTATAGTGCTATATTTGGCTTCCAGGCTGATACAAAATGTAAGTAAATCTAACCCAAAAGCTGTATTTTTGTAGCTGTTAGGAACTACCAGACATGCCAATGTAAATAATTTCAGACAGCTCCACTCTGTGATAACACACAGAAGCATTTTGAATATTTTACTAATTCAAATCAAATACAAGTTCCCAGTGCTAAGAAACTGAGCAATTGTCTAGGCTACTCTCTGGGTGTCTTGTCATTTTGTCTATATGGGGTCTTTGTAATTTTTCTATGCCAAATAAATTAATGCTGTCTTTTGATTATGAATTCATGAAAACTTAAAAGAAACTTAATTATAATCTGTACTTAGGAGATTAGCATGTTGCTTGTATATCTGATTTAGTAGAATTACATACAATATTTATCCTGGAGAATTTTCATAGAAAGAAGGTACTACTATATTCAGTGACATCACTGCATTTCTGGTGTCCTTCAGTGATGTTTTTTTAATTCAGGAAACGGATGGTCTGCCACAAAAACACACTGCACTGCCTATCCTTTGCTTTCATTTTATTCTCTGCCACAAATAATCTGCTTCTAAGTAATGGCAAAACACTGCTCTTCTCTTATTATTTAATAAATGCACTTCTCTGGTGCCAGTAAATGAGAGTGTGGAGAGGTTGCTGAAGGCAGGAGGACTGTGCACTGCACACTGTGCTCACTGCTTCTTTGCTCACTACTGCTACCAGAAAGGGCCATGGAAAGCGAGGAGGTTTGGTGACGATCCTTTGCCTCAGAGGAGTTTCTCAAGGACACGAAGCAGCGCTCAGGCGCTGGCAGTCGTGCTGTGACTGCCCTGAGCAGCTGCCACCACCCAGCACTAAGCCCCCGGGGAAGTGATTGTGTGACCAGTGCCCAGGAGGGCCAAAGAGCCCAAAGGAGAGGCCAGAGAGGCCATCTCAGGTAGGAATGGAGCAGGTTTGCGATTTCCAGCACTTCTCTCTGACTGCAGAGCACAAGCAATAGAAACAGGCTCGAGCTCTGACTCCTCTGCCCATTTTGCAGGAAGGGTTGTAAGCTGCCTTATAGAAACAGCACTAATTCTCCAGCTCACCACAACTCACACACAGCATCACTGAAGTACAATGCTATTAAAAAAGATAAAATTACCTTAGGTTAAAATGGGTGTCATGCCCTAGAGAATCAGATCCACAGGAACGAAAGGATTTCTTTGTGTAAGGGACGTGCTTTGAGGCATAAAAGATTAGTAAATGCAATTGATGTACTTTCTTGTCACATATTATAACAGCTTCTATTTATTTGTGCTATTTTTAAACAAGCACAGAATTAAACTTGCAATCTATTTTCCACTGAAATAAGAATCTCAGTGAACAAGACATATCATAAACCTCTAATCATGAGAATTACAGACTGGAAATGCCAGACACCATACAAAACTACAGCAACAACATGTTATGGCTGTTTGTCATTGCTTTTTGTTCAACAAAGTTATATGTTGTCTGCTACAGATTTTCCTAAAAAATCTGGAGATCTCTACAGGCTATTAAAATCATCTAGAGTGAAAAACAAAGTGCTTCTAAAGATTTCCTTCTGCCCACCATATGTTGTTAGAAAATTGCTTACGTACACAGGTAGCACATATTAGAACTCTGCAAAACTGCCAAATGTGCTTCAGGTAATCTTCCCACACACACATAAAAAGTGCCAGATTTTGAAAGGGGGTAAATGCATCATACATGAATATTTCATCTCGTAAGCCAATGGGATTCAATGAGTAGCCTCTAGCAAATTTGTCCAATACAGAGAAGGAAAGCATATGTTTTTGCAGACTAAGGGCTATAAGAACAAATGAGGGAACCACAGGGCAGAAAATATGTTTTAATGTAATATGTATGAAATTTGGTAGGCCTTGGCCAAGCTTCTGGAAAACATATGTGCTATAGATTAGAATAACAACTATGTTCAAGTGACATCTTCAAGAGCACCAAAATATGATGCTTTATTAAAAGCTGAGAAGTTTTAAGGTCCTAGCTTCCTGAGGAATGTGTGAGAATTAAACATTATGCTTATTAGGACATCATCCTCCAAACTCAGCAGGAAGATGAAAATTTTTAGAGAATGAAAAATGTGACACACTGGTTGATCTAATTCGTCTTTTCCTCTTTCCCTTTCTCCCAGCATTGCAAATAAGGAATATAATTCTCCCTTCCCAAAGATATCAACTGTTAATAATTCACTATGATGATTTTGGACATTTTATATTTAAAGTCTGCATACAATCTACTGATTAAATCATATTATGAATAGTTGGATGAATAACTTATTTTAAAAATTACTTTCTCCTGCCACCACAAATTGTACTTTTGCACCAAATGACTGGACATTTTAATAAGAATGAATGCAATTATTTTTACAGTCTGTGCTCTTTACAGTCTGGTGTACTTAATTTTCATGTAAGAAGTCAGTGGGTATTATTAGAAAGGAGGAATTTTGAAGTTGTTATTTGTGTCTATAATTTAGAGAAGATTACCTTGCCTGGAAAAATAAATAGGATATGGGGAGCTTCAGTGAAATCACCAAACTCAAGAAGATATCAGTCACTGAGTATTCTTGTTCTTTTCCATAACCCCCATGGTGATATTTTCACTTGTTATTTTATCAATTAAACCACGAAAAAAAAAAAAAAAAAAAGAAATATAATATTGGCAACGAAATCCTGAAGCAAAACCAGCAGATTGGACTTAATTATTCCTCAGGATATGTGAAATCAGACTAGCAAACAAACACCTTAATTTTGCATCTTTTTCTCAGGTTTACTCCCTCAGATTAGATTATTTCATCTACGTTAATAGCATTGTACTTCGAGTTGCTATAAGCCATCCAAACAGAGGGGGCTGTCTGGATGCAGCCTCTTTCCACAGCAATTGCAAAGAGTGGGAATCAGCAGAAGTCCATTTCACCATGCAGCTGTTAGTGGTAATTACCAGAAGTCAGATGAAACATAATAAAACATTGCATCAGGGTAAAGGTAGATGACTAAGTGACACATAAGGATGTAAAATCCCAAATAAAAGTAAGGGGATGTAGGCTTTTTGTCACTGAAGACCTAAAAAGTCCCCTCTTTCAGCTACTCTGTACTAAGGCCTTTGTGAAAACAGAACTCAGATTACTGAGTGAAATATTTTTGCAAGAAATATCTCTGATCTGCTTTGAATCCACAGAATCAGGCAGGCATATAAAACCAATGATCACTTGCCTCTAGTATAGTATGTGCTATACTAGTGACTTATGGAAAATCACTGAAAAAAGAAAATGTAATTTACTCCTTAAGGTCATATTGGGCTTAGCCCATAGTCCATCAAGCTACAAGGGAGAGACTACTGTATGCCTGCAAACACAGAGTGCAAAAGCAAGGAAGCACAGAAACCACAGTGGTTCTTAGTTTCTACTTCATCATCATTAAACTTGATCCTGCCATGCCCTTATTTAGTTCCTTAATCACTTAATCGTGATATATATCCTCAGTCTCTTCTTTTTACCCGCTCCACAATGTACAAATAAGTATTTCCTGAGACAAAGAACTGATGCCAGAACCCAACAGTTAGTTGTAGACCTGACTTACCAAGATACAAGGCTAGACTCTCCTTGAATGAGAGGAGAGACAGGTTGTGGGTCACTCATGTTTTGCATTACTATTTTAGAGATTTTAACAACAAAGGGGATGGATGGGAGAGGTGTAGCTTCAGAAGTTCTGCTTTTGAGGGTGAAATGCAAAATTCTAAAAGGATTTTAATGAGTCAGAAAAATTCCCATGATGTAAGTACATATGTCTGTGTATGTATAAGTATTTAAGTATTGTATATGTTTATATATATATGTGTGTGTGTGTGTGTGTGTGTTTATATTGTACCATGATTCTGCTTTGCAGCACAATTTGCTTGAAGTGGAAGCAGGTGAAGATCTTTAGATGAGTTTTGCCCATGATGCTACTACTTCTGTTAACTAAAAAAAACCCAAAAAAAAAACCAAAAAAGAAAATACTTTAAAAAAATATCCTAGGAAAAAATATTGGTGTCAAGAAAAGGTGTGTAGGCAGGCTCCAGCCTGAAAGACAAACAGCAAACAGGAGCTAGTTGAGACAAGCAGTCACTCACTGACTGCTCATTTCCAGCTCTTTGTCATCCCTCCCTCCTTCTATATATACTTCAGGCATTTCTTAGTTCAGTGCCCTAAAACCTGCTGGTGCATTTGATGTGACCTATTGACATTGCATTACCGATGCTTTAATTGGCTCAGATGAGCCCTGTGATTGTGCTGATTCCATCAGCCACAGCAGGTTATCTTTTTACACCTCAGTATTTTGAACATCGATACAATTCTTGGTATTAGATTACCAGGTAACTCAGTGTGCCTAAATGAGCTGCCTGACTCTCCATCAACCCAATTTTACCCAACATTTCTCTGAAATTGTTCTTAGGTTATGACCTCATTGAGTAAGTTTCAATCAAGAGTGAATTTTTGTGACGTTCTGTAAAGCTGTGTAAATGAGTATTTATAATGGGAAGCATGAAACATCTTTACCTATAACTACACTGCTGGAAGCTGAAAGAGTAAAAGCGCTTACCCTGTTCCATTTCATATTGTATAACCTATTAGACTGAGGAGTTGGAAGTACAATTTAATTCCTCTCTCCAAGTACATTAAAGGTTTTTGGATTTTTTAGTTCCTTTTACTGATCCTGTTTTACATTTTTGCCCTTAGCATTCAATAAAAACAAAATAAGAGAAAAAGACAGAAGAAATGAAACTGCTGTAGAAAATAACCTCAGAGAACAAGACAACTTCATTTACAATCTAATAAAATATTTTTCATGAGTGTGGAGGGGTGGAAAGCACTCTGTAATACCAACTAAAATCTGTTGTGTTGCAAGGAAATGGAAAACCCAGCTGTCATCGTGAGAGGGGCCACACTTCATACTGATCTGTATCTAGTAACTACAAAAACAAATTAACTGATAATTAGGAGATGAAGGCACAGTAGCCACTATGTTTGATCAATACCACTCTGCAAGGATCTTCTGTATTGACATTCTATTAGTCTTTTTTCAGTTTGGTGTTTCTTAGCTGACAACTCCTGTGAAGCAGTTCCTACCCTGCTCTGATCCAAGTCTGATGTCAGTCTGCCTAGCAGTGCTGATTCACCCAGGTAGTCCTAAAAGCCAAGAATTACCCTCCCTACTCTGTAAAGATCCTTTCTGTTTCTCTGCACTCTCAGGAGGTGAATTCTGGTCGACTTAAAACTCATTTACTGCAATTTCTTTGGTGCACCTGAACTTTTCTTGGGTGGTATAATGGGTTCTAATGAAAAAGAAGCTTCTAAGAGATGGCAAAAAAAAGGCAATTTCTGACTTTAATCATTTATGTCACAGCTGAGATTTTCTGCAAATACAGAAAGACCTTCCAAAGACAATTCAGCCACTGTGCAGGTACTATGCAAGTCAGCAGTAGAATTAATCAACATGCAGATTATATAATTTTTAATTAAGATGGGGGTTATACATTTTTAATAATCTTCTCATTTGTAGCTAAGTTAGGATTTCCCTTTTATCCCTGCCCTCCACTGCAGTCTAGCTCTTTCCATAAGTTACATACAGAGGTGAAGGGAAATTGAGAGTGTTATTCTCCTTAAATTGAAGTTTTATCCTTAAAAAAAAAAAAGTAAAAATAGCATTTGATTTCCCGTTGTATTCAGAATTATACACCTTTTTTTGTCAAGTCCATTGTTAATCTCCTTCTATCCATGTGAGGTGGCAACATACACATATACAAACAATATGGCAGTATTTATTCATTTTAATGGCTACTGACTTGGTGGAAAGTTCAGGGAATTACATTCTGATGCTGAGTTTCAGAAAGTCACTGCCACCTCTTTCTTACCCCCTAGTCTTGTTTCAAACAAGACGAGGACCAAACAAAAGCTGACTATGGTATGAGGAAACTGAGCACACTTCAGAACTGCTGCTTTGCAGTTTGTTTCACGTCATGTCCTTACAAGACAGCAAGCTGAGCAGTACAGAAGTTTGCAGCTGAGAACAAGCTGAGACCCACTGTTCACCAATAGTACACACTCAGCAGCGAGTATTGATCACTTGTGCCTAGCATTTACCTTTTCCTTGTTTCCTTTCCGTGTCTTTTTTACTAGTAAGAGCTGTCAGATCCTTCACCTCTCCAATGTCCTTGATAAGTAGAGCAACAGGAACAAACACGTGTGTCTTGCCTCATGGTTTTCAGAGACAAAGCTTGACTTCCTGGCAGTTGTGAGAGCCTTGGGGAAAAGGTTTGGGGCCACCCAGCTGAGCAGATGTGCAGCAGCAGCTGAAGGAGCGCTGTTCCCAGCAGCTCCTCCAGCTGCAATTGTTACCCATTAGTGAGCAGCAGCAGTGTTGCTCCATCACTGTGTTGGATCCAACCACAGGCCTTCTGTTCCTTTCCCAGAAACGATTCCTTATATCCTGCCAGTCAGTCTCAGCCTTCTACTTTATTAATTACAGGCTCAGTCCTTCCACATGCCCGCTCTGGGAGTAATGGTCCGTGAGAAGCCTCATTAGTCTCCCGTGTGGACTGCCCTCACTGCCAGATCCCTCAGAGAGAAGACAGAAACTGTTAGCTAAAAGCTGCTTTCCTTCCTCACACAGGTGAGACATGGCAGGACGAGTAAACATAGAGCAATGGGAAAAAGTGATGCCAGCCCTTTCCAGGATGTCTTTGCCGACTGAGGAGTCAGGAAATGCCATTGGCATGGTATTTACTTAATACCACTTCTGAACACTGCTTTTGTGTCCTTCCCTGTCTATTTTCATCCTCAATGTCCCTAGAAGCAGCTAGAAAACTCCATTCAAGATTGTAGCTCTGTTATTCTGAGGCTGGTATGAAGTGACACTAAAGCACAGTTCTCTGCTTCTAGCCTTGAGAATTTAATGAACAAACGAACTAATCCTGAAAAGGTGGGGACATTATGTTGCTTTAAGCATGTGGTGAGTCTGTGAATCTATTGGCAATGTCTCTCTGCATAAAATAAGTTTAGATTCATAGAGTCACAGAATCACTGTTGAAAAAGACCTTTAAAGTCATCAGGCCCAACTCTTAACCCAGCCCAGCCATGTCCACTACTAAATCATGTCCCTAAGTGCCACATCTACATGTCTTTTAAATCCCTCAAGATATGGCTACTCAACCACTTGTCTAAGCAGCTTGTTCCAATTTTTGACAATGCTTTCCAGGAAGAAATTATTTCTAATATCCTATCTAAATCTACCCCGGCACAACTTGAGGCCATTTCCTTTTGTTCTGTCACTCATTACTCGGGAAAGAAATTAACCCACACTTTGATAAAACCTCCTTTCAGGTTGCTGTAGAAAGTGAGAAGGTCACCTCTGATCCTCCTTTTCTCCAGGCTAAACAACTACAGCTCCCTCAGCTGCTTCTCACCAGACTTGTGCTCCAGACTCTTCCCCTGCTCTGTTGCTCTGGACACGCTCCAGCCCCTCAATGTCTTTCTTGCAGTGAAGGACCCAGAACTGAGCACAGGATTGGAGCTGTGCCCTCACCAGTGCTGAGTACAGGGGGATAATCCCTGCCCTGCTCCTGCTGGCCACACCATTGCTGATACAGGCCAGGATGTCATTGGCCTTCTTGGCCAGCTGGACACTCTGCTGGTTCATGTTTAGCCACTGTTGTCCAACATTCCCATGGTGTTTCCCACCAGGCAGTTTTCCAGCTATTCTCCCCCAGCCTGTACCACTGCCTGGGGTTGTTGTCACCAAAGGGCAGGGCCCAGCACTTGGCCTTGTTAAACTTCACGCAGTTGGCTTCCACCTATCAATCCAGCCTGTCCAGATCTCTTTGGAGAGCCTTCCTGCCCTCCAGCAGAACAATGCTCCAGACCAACTGGATGTCATCAGCAAACTGACTGAGGGTGCACTTGATTCCTTCAATGGGATTGTTAATAAAGGTAAAGATTTGTTCCATAGTTCTCTGTGAGATGAGCGTCCACAAATTTCTTCACAGTGAAACATGAATTTGTGATGAATGGCAGGTTCAACAACACTGCCAACAGAGCCAATCTTGTTATGTCCTGCAGATCTGCTATGAGAATAACACCTTTTCTGCCTGGCTCACTAGCTTTGTTTCTGACATGGCTGTGAATACCTACAGACATGCACACATGCCAAATGACACAGGCAGGGAAATGGAGCAGAATAGTACCAAATCAGAATCTGGGGATTTTTTTTTTTTTTTT
>VWZP01006436.1:1569441-1590125 GCA_013396995.1 Dicaeum eximium | reverse complement strand
TTTTTTGGGTTTTTTTTTTCTTTGCCACATTTTGTATATCCACACTGAAAGTTCTGAATTTTCATTTTAATTATTTTTATCTCTGCAGATTTGCACTCACGCATTGTGGGGTGGCATTATCCATGATTGAAAATGACAGTGACAAGCTGTACAGTCCTGGGGGGTGATGAGTTGGAGTTATTTTCATGGTATTATGTGAAATCACTACAATAAAACAGTCCATACAATGCACTCTAATCACCTCCTTACCACACTATTAAATCCTATAACTGAATTTTCCTTGCATTTCTGCTGAGAACTAATGCAGCATGAAGATTGAATTATCTCATGTCCATTTAAAGATAACTCTTTAGGTCAGTAAAATGGGCTAAGCCACAATGAAATAGCTGCACCATAATTTAGCTTGGAAAGGACAAACAGAATGTTTGTATTTTGGGCATATGCCCACAGCAAGGAGCCTATTTCTTTCTTCACCTTAAAACACAAACACCCAGAGGATGGCTGGGCACGAGAACAGGCTCCCCAGGGAAGGGTTTACAGTACAAGGCTGAAAGAGTTCAAGAAGTGTTTGGATAATGCTTTCAGGATCATGGAGTGACTCCTGGGGAGGGTCAGGCATTGGACTTTGTTGATGGTCTCTGTGGGACTCTTTCCTGTCAGGATATTCTATGGCTCTGCACACACAGAGGGACGTGCACTCACACACACACAGTGTGCACACAGAGCCACAGCGCGGCACAGAGCCACAAATGCATGGAGCTGTGATCTCCATC
Source organism: Dicaeum eximium (assembly GCA_013396995.1). Lineage (NCBI taxonomy): Eukaryota > Metazoa > Chordata > Aves > Passeriformes > Dicaeidae > Dicaeum > Dicaeum eximium. The sequence goes on along the minus strand of VWZP01006436.1, from coordinate 1,589,352 downwards.
CGTGCATGGATGCACGGATACCCCTGTGCACACACGCCCAGCCACGCCACAGAGGTGTTTCCTGCACCCAGCCATGCACACACAGCCGACTGCAGGCACAGCAAAGCATGAAATTTAAAAAAAGGGTAGCAGGGACTCTTAAATTTAAAATTCATTGCTTGCTCTTTTAAATCTAGTAGGAATTCATTTTATGCATTGGACATAACTATTCCTACTTTTATTTTTTTTCAAACTGAGGTCGAGCCAGATGGAGGGAAATTGCAAGTGTCCTAAGCTCACACTGAAGATATGGAGATGGATGAAATGATGAAATATTAAACTCATTAATTTCAACAAGGATTTAATATGTGACATCGTTAGGTTTAAAATTTCCCTATAGGAAATTACGAGAATAGAATAGCTGAAGACTGAGTCCTATGCCTACATATTCTCCATTCATCTCTTCCCATTCTATTTCCTAAAAGAATAACCACACTGACACAGCCTCTACAACAGGAGCTGGGAGAACAGAAATGTACTAAAAATACTGCTCCTGCCACGCAGCATTTCTGCCACCAATCCTATTTCCGAGCAGTGGCAGCTTCCAGCCATTCTTTGTTTAATAGCTGATGATTTGGAGTCAAATGGGAGTCTTTGAAATATTTTACAATTAATCTTTCTACTGATGGACAGATTCTTCATGATAAATCTTTTTCATCATGTTGCCAATGCTTATGTGGAATATATAATCATTAATGAGTAATTCCCGTATCTATCTACATGCAATATAATTGATTGAATAATTTATAGCAAATCATTTAAAATTTGTGCCCACTTTCTACTCACATATTATCCACAAATACATTTTAAGTCTCTGAGATTAATTCCTCATTCAGTGTAACTTACTATAATTACAGAAACCCGATATAAAGTATATTAAATCAGTAGAAAGTATTTAATTGAATTCTATGAACTCTAGATTAGACCTACAATTATTAGTCTGTAGATAAATCAGAAGTTCAATAAAAGTACCTGCAGTCATAATTTTCTAATTCTTTTGACTGGAAATCTTTCACGGCTTTGTTTGGATATGCACCTAGGGAAATGGATATGTACCTAGAGAAACAGATATATTGCAGACATCCAACCTCACATTTAACTTTACATGACTCAAGTGCTTTTAAAGATGCCATCAGGCCATTTTTAATCTATTAAGGCATCTAAATATCTCTCTTACATAATTCTTCAAATAACTCTAAATCCTATCACACTATACACGTTTCACTAGCTCTCAGCTTCTCTTTCCTGAGGCACTGGAATAAGTTTTGTTCCCAAACTAAGGTATTAAAAGGCCTGCAATAAGAGACCAAGCAATTCAAGACAAGTAAACAGAAATTACTCATTAAAAGTCTCATATGCTATGATTTTAGCTGATTCCAATCCAATCCAAAGACAGGGCAAAAAGACTAATGGAACAGGCAATTCATGACTGACAACTATTCTATCCCAATACTGAAAGTCAAAGCATTTATCTTGCCAATATAAATTGCCTTTTTTCCAAACCAAAAAATGCTACCAAGAAAAGAAAAAAAAAAAACAACCAAAATTCAAAGCTGCTTTCCCCCCTTGTATAATAGATTTGGTTTCTATTTCTTTGAATTAATAATTCTGCTTTCTCTTTTATTTTGCCTTAAGCAGTCATCTGGCTTCAAAGAACTGCTGTGTTTGCTTTAACTCCTCTGCAGTAGAAAATGCCCTATTACTGTAATGAGCTAATGGTTTAAAACAAGGCACTTCTAAGCTTAATGGTGGCTCATTAAGTATTCATTCATTAGATGATGCTGTTTGTGATAAATACACCATTAAGTCACTATAATGCACACTGTCAACTACCAGCGTGAAGGGAAAGGCATGCAGGCCAGTAGGATCTGTGTTGCACTGTCTTGAGCTCTTCTGCCTTAAAATACTGCTGTCACACAATTTCCTGTCTTGAAAGCAATGATTTGTAATTTCTGTAGGCTGATATTGTTTGATTTCCAGCTCAGGTATTTGGTGTGCACTCGGCTTCTGCAAAGAGGTTGTCCTAATTATCCTGAGTGGGGTTTATTGACTCGTTTCCTTACATAAAGCCAGGTCCTCAAATGAGAGGGGAAGAGGTCTGTAGAAAAAGGGATCAGAAATTACACTCAAAGGAAATCATGGGATCAGTGGAAACTGGAATGATTTGGGCTACCTCCTTTGTGCATTCCAGACTCTGGTTTTGGTAGCCTGTATCAAGATCTCTCCAGATAAAACCATGTGTGGTGTTTGTGTGGTCCCATCATAGAGCATTGCTACTGCCTGTAACAAGTTATAGACTTTTTACTGAGTTTGCCAGGCCTCAATTGTGAGGCTGACCAGACTGGCTGTGCCTGAACCTGGCCAGCCTGCAACTCCATTAGTTTAGCTGTGACAGCAATTTGTTTAATTTAGGGGTGTCTGTGGCTAATTTCCTTTGGTTTTGTTATCTTTGTAAAGTATGACAATAGTTTTATACAGATAGCAGGAAGAAGTTATCAATGTTGTTTAGAGAAATACAGGCTTGCTGGGAAAGACGACAACTTGTGAAGTAGAGATTAGGGAGGTACAGAGGGGTGCAAACGCGGGATAATAAGAGATGGGGCACAGTCTGACACTGGCTTTATAACCCCATAGTTATAAAAAACCACACAAAAGATCAGTTAAAAAAATGTAGTCCTGGGGTTGGTCAAAGATAGGCTTTAGGGATAAAAAATAGAGGAATACTCTCAAGTGCATGTAAAAAGCACCATCTACAGTAAATTCAGATGTGATGAGGAATTACAGACTAGTGCAAAAATAACCGGGTATAAAAGTATGTTAATAAAATAATAATAATCTAAAATGGATTGTAGAGTGAAAAAGCACAAACACAAAATATTTCCTCCTGGTGAAAACATACAGGTGCTGACAACTCCCTCACCCCACTCCCAAATGGAATCACTGAGCTTAGGGCTTGGAGGAACAAAGGAAACAACACCAGGAAAAAGGGTGTCTACAGCAATTAGAAATTACTGTATTTTCTTATTGTTTTATTATTGTTGTTTTGTTGCTGTTGCAATATTTTCTGTATTTTCTTGCATATGTATAGTGTTTACATCAGAACTAACAATGCTAAATTGCATAATAGACTGTTAAGACTTCAGTTATACTAGTAATAAATTCTTGGCTCTTAGTCTCTTAATAGGTATTTGATCATGACCAGGGCATTGCCACTAGGGATGTCAGTGCCTGAGCTGTCTTTTTCTACAGCACATCTCCCAGTGTCTAAAAGCCTGTTGGGAAATACTGATTCCATGCAAACAGTTATTCATATTTTGTGGATTGGTGTCCTTAGAGCCAATGGTGAGTGGGAAAGCCAGTGGGACTTTCTCTGCTACAGACAGAGGCTAAGTCAGTATTTCTTTATTGCCCAGTGTACCAGCAAGGTGTGCACTGCTTTTAAAAACCAAATCAGTCTAGATGTAACTCTTCACTGGGGCATCCCTCAATGCTGAAGTCATGCATTATCAAAAACAACCATATGACTGAGAAAAAGATCGACCTCTTCTTAGTATGAGTTATATAGAGTCTGTTCTGCACTGAGAAGGGTTTATTTATTCTGAGCTGTGGTGTGTTTCTGACGTTGCGTCAGCTTAAAGCTGGATCTCATTCTTTATGACAAACTCCCTGATCATCTGTCATGCACTCAGGCTAGCTCATACACTGGCTTAAGCTTGGAGTTAGACAGTTGTCTCCTAAAGAGTACAGACATATCTGAACCCAGCACACTCCTGTCCTGTCAGTATGGATACAATTACCTGGAGCTGACTGAAAGGGAGAAGTGGAACCCTTGCTTGGACACTGGAGAGATGTAAGATGGGTTCTTTTATATGACATTAAGGTTCTTTTATATGACGTGAAGGTTTAACAATAAATTCTCTTGCCCTGCCTCACCTCTGCCCTGTTCTGATCCTGCAGTGCACCTGGTCCATCCTTGCAGCTCATTCCACCCCTCACACAGGCACCTGTCTGAGGGTTAATGCAGGGCTGTGCTCCCTGTTGGCAGGACCTTTGTAGACAGGGCCACGGGGCTGGTATGCACTGCACATGCACTTCTCTGGCTCAGGCAGAGGGGGGTAATGCTCCTGGGATCAAAGGGCTGGGAGTTTTATCTCTTCTGTCTCTGTGCAGCTCCTGATGGTTTAAACTGAACGTATGTGGCAATTCCAAAGGAATTACAGTGGTTTAATTTGCATAACATCTATTCCTTTGGATCTGAAGCACAGAGTTTCAAAGACATGTGTGAAGGATAAAATTGCTGAGTAACAGGGATGAATTTGTTCTAATGCTGCTTGAAATTCTTTGAAGTTCAGACAAGTAAAAATCAGACAAGCAAAGCAAGATGCAATGGAATTAGTCAAAATAGACCTTGAATACTTTCTTCTAGTTGATTTCTTAGAAATTCTTTTTAACTTGCGTTCTTGGGTTTCAGCTAAATGGCTGCTGTTAGGAAATACATGAAATATTTCCATGATGGCCTGAACAAGTACCTCAGTATTATTGTGGTAAGCAAACAGATTTCACAAGCAAATGGTTTTTCTTCTTTTCTTTGCTCATCCTTTTAGCCCAGTGAAACATACAGCAGGCTCTGGTACTAACACAGAAAGGATAGAGGAATAGAGTAGGAAATTACCTGTTTTGTCTTTTCTAGGTTCTCTGTCACTGTAGCCAAAAAAACATTTTCCTAGGGACAAGTTAATTATTACCTCAGACCAATTTTGCTTCCCTCCTGGTGTGTTCTAGACTATCTAACTGCATCTCCTTCTGCTCCTGCCTCTTTTCCATCAGCCAGATGTAAATGTAATTGATCCAAACTGCAGAAGCAAATTAATGAATTACGTAATTGTGGTTGTCTCTCCCTAAATCATCCTGAGTAAAGTCCAATGTGTACACTTTTTCCAAGGTTAGATTCTTCAATGGTCTGGTGTAACATTTCATCCAAGTTGAGGATCTCTGTTAATGACCATAGCAAAAAGCTCACCTCATAAGATTGAATTAAGTAACTGAAACTCTTCTCCTCCCCCCTGATTTCTCTTCTTCTTGTGTTCATGATTTTACTTATATTTCTTTTTTCTTATTGTTAGTTTTGGAAATCATTAGAAAGAGATTGAAACCAAAAATTAATCACACACCTCAATTATATAAGTCTGCTGCTGCATAAACTTTTGTTTCAACCTATATATTTTGTGGGCATAAAGTCATAAGCCAGGCTTTTCTATTTATTTCTCTGCCTTCCCTCTCAGTACATGGATTATAGCATGCATCGATCCTTCTATTTATATATAATAATATGATATATGGAGCTTTATGATAAAGGACTCAAGTGAAATATCTAAACCTCTGTCAATTAAGACTAATGTTGAATCCAAAACAGTATCTCAAAAGCAAGTCGTTTGCTAAAAGTGAAGAGAGAGAAACTGTCCTCTATGAAACAGTCTCAAGTAAAATCAAATCCAGTATAATCCTCTTACTAAGAAATATTTGACAGTTCAGTCATGTTTCTTCAGAAAGAAGGAGCTTACTTATTTTAAGCTCCCTGAGAGACAATTTGCATAATGATGATCTTCTCATAGAACTAGATTGATTTACCCTTTCTAAACAAGTATCTCCATAAACAGTGTTTGAAACAGGTGTTTACATGCTTGTTTCCAGAGTCTATCAAGGCTTACAGCAGAATGAGCTCCTCCCCTGCATATATTTCTGCCCCAACTCAAATGCTCTTAGTCTCAAGACACAGCTGTACTCTTTGATATGTTTTTGCCCAGTCGTCAGTCCCATATAACCTACTGCTGCAGGTCTCTAGAGAGAAAGACAAGGCTGCAAGATTTTGACTACCCAGAAAGAAATTGTGAACTTTCCTTAGAAAAGAATCACAGGAGTCTTGCTCTGCTTCTGAACAAATATTCATTCATTCAATATAATGATGTCTCTAGTTTTTAAATGTTGTTTAAATGGCTCTTCATCCATAAACAAAACAAGATTAAAAAGAAGAGATGGTGATAGGAAAATTAAGAGAAAAGATTAAAGGTTTGACGACATAGTCAATAGCAATTAGATATGGAAAGATCAATTATATCTAATTACCCATCTTCTTTCCTGTACTCACTGGTTATATGCCACAGTTCTCTATTCTGTGACTATGTTGACTTGTTAACTACAGTTAGTTTTAGAGCCACTAACATGAAGGTTTCTCAGCAAGGCTTCCCGGTCTCTGTAGCTATGTGCATTTGAGCACACTAGAGGTTGACTTTAGCCTTGCATAAATGTGTCAAAAAGGGATGGTAAAAGCTCTGTGGTTTCTACATCTCACGTCTTCAGGCACATGCGAGTTTTTTGCTTCCTATGCACTGGCCCTCAAATCAGAATATATTCCTTGTCAGATGGAAAAGGGAAGGAGGAAGAGCAGAACTGCTTCAAACCTTTTTCCTATAAAAGGTATTACAGCATTTATAAGAATCAGACCATGGTCATCTTACTTAGTCTGACTGGTACTATTTTTTTAATGCTGAGACTAGCTTCAACTCATGTGAGGTCTTTTAGCCTTCTGAAAAATTCAACAACAGCCCTTAAAGTTGCTGAAATCTAAGCAGCTCCCACTCTGGCTTTCCTTCAGGTCATGTATCAATGCCAAATGAATTAACTTGCGAGGATGCTCAAATCTTGTATTTGTAGTTGCAACGGTAGGCTCCATCTCCACCTGATAAAAGGGTAGACTGTGCAGCTGCACATTTGTTCCCATGTCAGATACACAGACTTATGTGGGCTGTAACAGGCAATAGCCATGGTAAATCTGTGTCTAGAATCAGATGTCTTTGGCAAGACCCCTAACAATAGATCCCACTGAACAAGGCGGCTCTGTCGCTTCTACTAGAGTCTTCATGCGCATCAATGACCATTTCTGGGATTTAGTGTTTGCTATCATGGGCACTTGGGACAGATAAACAATCAAGGTGGTTTTTATATTGCTCCAGAGCATGAAGTAAAATTGGTGAAACTGTCAATGTGCATGATTCCAATTAGGTGCCTTGTTGAGGAATTACAGCAATTTTTGCTGGCTCTGAATTGAGACCATTCTGTGTTGACCTCCTTGTCTCTGTGCTACTTAACTATGCCATTTAGGGTGACTATTGTTCTTCGCTGCTCTTCCCTATCCTCAAGGGAGGTGTTACCTTGGTGATTTAAAAAAAAAAAGAGCTTTTTTCAGCTGCTTCCATTCGTTAACGTTTAGACACAACCATTTAGCAACAGTACATCTGAGTGTGCATGTGCCTGTGCACATCTGTTCCAGCTGCCTGCATTGGCACAGTGCTTGGCACAAAAAGGCCTTTGCACTCCATGTTCTACAGTTGCTTTAGTGACACACACACAAAGGAATAATTTCAGAAATTAAACTTTGGGAATGAAAAATATTTTGTCTGTGTAGAAAATGATACTTTCTCGCACTAACACATTTCAGTGACACTTATTATAGATGGCTGTGCTGCTTTTGGCTGGGGCAGAGTTAATTTTCTCCCAGTAGCCAAGATGGGACTGTGTTTTGGATTTGTGCTGAAAATGGTGTTGATGATACAGAAAAGGTTTTGTCATTGCTGAGTGGCTTTTGCAGAATGTCAAGGCCCTCTCATGCTGCCACACTGGGAGGGGGCTGAGGGAACATGGGAAGTTGGGAGGAGACACAACTGGGACAGATGACCCCAGCTGACTAAAGGATATTGCATACCTTGGGATACCATGCACCATCTTTATCTGAACTCATGAGTTTTCTCTTTCTCACTCTCTCATGTGGGGCTGAGTTGGCATTAAACTCCAAGCCTGCTGGGGAAGTACTAGGACTCTATAGGGATGAAGTGGACAGTGGTATCCATGTAATTGATGACCTCCACTGAGAACTCTCAAACTGTCTAAGGAAATATCTTCTGTCAGGGTACTATCTTCCCTTGGCAGTTCAAAACCACTCGAAAGACAGAACTTTTTATTTTTTTGAGGGAAAAATTGATCGTTATGAATAAGATCTACTCTGGTTATGTCGTACATTCTGTCAGCTTATATTTAACTGCATGACATCCATGTTAGCAGCAAAGTGAGTCTGACAAAATCATTCTACTTGATATGGAAAGAATGATCTGGTTCTGCACATAAACTACCAGTCTGCTTTAGAATTGTTATTTGAAAAATAAATATTGCAAAGAAAATTGATTTCTTATTTCTTCTCCTACAAGAGTACAAGGACATAATCTCTATAGTACTTCATACACTTGATTTGATTTTTTAAAAGCTCTCTCTAGTGTATACCTCTTACCTAGCAAAGGAGTTTAGTGCTTTTGATTGCAATATATTGTCTGCTTTAAAAAATCCAAAAATAAAAATAAATACCCACTGCATAACAGAAGATGAGATTATAATATTTTCTCATTAAAAAAAACTGCATGAAAATACACTAGCAATTTCCAACTGGGAAAAACATTAAAAAATAGTCAGTAATTTAGATTCCTTCTCTTAGACAACTTTAAATATGGATCTAAAAAAAGACATAATTGTTTTAAAAAGTGCCATATAGTGAGGAAAATTAGTAAGAGATGTTGAGTTATAAGATAATTTTCAGAGCAGAACTGTCATCGATACATGATATTGGGCTAATACAATCTGATCAGTGTTATTAAAAAGGTTTGAAAGTTTTCGCTTAGATTTGTATTGTCATGCATGAAGAGACTATTTAAAGACTTGGCTGATTTGGAAAGCTTGCCTGTCTGTATCTTATTCCAGAGTTCCTATTCGAAGACTTCAAAAAGATGAGGTTTTTCCTATCACACTGTCATATTTATTCATTTCTGCTCTGCTCTCAATTCACTCCCTCTCTGGCTGTTAGCAGAAAGCATGATGGCCCTCCCCAACAAGACTTTTATTGAGATTATGATTTCTATAATTAGCAAGGGATCAACCCTAAAACAGGACATAAAAGAGTTAAAAGCGGTTGACTTGTATATGCTGTTTACTCTTTAGAAATAGACTAGGCTTAGATTCATCACACAAATTTTAAATACCTAAGCAAGCCATAAGATTAAGATATCACAGGCATTGGTAATTGGTACAAATATCATAGGCATTGTAGGCATCACTGGAAACAATGACAAGACTCTGGTACCTTCAGAGGGTGGATCATTCCTCCTAAGAACTGAGGTTTTTTCTGAGCACACATATGGAATTTGATTTCTCTAATATCCAAATATCTTGTTCAAATTACTCTACAGTCAACACAGAGCAACTGCTCTCACAGACTCATCATCTCCATCAGCCACATAAATGAAATGTGATAAATCCAGACCTTGATGTTTCAGAAGACATATCTGTAAAGACTGCCTAAAAAGAGAGATGTTTAATGGTAAACTCTAGAAATAGGCATGTGAAGGCATCTGCATATCCCTAACTTTCAAACCATGGCTGAAGAAATTCCCTATAAGACTGTACTGGAAAATCTGAGTAGCATTCCAGATCCAGGACAAGAAGTCATGGACTTCATCTGGGTGTTACAAAGATAATTTTCTCCTTTGTTTCTTAAGATGTTTCAGAATCCAAGTGATTGTTGATACTGAAGAACTCAGGAAGTAGTCAGAAGACAGGTATTTTTCTGTATTTTTACAGAGAAGGTGTGATGACATAGTATACAATATTTAACACACAACAGCTAAGTGAAAATAATGCATACACTACGTTCCTGAGTATTTTTCATTCTTGTTAATGAAATTTTTTATTTAAACTTTGAAAATTAAATTCTAATCAAAGTTTTAATGATGACAATGACTGAGCTCACATATGAAAATAGATACACATACGTTGCTGAATGGTAGAAGCCCTTTCAAATCTAAGGTCAAGCAAACAATGTAGTTCTGGGTTTATAGGAAATACAACTGAAGCAGAAATAAAAAACAAAAACAAAACCAACCGACCAACCAAAAAAAAACCCAAAACAAAACAAAATCTGCATCAACAAATTATAAATTACCTCGAGGAGATAATTAAAACCTTATAGTTGGCGGAACAAGAGATACAGAACCAGAGGAAGAAATTTTAGAAGCTGTTGGAACATTTAGAAGACGATATTAAGGTAGTGGTCTAGACAAGTGTCTGGGAAAGCATTGAGCAGAGCCAAAGAAGAGATGCGTGCTTATGGCTCCTGCAAGGTGGTTAGGATGGAATGGGTAATATCATATGGGAAAACAGCGGTGAAATCTATTGGGATGCTCAAAGGGAACAGGAGAGTTCAGGAGAGAACAGGAAATCTGACACCGTACGCAAGAAAGGGCAGCCAGGATGCAAAGGTTATTAGAGGTGTATCATGTCAGAGGAAGGCAAAATGATGAGGGAGAGCTATCACACAGTGGAGTTGTTTACCTACAGCTTAATTAGCACAAGGACCTCAACAAACCTGAAGGAAACACTTCACCTCTGGGCTTGTTCTCACACCAAGGTTATCACACTGTGATGTGCTACATAAAATTAGCTGTAAAGCATAAGCTTGCCTGAGGTCCTATCCTGCTCTCTCCAGCAGAGTTTCTGTCCCTCCTGTCACAAGCTAATCCTCCTTTCCCTGAGCTTTTCCTCCATTTTCTTACCCAGCCTTTCATAATCCCAGGGTTGTGCAGGTGCCATACATAATCTGTGTTATCAGGAAACAGCACTGCAGGGTTCCATTTAAGTGGCACAAGCTGTCGTCTTCCATTGCTGCAGCTTTATAACTATAAAAAGACAATTATAGATATTGTGAGACTGCTAATGACTGCACCTTGGAATGCTGAAAAAATTAATAGTGACTTCAGTCATCTTGAGTTATGATAGCTTGAAGGTGAAATTTTGAAGATCAGTGCTTAAGATGTATCCATGCTTCCCAAATGAATGTTTGGGGTTTTTTTTTTAATGAGGAATGTCATCAAATTGTTGTTGTCCAAATTTTATAGATGTGTGCTCTTGCTTTGGGGTGCAGCTCAGATGGAAAATTACTGTATTCTCTTTTGGTATTGTGGCTGATTGATCAGGCAGCTACAGCTAAGGACAAAACTGGAAATATACACCCATTAGTTGCATTAGCTGTCACAACTGTTGTTGCTATTTTTCTTGTAACTACAAACTATTCAGAAAGATCATAGTTACTCATAAAATCACTGGCATAACCAGAAAATAGTTAGTCTTCACATTCACAATATTGATAGATTTATTGTGTGCAGTCTTCAGATCAGCTTCACGCATGTTGAATCATCACCTCAAGATTATGGTCATAATGTGAAGTAGAAATTTCATATTAGCTTCTCACTGTGTCTTCATACATATTTATATAACTATTAAATTAAGTTTGCCAAAGAAATAGTGAGACCTCAGTCACCCTTACAGTAATTGATCTTATACATTACACATTGTGCCATGTCTTCAAAAAGAAACTGAATCCTGATTAAATTAATAAATAAAAAATAACATCAATCAACTGATCATGAAAGCCCCACTTCAGGTTAATGTGTGCTCAGAGAATTGAATCCTTCTTTCTTCAAATGTCATTGGAATTTGCACATACTAATTATCAAAAAGGACTTGCCGCAGTAACAGTATAAAATATCTAGTTCTGTCTTTAGGCAGTGGTCTAACATGAACATACTGATGCTGATTTCAGAAAGGATCTAAACATTGTTTTGGAATCCACTTTAGGTCTTTGTGCTGCTGGAGACACTTAGAAGAGAAGGGCCTCACACTGGACTTCAGGACAGGGTGAAGGAAATCAGTTTCCATCCCAAAAAGCTCAAACAAAAGGTGTAAATGAATTACCATTATCACTTGGATTTTTGACAGTATAAATGAAAATCCTAGTGGAAGTTTTGTTCCTTATGCAAGGCAATCCTACATTCCCTTGGTACTCCCATACTCTAAAACTAAGGATTTTTATTTTCCTTTCATGAGCTATAACAATCATCTATTTCCCTCAGTAAAGGACGTGCAAGATGTTGAATAGGTACATGGGCATACATAAGACTTTTTTTCATCACAATTTTCTCCAGTGTAAATCATAATAAAATGGATGACGGGAATCCTTATGTTAATATTGCCCTGTTTGATATGGGCAAGGTTGGAATTTGTATGGTTTATCTATTTCATGAATGCTGTGCTTGTCAATTAAAAGTGCCTGTAGGCAGCTTTAGCCTGTGCACATGACAGAAAAACAGATTTGTTTGCATTGTAGCCCGGAATTGATGCATTTTGCTTGACTTTTATTAACTATCTCCTCTTTTGTTCATCTCTCAGGAGCTTACTAAGCAAAAGTTTCCTGTGTCTATTGCATCTCAAAATTTAAAGAATATTTATTTCTGCTGGATTATACACTGTAATCATGCATGTTCAGACCAGCCTTTGAATGAATTGATTCATTTTTGGCCTTCTGGAACCTCAGTCCTGAGGCTGTGTTCATGCATAATCAAGCTTTTTCAATCTGGGGAAACAGTGATTTTATAGTCTATAGATATATAATCACTGTATATGGAACAAAAATTATCAACACATCAGCAGGGACCAGCAGATTTCTCTAGAATTCAGACTACAAATCTAATTTTGATTAATTTTCTAGAAGACCAATGTCTCCCTGTTGGCTACAGAGGGAACATAGAAAGACCAGTTTTCTATTTTTGGCATCTAATTTATATACCTAAAACAAGGTGATGTGATTACCCTCTGAAACCTGAATTCATCTACCATAAATTAGCCATCTGGATGTTTTAAATGATTAAGTACCAATCCATGATTCATACTGCCTATCCTCAGCCCTCAGTCAACACCAGCATCTGCTATTCACCTAGATTCAGACAAGTGGAAGTTTGTATCATAGATGCTTAAGCTCCCTGTTTTGTTCATCTGCAGAACCTTTCCACCTCTGCCCAAATTAGACACCCAGCCTTTATTCAAGTCCAGTTCTGATTAATCCCCTTAAGGGCAGCTGTCAAAACCCTAAAACTCCCTAAATGTGAGATAGCTCTTAATTCTTGATGAGCCTCAGACCTACATAAATGCCCAGTAAGGGAGGGTCTCAGACAGACACACTCACCGTGTTGTACTCAGCCCTGACCTCCTCCTACCATCTCGACCTTGGAGTTAATAGGCCATGAAATCAGGGAGGCAGAAGAGGTAGTGAGTCAATAGAGGGATATTTATTTTTTTCCCCAAGGAATAAACCTTCTCTGGCCAACTGTCCGTGTAGTAGATTAGGTGACCTTTGTATTTTGATTAACTCCTTCCTTTTTTTTTAATGTGATGAGACACTGGCATAAGTTGCTCAGAGAAGCTCTGTGCTGCCCATGGCAGAGGGACTGAAACTAGATGATCTTTAAGGTCCCTTCCAACCCAAGCCATTCTATGATTTCCTAATCCTTTTATGGGCCTTGAGATTAATGCGTTTTGACACCTGTAATGTCAAGTACTCCTTTAAAGTACTTGACATTTAATGTTCCAGTACTCCTTTAAAGTACTTTGATACTATTTGGTCATCTAGTGATAGAGTAAGGTGAGTAGTAAGTGGCTTGCCTTTTTTAATGCCAGTCTAAGACATGGAAGATTCTGGGTGAGAGGTGGGTCTTTGTTTCCAGTAGTCTTTGCTAAAGGAGGAGAGAGGAACATTTGCAGTCACAAAAAACTTTTTGCTGGCCTTCAGCTGCCATCTGCACAGGTCAGACAAAAAGCCAGATGCCTCATTCAGGATGGAAACCTTCTGATTCAAAGCATTGAAGTGACTGAAGAGGGGAATTGGCTGTTTGGCCTGGGGAAGTGGCAGCAAAACAAAAACCAGTCAGCTGCCCTTCAGGAGCTGATTTATTACCTTTTGGCCATCCGACTTAGGAGAAGTGAATCTAGCCATTCATTCATGTAAGTTTTCTCTGATTATTTCTGGACTGACCAATTCCTATAAAATTTAATCTGATAAATATTAGGAATGCATTACCATTATGTCACAAAGTCTCGTAGCAGTATGCATGACATCAGTTGGAGGGATACAATTAAATAATAACATTCAGGTGCATCGTAAAGCAGAACACACTCCACCACAATTTTGTGAAATTCATTGTTATGGAAATGTGAACAGAGATCTTCATATCTCATCTACAGAAAGAAAAAAGAAAATAAAAACTTTAATAGTATGTCACAAATAAAGATCCTGGAAGATATCTTTGTTTTTGTGCCTTATCTTTAGAGCATAGTTATGATAAGGGATTTCAGGTTTATGAGGTGACTGTGTTTTGAAGATGTTACATTATGTTTACCACACAGACAATAAGAGCATAGCTCTGTTACAGGGCAAAAAACCCCAGATACACAGTTTTAACACAGTACATTTACATTTACCACTATGCCAACAGAAAAGACAGTTCCTAAAACTAAATCAAATTGATTTTGATATAAGAAACTATTTTATTTCAGGAAGAGATGCAACTATACGGTATTCAGTCTGCATAATCTAGATGTAATGGGACAGATGTGGAGAATGAGGGCATGATTATAACAGCAAAACTATTCATGCTGAAGTTTATAATGTAACCTGAATAAACTTCCCATAAAAAAAATTACTTGGTAGCAAAATACTGCACAGATCTTTCTGAATACTTGAGACCCATTGTCTGGATATTGCCACTTTAAAAGATGGTAATGTTTAGGTAAAATGCTACCTAAAACATTGCTTGCACTCCCATTCTCTTTTATGGGCATCAGCTTGTTTACTGGATTTTTTCCCCGTGAGATAAAAAGTACCACCCTTTTTGCACGATAGGTACAATCTTTGGGAGGAATGACAGTTGCATCTTTCCTTCAGAGCCATCAGATTAAATCTGTTCATTTATGCAATCTGAGTTAGCATTACTTTCTTTTTCTATAAAAATCTGATTTTTTAAAAAAAATCGTGTTGTTTTTTTTTTCTCAAGGTTTATTCCCCCCTCTGTGACCGGACAGAAGTTACTCTTTCTACACAACTTCTTTAAGAAACATGGCTCCCACTAGTTAAAATCACATCCTAAGGAGAAGATCAGCAGACTGCTGTGCCTGATGGTGCACTCTCAATGAAAGAAAACCTGTCGAGTACTCGCTATCTGCAAGATATGTATCATTTTTTGAACTTAGTATCTAAGTTTTTCACTAACTGAGTTACATTTGATGACCTTCACTTTTTATTATTGCCTCATTTGTCTGTGAGGAAAGAAAAATATATTAAATTGTCCCATGGCATTAAGCCATCTTGATGGAATCAAATTAGTATCTGTGTTTGTCATCTTGATGGTTAAATACACGGAAAGATAAGGTTTTTTTTATTCAGAGAAAAGTTATATGCTTCATTTTCTTTGACCCATATATTGTTCATGATAGTGTCAACATAGTGAGGAAAAGGAAGTGTTTGAACTTTGAGGCATTGTATATAAGGCTAGAAAGCTCTAAAACAGTAGTTGGTGGTTTTTCAAAAATGTTTATATATATATATATATATATATATATAGAGAGAGAGAGAGAGAGAGAGAGAGACATGTAAAATAAAGGTTCTTTGAATTCATATTTCTTATTATTTGAATTCCATCAAATCATGAGCCATGGAAACTTAATGAAATGCCTTTTTTTGAGTACTGGAACTAAAACAGGAACAAAATAGGAAAGAAGTGCAAACAGTACTGAGTGGTCTAGTGAGCACTAATGCTTCCACGACTCAAGAGAAACTTGCTTTATGGTGGGAACAAAAAGAAGCACTTCCAAAGACAGTTAGACATTTATTAAGACTGAGGACTATGCAATTCATCCAAACTCAAACAGCTAGTGACAAAGGACTGAATGGAACCTTCAGAGTTAAACCCCTTTATTTTGCTTTGGATGCTAGGCAAATTCCTAGAGAATTATGCTGGAAATCTGGAGCTCAGAATCCAGAGTGAAAGCACAGCCGATTAGATAAGCAATATAAAAATGCTAGTATGACTGAATTATGTCTTGACCATGCTGTGAAACCAGGAACAGTGTTAATTTCCATTTTAAATAACATGCATAGCTCAGCTCTGTTTGTTTTGTTGGACAGCGAAACCCAGATTAAAAAAAAATTAGATAAAGAAGGGGAGCCTGTACTGTTGGCATGGCAAAGCACTTGGCTACAGCAAACCTCAAATTTCATCACAAACTTAGTGTCAACAAATCATCCAGATGATTAGATCCTAACTTGTACAAGACTGTCCAATAAACAGAGTGTTCTAAACACAATGCAGCTTCTCAAAGTTACACAATGCAGGTTCTTAACTACATGGCAGCCTGTGTGAAAGGCTTTTCAGTGAGTCAGAAATCTGGCAAGAGGCTTTGATTCCATTAGATGAAAACCAGAGGAGACATAGGAAACCTTGCAAAAAGCAGAGGAATAGATTTAAATATCGTCTCAAAATAGGATGCACAAAGCCTCAAAAAGTTTATAAAAGATGAAATGGTCTCTGTCTACTCATTATTTTTGTAGACACACAGAAGTATATTTTACTGTAGTTTGTTTCATTCCGACAGGTATCTAACAATTGAACTAAGGTTTAAGAGGTCAACATTTATATTTATCTCAAAGGGTTGTGAAACAATGGCTCTCTTTTGCAGCTGCCAAGCTCTGGAAGTTAGTTTTTGCAGACCCATTAAGCATTGAAGTGTGTACCCAGTTTGTTCCAGTTTCTGCCAAAGATTAATCAGAGATCCCAGGTGCTTATGGCACAGAAATGAAACCATGTGACAACCCAGAACAGATGAGATCACCAGAGCAGTAGGCAGGGAGCAAGCACTAGGTTTTCATTTGCTATGTCTGGATGGCACAGGGGATTGCATCAAGTTGCAAAACAATTTTTTATTTTTTTGAGGCTACAGGTTTTGGCTGGTCCTGTCTGCATAGAAAAACTGAATTCTGCAGAGTATTTAATGCTGAATGTTGCTATGCATCCCCAAATCATCAGGCAGTAGGAAACAACAGTAGGAACAGTTAGTACAATGCAGCTCTCATATTATTAAAAAACTAGAAATTAATGTCACACCTACATATGGATATGCATAATTTTTCCAGTGTATTGTTTGCACACCCAAACAGGAAACATATCTACCTGGACCAGGAGAAGACATGGTGCTATTGAAATCTGCTCAAACTGAGCAGGGAGTCCTTTCTTTGTATACTAGATTGTTCATACCAAGATCAAGTCTTGAAAAAGTGTGGAGAAAATTATGTTCCTTTTTCAAGTATTTAGTGCTCTGGAGCTAAGAGAAAGATTCTGTCTTCC
The DNA here is from genome assembly GCA_013396995.1 of Dicaeum eximium. NCBI lineage: Eukaryota > Metazoa > Chordata > Aves > Passeriformes > Dicaeidae > Dicaeum > Dicaeum eximium. The sequence continues at coordinate 1,571,989 of VWZP01006436.1, read as the reverse complement.
AAGATGATCAGTCTGGCAGGTCTCACTGACACCTTATAAAGAATTAAGCTTGAAACAACTAAGTAATGTCTAGACATGAGAAATTGTACATCGACATCTTTTAAAGTGTCCTGAGGGTATGGAACAAGAATTAGGAGTTTTATGCCCCTTGAGGTTTTTTTTTTTTTGCCTTTATTGGGAAGTAAGATCACAGAGCCGAGAGACACAAAACAAATGTTCTCCTACATATGAGTGGAAATCAAATAGAAATCCTCCAAAAAATACTATTACCTTGCTTGGAATTCAATGTGCATTTCCTGACCTAAATTTAGTCATACACATAAAACTGCAGCTTTTTCCCAGTGCAAAGGTCAGAATGCAGGCAGAAAATTTTCGAAACAGGCAATTTCCACTGAAGCATTGTGAGAGTCTTTCTTTAATATTCCTCGGGTATCATGGACCAAAAATAAGTAATTCACACAATGTATTTTTAACAAAATATCTCCCTTCTCCTTATTTTTTTTTCTTTTTTGGGAGAGGGGCAGGCAAGGAATTTAATACAGCAATCAGAAGTAGTTAAAGCCTTCTAATAACAACTGAAGCACACAACTAACACTGCTAATTAAGCCAGCAGCATCATGGGCAGGTTCCTGTTGATACTATGTTTACATGTTGGTTTTGGGCTCAGGGCCACGTTTACACTCTCCATTACTGATATAAGCAAAAAGAGCATTGTGAAAAAGTATGGCATAACAGAAGTCAGAAGGCCTCTGTGTTAATTAAAGTTCTGTGTAATTAGAGATCCATGAAGATGAGGCTACAGAGCTGACACTATTCTGTCCTTCCCTTCATTGTCTGGTGGTGAGCTCACCTGGGGTACCTCTAATCTGAAGAGCAGCTGCATCTTTGCTGGTTTTCCATTTACAATTTTGTTTTCTTCATCATTAAAACCTTTCTTCCCAAGGAAAGCCACACTTCAGGAAAGCATTTTGGTGTGAAAATTCAGCACAATTAACAGGGAAATATAATACCACACTAATTTTGACAGCAAACTTTACTAGTTAAATGGCCAGACTTCTCTCTCTTTTTTTTTTCCCTTTGCTTAGCTTTTTTCATCTGCTATTGTACTGAGAATACTTGGACCACTAATATGAAAAGGGTTGAAACCCACTGAGCCAGAGATTTATTGCTCACACAGTCTGCAGGAGAACAAGGCTCTAACCTAAGTCGCTGGGCTCTTCAACTTTAAAGGATTCAGAGTGCACTCAGATCCTTCCCAGAAAGGTGTGTGGGCCCAGCTGGAAATATGGCACATCCCTCACCCTTTTAAACCAGGCACATGCAATAGAGTTATTGTGCTAAAGAGGGGAGAGAAAAGCCAGAGAGAGAGAGATGGAGGGCAGCTACCAGGGGTTTCACCAGCAGGAACATCTCTGCTGCAGAAAAAGGCTCTTTAGGGCACAAATTCCCCTGGAGAGTCTGGCTACCTTTCTGTTCTCTGTGCTCCCAGTTCACATAGATATCTCTGACAGGGAAGCACACATGCTGTCACAGGACTGGCTGTGACATTCAAAATGTATGAACAAAGCAAAACCAGTAAAAAAAAGCAAGACTTTTATAAGACCAACTAATACAATTGGAAAAACAATGAAATAGAAAGGCTTTGAGTCACACTGAACCTTGAAGAAGAATTTCTTGCCTATAAGTTGTCTGCTTTCTTCCCAGCAATTTTTCAAATCAACATCAATTAATTTAACATGAAGGATTACCTCCCAGCACAAAACAGTGATTCTCTTAGATTTGGCAGCAAAGACAGCTTACATGGGAAGCCTATCTAAAACATAGAGACATTTTCTGAGATACAGAAATGAACTCATAATCACAGGACAGGACATTCTTGTCAAATCTTATATTTCATTTGCTTTGCATAAAAACATTCGTAATTAAAAGTCTTCTAGAACTGCATGATAATGTGAAATCTGATAATAACAATAAAAAGCCGCAAAGAACTATTTTCATTCTGAATCTCAGAATAAAAGAGGAATAACTTTAAGGAAAATTCAGTCCACCTAAAATATGCTGGTTTTGTCAATTTAGTATGGACAACTTCCTGAAAATTAATGAATGTCACTGAAATGATTTTTTTCTGACTTGGTCTCTAGGGGATTACCAGCCTGACAGAAAGAGGAAAAATGTGTATACACACACTTCTGGGTACAGAAATTATTTTCTTTTTATCACGTATAAACAAAAAGCAGCAGTATTTTATACTCCAATAATTTATGAGCAAATATCTTCACTGACACAATAATTTTGCAGCTACCCACACCAGGAATGATTGCATGATGGGATTTTGCTTGAGATGTATAAATTAGAATTTTGTCACAAACCCAGAATATTTAGCAAGGCGCTTTTTCTTCACTAGGGTTCATTTATATATATTAGAAGAAAAAAACCCAACCAACCAACCAACCGAAAAAAAAAACCAAAACAAAACAAAAACCCCCCCCAAAAAAACCCCCAAAAAACCCCAAAAACAAACAAACAAACAAACAAAAAAACCCCACCC